>CM032449.1:52868876-52917849 GCA_019049505.1 Pachyrhynchus sulphureomaculatus | reverse complement strand
AGTTAGTATTTAGAATGGTAGAGATAAATTATTTTGTTGTTGAATTTTCTTCTTAGAAACTCTTTATATATATGAAATTTAATACAAAAAAAAAAGATATCAATTTTTCAATATTTCAAAAGATGAGAAAATATTAGCACGAATAAAACGTTATATCGTAACTTCCTAAGACATTCACAGCAAAAGTCTCTTATTTTTACTTCACAGAAAACTGTGTCGATGAGTCATTGCTTGTAATGGACAAAATGTGCGACAAAGTGTTCTATCTGATCCTGTCACCTATTTTGAAGAAAATATTATTTAAACATTAATTTTGTTTACAATTTCGGCCAAATAGTAGCAAACTTCTACAAGTCTTCCTTACTCAATAAATCAACTTGCTTATGTTAAAAATGTTAAATCGTAATTTGTTTAAATTTCACGATTAAAAAAATTCAGTTTTTTTTTTGTTTTCTTGTTTAGGGTCACAAAATCTGAAGAGAAGTTAAATTTTTAATATTGCTGCCGAGGTGCAGAATTTTGAAAAATATCGAGCTTTGGCAACATTATTGAAGATATTAACGGGTTCTGTTATATTCACGGCACCCTAATTAAAACAGGACATACGGATAAAGATATATAAGATTACTCAGCACTGGGTAAAGTATGAAGATCCAGTTTTATCTTAAAAACTCTTAAGTTTCGGATCATCAATGCATGCATGCTAGTAGTCTTCTTTACCGGAGCAAAATTGGGGAAAACATACGATTTTCAAACGCATGGAGGCGTAAAACTTCACTCCACTGAAATTTTCAGGGCATCATTGGCTAAGAGTCTTTGCAAATAGGAAGAATAGGATCGTAAAGCAGATCCTCGTAGGGACCTCCTCAGAGGGGCTTGAAAGAGTAGGCATGGCTGCGTAAATAGTACAGATTTTTTGAACACTAGTGTTTTTTTTAGATTGGCATTTATATAGTCAAACAAAAATTGTTATGCTTACTCCATTTACGCACTCAAGTCGTTTTAAATGTTGAGATGTTGTAGCACAATTCATAAGCCTCAAATTGCGTCTAGCAACTGAGTTGATCAACTGCATCAAATGAAATATTAGAAACATAGGATACGTTAAGGACGTTCCCCGTTGTCTTACGATTATCTAGAAAATTTAAATATGTATATTTATTAGTTTCCTTTATAAGTAGAAAAAATTTCAATAGTTCTTATAGCACTAAATTTCTAAATATTGGCTGTCAAAATTTGCATTTTTAACATACGAGCTCTATCCCGACCTATGTTGAAACGGATGTTTTATTATATAACAAGGGTAATTTTCATCATTAACTAAAAATATAGCATTTTTCTGTAAAGAAAATTATAGCAAGCGGTATTCCCTTTTTTATAAAAAATGTTAAAAGTGAGCTACTTTTGATCGTTTTCAGTTATCCTAGCATAATTTGGTAATTAAAAGTTCGCGACTTTGCAACGTCACTCTGCGCGAGAGGATTAAAGTACCGTCAAAGCATTGTCAGATTTTATTTTGAACTTTAAATGAAACCCTTGCTTTTTGAAATCACTCAATTTTTCCATATTCAAAAGTTGCAGCCGGAGCAGATTTCTAGCTAACTCTCTTAATGAAACTATACTATTTTCATCAGGAATTTTAGATTGAACTATTTCATTAATTGTTGTTTGAATTTCCTGTCTTTTTTCCATCAGACATACTTGCTAATGCTATATTTATTTTTTAGTAGTTTTTATTTTAACAAATCTGCCATTCTTTAATCACGAAGTCATTATTTATGCACCATTAAAAATCTCAAATATAAACGTAACCTCGAAAAATACTCCAAAACATTAAAGCCCAACATAAACAACTCGTATCCGATCAGAGTAAGAATGTAATGTTGCCAGATCCAAAAAACAACGTAGTGGGATTATTTTTGTATTTCAGCGCATATAGGACGGGACGAAAGAGCGCACTGAACCTTAAGTATTTTTTATTGTACGCATGGTAGTTTACATAGAAGGGATCTTTCTGTAAGTTGAGCACGACTGCTCCTTGGGGACGTCGTTAATATTAAGGAAACTATTTCTACAAGACGAAATTTAATTATTTTGTAATGATAAAAAATTAACAATATTTTTACTCTCTCTATCATTTCTTTCAATATGGCTTACATATTTCATCAAAATAAGAAGGTCTATGTTATACGAAACACGTATTAAAATATCAAAATAATAAACTATATCCGAACATACATTTTTTCGTCGAAAATAGGCCCATAAACAAAAAGTTGATTAGGCCCAGATAAAAGTTTATTTGGCGAAAAGAATGGCTATCGCGAAAGCAACATAAACAAAATATGCTTTTCCGACATGTTGAACGCTGCTAGAAAACAAAAGAGGGCGAAGTGCGATAAATCATACAGTTACTGACGTACAAAATAGAATGCTACTGTTTTCCCCTCACAATGAAGTCAGCAACAGCGGAGATTTTTATTGTTTGGTTTAAATGTATGCACTGCGGATGTTATTTTGGGTAAAAAATAACAGTCCTAAATTGTGTATTCTCAAAAGGAAAGGCCTTACAGCGATAAAAATACCGGCGTTTTTGTTGAAGTTTTTATTTTGTTTTTGTTTTGATGTTTAAAAGCAGCATAAATATATAATTTTTATTTATTATACTTACATAAATGTACACAATTTTAAAGCGTAGACACATTTATGTTTTCTCTTTGACTTTATGACTAAAAAATTGTGTAATTTATTTATAGTCATTTTTTTTTTTGGAAAAAAGTTTAAAATCCTACTAGAAATGAGACTATAGTAAGAAACATCACTGGCCTTAAACTGACTTTTCCTTAATTTAGTGTAACTTCACGGAAAATTGAATATTTTATTTTTCCAGTAAGTTGCAGAATGCCCAGCATAAAATCTGATAATAATTTAGTTCACATGTAAGTAATAATAGTTTCTTTAAAATCATCGTTTAGTATGCCTGCCGTGTTAATTCAAAGTTGCTAAAATTTATAATAATGGAATACAATTTCCTAAATTAATACTTATATATCCAAGTAAGAGAGTGACCGCGATTGAAAAGTTGTTTATATGTAATAAGGTATGAAAACTTTCTCTTTTTTCTCTTCTACATAACTTAAATTTATATAATTATGTTAAGATTCTTTTAATAATATTGTGAATATAACACTCCGAAGTATAAAAATCTCATCTGCTGATTAAAGGCCTAATTGGTTAATTTATTATACTGTACTTCAATATGTACTTATATTTTTTCATCTTATACTTTTAAATTTAAAACCTGCCTAGAAAATAATTAGACTTATTCTTCGATATCGCGATCACAATATTTTGGTATATGATATACATAGTTTATTTTGATCATGGACAAGGGATTCATAGGCGTCTATTGATTTTTTTGGGTATTAGAAATTACCAACATATAGCATATAGTAGAATTAGTGGAAGCATCAAAAAACGCTTTCTTGGACCTTGTTTAAGATAAATTCGCCAATAAATTAAAGTCAAATCCACATTATTAATCACTTATACAGTGTGAGTTTACTTACTAGTTCTAATTCTAACAAATACAATGTGTAATACATGCACATTTATTTGTTTAAAATATCTTTCGGCAGGCTTGTTGTTTGGCCTTTTTTGAGTAGGTTTGCTCAATGATTTTTTAAATTATTCCCAGTCACATCTTTAGTGACTTTTTTACCTTTGTTTGGGTGGAACGATTTTGTTATTATTATGAAAAAAAACCAGCTTGATCTTATCAGGTACAGAGTTTTATCAAGATAACTTGACTTACTTGTTTGTTGACAATATTGTGGTTCTTTCATTTTTGTCCGCATATATTCATCTTTTTCATTCTTATGTACAATCTGTCATTCATTTGTTGTTTATTTATTTACAATATATTACAAACTTAGTATTTACACTTGTATTTATTCTTAAATATTTATATTAAATACACTGTACAGGGTGGTCCAAATTGGCCACTTTTAAATTTTTGTAATTCATTTCCTATTGAAAATTTCTGGTTTCTGTAAAAACATTCTCAAAGCACTTTTTCACGTGGATTTCAACAGTGTAAGTTACATTTTCTTACAACTAATATTTTAATAATTATTAACGCAAAAATATATATTTTTTTAAATGGGATACCCTGTATATTTTTCCTTATTTGAATAGAGCTTTAAATTATCATTCTAAAAATATAGCACACTTTATATTTTGCTTAAATCTACTTCAAAATATAAAGGTTTTCAGTTTTTACGCGAGTTTTAAATGCACATTTTGTGAAGTGTGAGTTTAGACGGAGCGGCAATATCAATTGTTTACCGATAGCAGTCAAATTGTAAAAAAAATTCCCAGAAGTAACTCTAGGAGTCATAACTACAATGAAATTTACTAAATGCTATAGTACTTTAAACTATGTAGAAAATAAAACAAAACAACAGTAAAACAATTTATTCCGAGTAGAGCAAACTAAAACAAAACAATTTTCTATAAGAGATGTTCGAAATGTCGACCAGTTTCATTTAGGCAGTACCTTTTCTGGACACTTCTTACCGAGTCGATTAGTTCAAGAGGAGTGAGAGCTGCAAAACTTTGTATCACTGCGACTTCTAACTCTTGCCTGGTGTTTGTTGGTAATTTAAAAATTAGGTATTTTAATCTTCCCCAGAGATAGAAGTCCAATAGGTGTTAAATCCAGTGACCCTGCCGACCAACGGTTCGGACCTTGGTTGGTTATCCAGTTATTGTCGAAATTGGCCGATAAAAAATTACTGATAACTGCAGCGTTATGAGGGGGTGCCCCGTCGTGTTGAAAAAATATATTTCTAAGGTCCATTAACGGCAGTTCATCAACAAGAGGTTCTATTTGCTGCCTTAAAATTTCTAAATATCTCTGAGAGGTGAGTGTCCCTTCGTAAATTAATGGACCTATAACCCTGCCTCTAAAAATTCCTGCCTACACATTATATCCAAATCTGCCTTGATTTCTTTGCTCCACAACTAAATGAGGATTTTCTTGTGCCCACGTATAAGAATTGTAACGGTTAAAAATACCTGCATTGCTTATATAAACTTCGTCTGTCCAAATGCAATTTAATGAGAAATTCGGAACATGGTTACATTTCTCCAGAAACCATTGGCAAAAACCCATACGCCGTTGAAAATCTCTAAGGTGATGAACTTTTCTTGTCCTATACAGCCTGAATTTGTACTTCTTCAAAGTACGACTCACGTTAGTTCTTGGTAGTTCAGTGGATTCTTTTAACTGTCAAGTTGAAGTATTGGTATTATTTCCGATAGTTCCTAAAACTACTATTTCTTCTAACTCCTTATCCCTGTTTGATGCATAATTTTTGGTTCGTTTCTTTTCAAACTGGCCACTATTAACTAAGTTATGTCACAATCGAGCTAATATATCCTTAAAGGGTTGACGCCTCTCTAGATACCGTTCGTGGTACAAATTACTTGCCGCTTCCGAATTTTCTCCGGTTTGTATGAAACACACTATCATATCCCATTTTTCGTAATTTTCAAAAATCATTGCGATTTATTTGACAATACAATAACTGATTCTGCAGTAAAATTTGACAACTACGAGTAAACAATTGAATTAAACCATATTGCCGCTCTGTCCAAAGCCTACTTCACAAAATTTAAAACTAGCGTAAAAACTAAAAATCTTTATATTTTTAAGTAGATTTAAGCAAAATATAAAATGTGCGATATTTTTAGAATGGTAATTTAAAGCTCTATCGGGATAAGGAAAAATATACAGGATATATATTTTTACGTTAATAACTATTAAAATATTAGTTATAAAAAAATGTAACTTACACTGTTGAAATCCACGTGAAAAAGTGCTTTGAGAATGTTTTTACAGAAATCAAAAATTTTCAATAGGAAAGGAATTACAAACATTTTTCCAAAATGCAGATTTTTGAGAAGTACCCTGTACACCGTACACTTCGCTATTCTTTTACTTTAAACACTTAACAATTAGTTGAAATTAAAATATTTCCATTTAAGTCTAGTTATATCTTAATAAGTTGTTCAATCTGGTGTTACCCGGTTACCCGCTATTACTTTACTTTTACTATTTATGTTTTTATTTGCGTATTTTTTTTATGATTTTAAGTAAATTTTATTCGGATTATGGATCCACGAAATAAATTGGTATTCTTCAGTTTAATGGTTTATGTTTTGGTTCATTTAGTTATCTAGTTTGTGTGATGTTCCTTGTTAGAGATATTTGTGGTTTATATTTGTAGAATTTATTAGATATATCTTCTATTTATTGTCTTATGGTTTACATGTTAGTCATTTGGTGTAGTTCGTTGATTCTTATGTATCGTCCAGTACATGTAGTGCATCTTAGTATTCGGTTTTGTGTGCGTTGTAGTCGTTCTGTTTGTGTGTCGGATATGCTGCACTATATTGGTGCGGCATACATTAGTACTGGTTTTATTATGTGTTTGTAGATCATCATTTTATTTCTTGGATCCATGTGTGAGCGTGTAAATATGGCATTACTCGAAAGCCTCATGTAGTATGTGGCTTACGTGCAAGTAAAATATTACTCTTGAAGTAATAATGACAGTCATATACTTCAGCTTGTTTGTGAGTGATATTTGAGTGTCATTTATTTTAGTGGATTTGTAGTGAATTTTCTGATTAAAATTATTCCTTCGCATTTAGATTCATTTAGCTTGATCTTCTAAAGTTTTAGCCACAAGAGTAATTTAGCTAAATGGTTGCAGATTTGTCCTCTAGCAAAGTTCACACAGTATGAAGGCGAACAAATGAGCGCATCATTTGCAAATAATCCTCATTTATTGGCTAGATATTTGGGAAGATTCAGTATATATAATAATAATCAGTTATATCCATAATTATGGTACTTTATTTATAATGTTGTAGTAAAAGACAGGCGTCACAAAAATGTAACATTAGTAGATATCGCACGCTTCTGGTCCATTCAGTTTTAAATTTTTAATGAACTTTTCTAAACACACTGCCACTCTTAATAAACTTCATATTTTTTTTATATATTATATATTACAGTAAAATACATTGTGTCTGTGAGAGTTTGCAAATCATATTAAAAGCAAACACTCCTGTGGACCTTACACCTCCTTCCATTTTACCTAGAGAAGTTGTCTGTTTATTGCATATTAATTTGATAATTAACTATAAGTGTCTAATTCGTATTTAGTTTCAAAAAGGTAGTTACCAAAACTTTGTAAATAAAACTCTTTGAATCTCCGAATTTACATTTAATATATTTTTTAATATAAATCAAAACTTTGCCCGGTATGATTATAAAATAATTCAACGTCTATAGTACACAGGCTACGCACAAACTACTTCTATTTCATTATTACTAACAGATATAAGCCAAAGTCAAAAGTAATCAAATGAACAAAGTTTTGGTAAAGCTGAAATTGGTTTTGACAGATTATAATGTTTGAGCGCAGCGTGGGCAGCTTTTGTCCAGATTTGAACGGCTATAATTTTATTATTGAACAAGGTTGAAGATTAAGTAATATTGACAGCAACGTTATTAAAGTTATTTAGTAATTAAATGTTACAATTACTTCAAATACAAAATCAGAAATATTCTAATAAAATGCCTTATTAGGATAGTCTCAAGAAATTAAAAAGATAGTTTAAAGTTATTGCACGAATATTTTGTACCTTATTTTACTTGTAGAGTAATATGAACAAAAGATATTATTTGTAAGCTTACCCAGATGGTTCTGTATCAGTACTGTTACTACTCAAGGGCGTTCGGTATTGTATTTGATAATATCATTATTTAGAAAAATATAACATAAATAGAATACTTATAAGGTAAATAATGCAACCATTTTACATATTTTAATAAATCTATGAATGTGCCTCACAAGAATCACCAGATAAGTAAAAATCATTTTGACAAGTTACTTTTGCCTATGACTGTTTTGGGTATTTCCATATATTATAGCCTCTAAAAGCGGGGCCATTTTTATAGCCTCACGTTGGAGCGCTATTTTGTAACATCTCGTTGCGGCGTGATTTTGTATAGCCCCTAACTTTCTTTATTTATTAAATAGAAGCCGTTATTTGCCCCTTATGTTTATCTTAATTTTTGAGAATGGATTGAGTGCATATTAATATTGATAGAGCAAAAACTAGATATAAGCTAGCTTGTTTTGTTTGGAGAGATTATGGAAAAGAGATAATTTGGGTACGTCTTTGAAAATAGTCTCAATAGTTCTTTAAATTCGGTTGAAACGTTTATTTTTTTTTTGGGCAAGATTCATTTTAGAATAAAAGGAATTTAATTTCAGCTAAAAAATGAAAGAATACTGAAGAGTTATTTAGTTGTTAAAATAAGATTAAGTATATTACAATCTGTGCGTCCTGAAAGACAGAACAGGAGTTTAGTGAAGCGCTACACATTTAAATAAAAAAGCAAAATAAAAATTCTTGCAGTTATTACACTCTTACAATTACATTATTTAAATAAAAACTCCTTAGGCTATGAGAGTGTACACATTTAAACTAGAGTTCTATGAATTACTGATCCTAAGTGTAAAAAACAAAATGCTTTAAAAAAACACGATCTAAAAGTTTGTAAAATTAACTTCGCGGATTTCACGTGTGGCGTAGTTGTTGGAAACACACGTTGCAGACAGGAAGTGAGATATTTAAATTGGTGTGCTTATAACTTACTGGCTGGCTTCTCCTCGTGGGTTTTCCATAAGCTGCTTGGCCTATCCTGGTGAGATTCTCATCGAAAATATTGTCTCAGCCGCCACTCTCCTAATCTCATTTAGGTCGTTAATCAACTAATTTTGACCCGAAATGTCTTAGGATAAGCAGAATATTTTTAGATCTGAAAAAGGCACCAAGCCATTACGGCGTGCTGAAGAAAAAAACCACTACGGCATACTAGCGGAAAAAGCCGTTACGGCATGGCCGAGAAAAAAGCCTTTAAAAATTCCATATGGCCGCTTATTTATCTTTTGCCCCTTCTTCAAAGTGATGTCTTTAAAAATGGCTCACTTCCGGGACGCAAAATCAATGCAAACTAAATAAGTTAGGTCAGCAACACGTTATACATGGTTGAGTTACACTGTTCAGAAGTTTAAATCACTGCTTTAAGTTACACTGCTCAAAAATTAAAATCACTGCCTAATCAAATATAAAAACGTAATAAAATATAAATTATAGAAAGAAAAACAGTGTCTTGACATGATCTTAGAATCTATGAATGTTACAATATATATATATATATATATATATATATATATATATATATATATATATATATATATATATATATATATATATATATATATATATATTTTAAAACGAAACGTCTCTCTGTCGGTCTGTTCGTTAATGCGCTTATCACTCGAGAATCACTTATCCGATTTACGTGTTTCTTTTTTTTAATTCATACATATGTCCTCTGGCCGGGTTTTGGTACATATTTTGTTACGTTAGGTAACATAAGGAATAAGCAGTGACGATAATACTGCATCAAGTCGAAAAAAAATTTAACGTCAGCACGCTCTCTTGCAAAATAACCTAAACAATAATTCTGTAGTCTACGGAGCGGAGCCGCGGGCACAGCTAGTTTAAAATAAGTCATCCACTAGAGACCTCAAATGTCTCAAATTGTGCGAGCTAGAAATGAATTAAATTCTTATAATTTGCCCATATCCCGTGAAATTGTGCATTTAAATTCTTTTGTATTCCCGGGATAGTCACTAAAAGGCTTTTATTTTTCAAAATCTACACAAAGCGAAACAGATTAGACGATAACATTTTTTATACATGTGCGTTGGTAATTATTAATTAATATTAAGCAATTACTTGACTTATCGAATTTTGTATATGTTGTATTAGCTGTATTAGAACAACTGTCAATAGGTAAACATCGTTTGGCGATAATAAATATCAGCTTTCCTTCCCTAGCCAAGCTGTATACCTCTAGCAATACATTATTCAGTAAATATGATTTCATTATTTAACTATGCGACTTCTCGAATAGTCTTTTTCGACAATTATAGATTAAAATACTTATTATACGAAGGAATTATTGAAGATTAACTTTTTCTTATGGGTCTAGCACACGTGCTGCAGGGAAGTCCCTAAAGCGCCACAGGAGCGACACGTGTGCGGAGAAAGCAATTCACGTTGTCCTTGAATCGCTGTAAATTGTACTCGGTGAGAAACACAATCCTGGGCAAATTATTCCAAAGGGATGATGTTCTCCATATAAAAGACTGCTTGAAAAGCGTTGTACGAGGAGTAACAAGCTGAACCTCATACGGATGTGAAGTATTAGCGCGACGTGTACTTTTAACATGCACCGCTCTGGGAGGAATTAAGCGGGTCACATCCTTCGAACACTTTTCACGAAAATACTTGTTAAATAGGCTCAAGTCGCCAACCGTTCTTTGATGTTCCAGCGAATCAAGGCCGCCGGTCAGTTCCGGGTCCCAAGTCAAACGAGCAGCTCTTCTCTGAATAGAATCCAACAAATGCGGTGTGTGTTTGGGAGCGGAGCCCCAAACATGGAGCAGTATTCCATAGTTGATCGAACTTGAGCTTTGTAAAGAATTAACAGTTGTTGTGGAGTGAAAAGCTTTCTGGTTCGAAATAATATTCTCAACTTTTGAGAAGCTCTCCTTGCTCTGCCTGCAACATGTTCATGCCAGGACGTATTTGTTCCCAAATTAACGCCCAACAAATTGAGTGACGATGTTAGAGGAATGGAATGACTTCCTGCTGTCTGCGGATATTCGTCTGAGTAGCCGAAGTCCGAGCATTCAAAGTGAATGAAGAGATAAGCGTACTGTCATCTGCAAAGCTGTAGATTGGATTCTCGGTCTTTTCCAGCAGATCGTTAATGTAAATGAGAAAGAGAGTAGGAGACAGTATGGAGCCTTGAGGTACACCGGCGTTGATAGTGAAGAAATCCATCGACTGCCACTCGTAAAGAACGCTCTCTGAGGAAACATGAGATCTACAAACAGAACTTTTCAGACATACCATAAGAGCGTAGTTTAGCCAACAGCACATCGTGCCAAACACGGTCGAATGCCTTGGGTATGTCAAGAGCAACTGTTCGAGATTCTCCAAACTGTTGAATTGGGTTGTTCCAAACGTGTGTTACATAAGTCAGAAGATCTCCTGTTGATCTATTTTTACGAAAGCCATATTGGTGATCGCTAATAATGTTGAATCCTTCAAGATATTTTAGAAGATGCTGATTGATAGCCTTTTCCATGACTTTCGATATTATGGAAAGCAGTGCGATTGGTCGGTAATTATTTGGCAAGGTCCTCTTGCCTTTTTTATGTATCGGCTGAACTGTGGCACATTTCCAGCAGGAAGGAAATATTTCCTTTCTGTAGGATAGGTTGAAAAGTATACAGAAAACTGGTGTTAGTTCCCTCGCATATTTTTTTAAAACTATGACAGGTAATCCGTCAGCGCCAGAAACTTTTTTGGTGTCTAGCTTCATTAAAATACGTTTTATGATACGGTGTCTGAAGACAATATCGGGCATCCTTGACTGCACTATGGGAATAGTACGTGGTGTTTTTCCTTGGAAGTTCGCTTTCTCAACAGGTGTCGTTGCAATAGAATTGTCTGGCCGTGTGAGTGGTGGTATGGTGGATTTGGTGAAATTTTGACTAACTGCCTTAGCGACTGAGCAAAAGGACCTGGAATTGTTGGGACAAGCGAGAAGTTTGTTTCTAATTCGTTGATTGTGTGCCTCCTTGGTTTCGTCGATAATTTCTTTGCATCTATTCCTGGCACGAACAAAAGTGTTACGGTTTATGGTGTTAGGATTTTCACGCCATTGTTGGTAGGCAAGATGTTTAGAAGCAACAGCTTCTGTGCATTTTCGGTCAAACCAAGGCTTGCCGTTGAAAGGGCATTTCTTCCAAAAAGGGATATAAGCCTCCATACCGGCCAAAATAACATCGGAAACCTCCCTGGCGCAGTCAGATGGGTCGTCGGATTGAAAACAAACGTCTAACCAAGGGAAGTTCGAAAATATTCCATGAGATCTTCCCATTTAGCAGCAACTATTTATCGATTCGACCGTCCGATCTATTATGAAAATTTTGATCAACATGTACATATATATATATATATATATATATATATATATATATATATATATATATATATATATCTATATATATATATATATATATATATATATATATATATATATATATATATATATATATATATATATATATATATATATATATATATATATATATATATATATATATATATATATATATATATATATATATATATTTATCAACGGATACTCCATTACATAAAGAAAACAAGAACCCAATACAAATAAATTGCAGACTACAATAATTAGCAACATATAACATTATACGATAAGAAGCTAAAACAAAGTACAAAGCAATAAAGCAATTGCTCAAGTAAAATATTAAATTACATCAGTATAAAAACATACAGACGAAGCAAAACCTAATCATAATCACAATCACGCTGCGCTGAACATCCCTCCCCCAGAAGAGTCAAAGGTTCCTGAGCGAAATCTCTCTCAATAGTCTCACTAGGTCATTTAGCCCACTGTGCGAAGTCGGGCAATTGGGGAGTTCATGGCATAGTTGAACTTGTGGTTTGACTGAGAAAAAGTGCAATGTCTCCTTAACCTCCTGGGTGGAATAAAAAAATCGATCCGCGACAATAGAGCCGGATAATCAATCTCTGAATTAATTATTTTATACAAAAATATCAATTCCAGATCTGACCTTCTTGTCGAGAGCTTCGGGAGGCGAGCAACTGACCTCAAAGCTGTAGCGGAATAACTGGATTGGGGGATATGAAGCCTATATGAAATAAAACGCAATAATCGATTCTGCACCGTCTCAGTGGAATGAATATGACTCTCATAATAAGGGGACCAAACTGGGGAGCAATACTCTAACACCGGTCTGACTAGGGTCCGGTATAATATCATTAAAGTGCCAATATTATAGAAACCTCTGGCGGTCCTGCAGATAAAACCCAATACTCTTGTTAATTTATTAATAATATAATCATAATGATAATGAAAGCTCAATTTTTGATCGAGAATGACACCAAGATTTCTAATCCTACCCAAGGACAAGGAAGTACTCGTATAGAGAACCCTTTATGCGAACGGCTTGCTGTCTTTCTGCGAGATAGCACTCCAGCAATTTCAATAAACAACCCCCAAAGCCAAATGAGCCCAATTTTGCACATAACATTCTTATATATACATATATATATATATATATATATATATATATATATATATATATATATATATATATATATATATACATACATATATATATATATATATATATATATATATATATATATATATATATATATATATATATATATATATATACATATATATATATATATATATATATATATATATATATATATATATATATATATATATATATATATATATATATATTATTGATGTGTTGGTGCGTTTTAGGTCTAAATCTGTCCATCTCGACAGGGAACACTCGTGCCTGCGTTTACCCATATGCTTGCCCATGTACAATTACTTTTTCCATGTGGTTGTGTTTAAAATGGATCCGAAAACTTTTAAGATTCGAGCTAATGCTTAAACGATTGATTGACTTGATTATTTTTAAAATTGAAAGATTTATTCAGTGAGATGTTCGAGGGATCGGTAACATTATTCGCCAACACCACATTTTAAAGGCGTCAATACAACGTCTGTCTCCGGCTTTTATGGTCCAAATCTCAGAAACGTGCCAGAAAACAGAGAACACTAGAACATTTACCATTACTGTTTTGGTTTTCAAGGATATATGTCCGTTCTTCTATATTTTCGTAAGCTGGCTCATCGCCGAACCGCCCAACTACATTCGCCGTCGCATCTCCGTCTCGTAGCTTCCAGAACAGTCCATGATAGCACCCAAATAAACAAATTGTTTTACCACTTCACAATCAGCAATATATCGAGGTCTGAGTGCATTTATATTTGTATATTAATGATTAATACTTTTGATTTAGAGGGATTCACTTTCAGCCCATATATATATATATATATATATATATATATATATATATATATATATATATATATATATATATATATATATATATATATATATATATATATATATATATATATATATATATATATATTGCAACACTTTTTCTGCTCTTGTGTTGCTTCGATGCGCGAGACATCGGTTCTCTGTCAGTCGTTAGACTTTCGGACAATCAAACCTCGGGTGCCATGAGATTCACCTCGTAATAGGCCCACCGGAACGTCGGATAACTTGTTACAGTGGAGAAACGGTAACCCAGGGGTTAATGTGGATGTCAGCTACTAGCTAATGGTGGCCTATCTTGAGTATGACCTGAAAAGCAGAAGAGATGGGGAAAAGAAATAAAACAGCAGTAAAACCAAAATATAACTGAATGAAGATGAGGGGTGTGAAGTGAGGCAGTATGCGTGAAAATGACCCGTGGAATTTAACGAAGTTCGTACGGTGGATAGGGGTGGGTACGGTCACGTCATTGAAGCTGTGGCAAACGTTCACGACGGTCGCAAACCATGGATGGCAAGTAGCAGCTCGATAGTAGATGGACCGGAATGATTTAACTCGATCCGCCAGACATTCCCTAGAAATAATACCAGGTTCACCAGAATGTCTTCAAACGGCTCCAGGCATTCCCCAGTCGCGCCAGAATGTCTTATCTTAGTCGGTCTCGCGACGCATGACATTCCCTCATCAGCAACACTCGATCTCGTGGCTATTACGTACACTCGATGTGTCACCATCTGTCGACGGAAAGCTACAGGTGCTTGGGTAAACAAGAATGCGAATAACGACGGGTTCGTCAATTCCGGCGAATATCGGTTGATTTTAACGCGTTGTGTAGCGAGGAGTGGGTAGCTTTGCGGTTTAGTCAATAGGCGGTGATGATGGCGGTTCGCAGTTTTCGTGGCTCTATGGAAAGCTCTTCTGGACCGTCGACAAATTGGCTTTGATTCTTTCTCGACCCAACGCTGTTATGCACTAGGTTCTTGGTGCGCGTGCGCGGCTGATTACATTTGGTACTCGATACCGGCCTGGATCAGTATACCCGCTACAAGGAGAAACATACTTGTTGCATGAGTAAGCAGTATACCTCTAAATCAGCCCTCGAGGGGAATATGTTAGTTTTTGAGATAATTTTTTTCTCTTTATAGAGAGAAATTTTCTCGTACTTCATAAAATTAAATTTTAGTGATCTTGATTCGTAAGTTACTAAAACTGTAAACACCAGGATAATCATCCTGTGTGTTAGAATACGCAAATAAGGTGTTAATCTAGACAAAAGTTAATAAAACATATGAAACAATTATTAAAATGTTCACCGTGTATTTTTAAATGAGCAAAATAATGAAACTTGCAGCTGCTTAAGGTGTATAAAGAAAGAATTTTTAAAAAAATATTCGTCAATTACCGCCCAATAAGATGTTCTTTAATTTTTTAAAACGAGCTTTTAGATGTTAGTTTTAATAGTCATAGTTACAATATATCCAAAATTTTTATACATACAGTAGGATCTCCGTTATCCGGAGTAATGACGGGGAGGGGCGTCCACGGATAATCGAAAACCCCGGATAAACAAATCACAATTTTTTATTGATTAAATGTGCTAGGTAGGAATGTTAATTAAGAAAAACTGGGTAGAAGTTATTTTTTTTTCATAAGAATAAAACATTTTACATTATTATTAATTTTCAATTTGGTTGGTTGCGTTTAATTTTCTTCGTTTCCAAAACAATAAACGAATCTTCGTTGACATCACTCTCGTTTCCATGCTCAATCTACTAAGAGGACGATGGCCCGTCTTTTCTGTGGAGCTCTGCTATTTCGGTTTCTGTTAATTTTTCGAAACCCTCTTCGTTCATGCCACTTTCCAGCCAATTTATCATATCATCCCTGTCAACATGGAGGAAATCCGGGAGAGCTTTAGTGATGTCGAGATATGAGTCAGTTTCAATATCTTCTGAGGTTTGTTGGATTAAATCTCATTCTAATATTTTCGTCCATGAAACTTTTAATCTTGAAGGAGGTAAATTTACCCAGGAATCACAGACAGCAGAAATAGCGTTTTTTATTATCCACTTGTTTAGGATTTCTTTTATTGACTCGGTGCTACTATTTTCGTCGAGTAGAAATCGACGGAATATTTTCTGTATCTTCGTTTTAAACTTGATATTAGCCACTGATCCATCGGCTGGATTAGTGGATTAGAAGATAATGAATGAAAATTTGTTCATCTTCGGTGGCCAAGATTGATTCAGCTGGATGGGACGGAGCATTATCGAGCAATAAAACAGCTCTAAGGGGTAGGTAGATCTTTCTCTTTTAAGTGTTGACGTACTGATGGTACAAATTTGTGTTTAAACCACGACGTAAAAATTGCTTGGTTCATCCAAGCTTTTGGATGATTATAATAATCGCAAGAAAGACTTCTAATTTCGGTTCCTTCAAACTATCGAGGTTTTTTTGCCTTCCCTATAACAATTAATTTTAACTTGTGTTCTCTTGAAGCATTAGAACAAGTCATAATTGTGAGCCTTTCTTTGCTGGATTTGTGACCAGGAGCAGATTTTTCGGACTGAGCTGCTAAGGTTTTTAAAGGAAGCATTTTCCAAAACAATACTGATTCATCCGCATTATAACTCTGATCAGGTGTTAAATTAAATTTTGTAACCAAAAAGTAAAAATTTTTAATAAAGAATGAGGCTGTAACATAATCACCGCTAAGACTCTCACCTTGAATGTCCAACTGCCTAATACCGTGTTTTTTTTTAAACTTGTTAAGTGGACCATTTTTTTATACTTTCACCTTTTTTAACTCGGTTTATTATAACTAATTTTTCTTCAACTGTTAACACGACACGTTTTTTTTGCGACATTTTGGTTGTTTTAGGATGGAGAGCAAAGCACAATTGAGTAAATAATTTTCTTCAGTAGACAAACAGCCCAGTGGGAGTTTCATAGAAACGACATTAATATTACGGATCTTGGAATTTCCCGAAACATTTCGTTCTCCCGATACCGGCTTGCCGTGTTTTTTCCGTTCTTTATTTTATTTTTTTTTAAATAAAAATAATACATAAATATTTTTAAATACATAATAGTAATAAATCTTAATAATAATCTAAATATGTAATATGAATTTTATTCATTTTTTAATAATAATACTTAATTAAAGCGAAATAGTGTCAAAAAACACCTTAAAAAAATGGACCGCTCGGAACTCCGGTTGATTGGGACCCCGGATAATAGAGCCCCGGATAATGGAGGTCTCACTGTATTTTAATATTAAGAAAGATATAATAGTCCACACAGAGAAAGTAAAATAATTTACTATTGCCTATACCTCAATAATTGGTGTAGTGCTTGATTAAAACTAAATTACATTTTAAGTATAATTAAAGCAAAATTAATTAATTTCGAATAATCCTGACTCCAATTAACAAGATCCCTCTCAATCAGTACAAACACTGACCTAATATATCAAATACTCCCCCTCAACTAGTTCTGTATATTGTATTGATTTTCATTTGAAATACAAAAGGCTTAAATTGTGATCAAACAAATTTAGATTTTATGAAGTTTCGACTAAAGCACGTTTCAGATGTATTGTGGAAATTGATTAGAGTTGATTGTACCAGAAGTAAAAATTTCAGCGATCCAGCATTGTTAGATATGCAGTTTGTATTCTAAGAGAACTTAAGACCCTTGCATACGCTTCAAGAACTCAGTAGCTCCTTTGCTGACTCCTCGGAGTTAAGTGGCTAATTGCTGGTTATTTGATGGGTCACTTAATATTGATGAGTCAAGATTATAAATATCAAGTGAGACCTTGGTGAAAAGTCTGTAAAATTCTCTTCGGAATGCAATAAACGAATGGAAGTTCTCTCTCTCTCTCTCTCTCTCTCCCTCTCTCTCTCCCCCTATATATATAAATATATATAAATATATATTATATATATATATATATATATATATATATATATATATATATATATATATATATATATATATATATATATATATATATAATGTTATAGTAGAGGTTTTCACGGATGGTGGAATGTAATATATTAAAATTCCGGGTTTCAATCCGTTCGTCTAACAATGAATTTGCACGACGTTTTCTCCAAAATCTCCTTTGGCATTTTCAAGTGCTCCCGCTGCCGCTGCTACTCGATACTGTGATCCTGTTGCTGCAGCCGCTCGAAGCTAATTGAGTCTCAGCAGCGGGAACACTTGAAAATGCCAAATGAGATTTTGGCGAAACGTATATATATATATATATATATATATATATATATATATATATATATATATAACATATATATATATATATATATATATATATATATATATATATAACATATATATATATATATATATATATATATATATATATATATATATATATATATATATATATATATACATATATATACTGATCTCTGTTCCACTAATTTTAATATGGAATATAAAAGGGTCAACTTTTGATTAAATAAATTTAGGCTTTACTGAGTTTCGAAGGGAACGCATTTGAGGCATACGAGTATTCTGGAAATTGGTTTTCTGGTAATATGTTAGTTAAATGGAAAATATTATTAATTTGTGATAATTTCTAAAATATACATTCTAAATATTTAATCAATTTTGTTAAATTAGTTTTTAATTGTATTTGCGAATATATTGGCAAATTATTGTTAATAACATTGCGAACTTGTTTATTTTATTTTCAAAATCTTTATACATAAAGCGAATTTAGTTTTAAATTGTAAAAATGTTATTGATTTATTAGGAATATCTACTTTTGACGAAAATTTAATTTTAAATTAGTCTGAAATGGTAAATTTTTTTTGATGGGATTAATTCTGTCTATTCCTAAATTTCTCACTCTCTCTCTCTCTCTTTCACTTTATGGCTCGTCTACTTTCGTGATATTAGCCAGCTCCCGATCCATCTCGTTATTCCTAAATTTATTACTTATGTAGAAATGGTTTTTTTGTTCTTAACTTAACTCTCTAAAAAAATAAAATAGAATTTTATTGTTTCAGAAAGTATAATAAACTTCCGACAAAATCAACGAGATACTCAAGACAGTTGGTTGCTTTGTCTGCTTTCGTTCATGGATTGCAATTTTAATCTTAGCTGATTCCAATGGTGGCGCAATATTTCTTTAAATTACACAGATCGGTGACTATATAAAATTAAGTATTCCAGTTATGTTCAAATTTATAAAAAAAAGTATTAGGTATGCCTTCGCTTAAGTCGAGGAGACAATCATTTGAATACACGAAACTGTACTGTGTCCTTTCTTATTATTTTAATTGCTTCGGTGTATTCTGTGATGTTTTGTCTGACTAGACTTACCATTTCTCTCCTTTTTTTTCCATTAATTAGCTAATTTAGATATTACTATTTTTTTCTTTTTAAATTTTTTATTTTTAATTTGATAATTTTAATTAGTTTTCTTTCTAGTGTTATTACATCATAATATTCCTTTAATTCAGTATTTTCCATAAAAGTTTCTGACAATTGTTTTTTTCTAATTAGTTATGTTCGTTCTTTTTGTGCCTTTATCTTTATATTTCCTCTTAATATTATACGGTCATTGCTCGTTAGGAATTTATTAATTACCATTAAATGTGTAACTAGATGTTTCCGAAATGTTATATTAAAATTGACCTCATTTTTTGGCGTGTCATTTAAACCTGTCCATATCCGTTTTCGAGTTTCCTCCTACGTGAAAAGTTTCATCATTACATAAGTATTTTGTCTTTCGGTATCTCTAAATAATTTCATTTCTTTGACGGATTCCTAATTAACTCACTTATTTCTTATAATTTTCTTTTTTCCTTTTTATGGCATTGAAATCCCCAATTATAATTTAATGGTGTGTTTCGTTTGATGTTACTATTGTTGTTATGTCCTTGTAAAACTTATCGATTTTCTTCTCTTCGTACTCTGATATTAATGTTTATACCTAAAATGTTTTAAGCTGATATTTTTGGAAATTTGTATTATTGGATATGCTAGTATGGATGAAATGGTCTATCCTTTATTATTCTGTACTAAATTTATAATGCATATATATATATATATATATATATATATATATATATATATATATATATATATATATATACATATGTAATTACGAGTAGGATGTACTGATCGTAAATTTTGGCCTTTAACATATTTAGGATGATTTTATCTTTGAATATATAGCTTAATTTCTCGAATGCGCATCATCTAAGCCTGATTCTTCTTGAAATTTCATCCGAGACACTCTCTCTAGTCGTAGCAATTTTTTGCCCCATATACAATCTCGAGAGCTTTTCCTTCTAAATTTATAACTATATTGTTATTAGTGTTGGTTCATATTTTTTTGTCTTACTTTTGTTCATCTTAAGACCAATTGTCTCTGAGTAGTAATTTGATTCATTTATCATTTCTAGTAACTCGTGTGAATTAGTACTGATTACTACAATATCGTCTGCGTATCGTAAACGACTCAGATACACACCAACTATGTTTAGGCCCTTCTTTGTCCAATACGTCTTCTAGAGCTGTAATAAACAGCTTGGAAGAGATTGTATCTCCCTGTCTTACACCTCTTCCTATATATATTTGTTCTGTACTAGACTAGGTACATCTTTGCATTTTTATATATGTTATATCTTTGATTAGGGTAGTGTATCTAGAATCAACTCTACAGTTGTTCAAGCCGTTGATGATTGCTCACATCTCGACAGAATCAAAAGCGTTCATGTTCGCATGGCTGATCTAACTTATTTTTTGATCTATTGTAGATAATTTTAGTCAAAAGTTTATAAGTGTGAGATAGTATGGTACGCTAGTTGAGCGCTAATTTTCTAACTTTCTGTTATCTCTGCATATCTAGCATATATCAGAAGTATTACTTTTGATATATGCCATAATGTTGATATTTTGCCAATTTCTAGACACATGTTGAAAAGTTTGGCCAATTCTCGTTTTAAGTCCTCTCCTGCTTCCATTAGCATTTTCGATAAAATTTTTATAAGAAATGATATGTATATATATATATATATATATATATATATATATATATATATATATATATATATATATATATATGTATATGTATATGTATATATATATATATATATATATATATATATATATATATATATATATATATATAATATATATATAGCAAAAAAGGTTTTTTTTAATTTATCGGGTTTGCGGTCTGTGACAATTAACACTCGATTGCTGTTAAACTCTCTATATTTCGTTGTACTTCACAACTTCATCGGGAGAAACTATAATTTTTAGAAAAAACAGTGTGTCAGGAAATTTATTTGTAAATAAATAGTTATTTTAAAAACTTACCAACTAAGAGATGGTCACAACATTTATAAAAATAAAAGAACAACGACTACATTAGACACATAACAGAAACAAGAAAATACTTATGCACAGTGACAAATAACAGTTAACAATGAACTAATCTAGGCTATAAATCCGAAATCGGACCAAAAACGAAAAAACTATTCTCAAATACAGTGGTTTAGTTATGCATAAGATTATTGACTTATAAAATTTATAAGTTTAAAATATTACAAAACATTACACTTAATTTACTGGTATCTGCCCTATAATTAACACAATCTTTATGTTTGTTTATGTGACACATTTCAAGAAACAGCCGATCCTTGTAATTATTTACTCTCTCCAAAACTTCCACATTGGCAAAATCGAACTGATGTCCCGTTTTTAAAACATGGTCAACTAAGGCACATGACCTCTTATTTATTCGACAATCGTTTTTGTGTTGTGTAATTCTTTATTTTTATCCACTGCGATGTCTGTCCGATATAACCTGAAACACAACCCAAACAGGACAACTTGTAAACTACATTGGTGTTATAAAGTAGAGTGGGCTTCTGTTTGAGTTGGGTAAACAAGGTACGGCTACTGAGACTGTTATATTTAACTATTTTAATGTATGGAAAATCTTTGAAGATGGAAACCATTGAATCTGTTAATCCGCGCACAAACGGTAACTTTTTATATCTGAGAACATTGTGAGTTTCCTCTGTAGGGCCATCAAAATTGTTAGAATTGTAAATAAGTTTTTTCAAAATGTGTTTTGGATACCCGTTGTTGGAAAATTTTTTATATAACTTGGTCAGATTGGCAGGCAGGTAACTCTCGTGGCTAATATGTGTTATTCTGTTCTTCATTGCTATTACGCTATTATATTTTTGGTTCATAAGGTGATTTGAAAAATAATTAATAAACCTGTTGGAAGCTGTAGGTTTCTGATACCAATTCAAAATTAACACATTATCCTCAGTTGTAATGACCTGTGTATCCAAAAAAGGGATGCTGCCATTATTCTCATGCTCTATGGTAAATTGTAAATGACTGTTGAAAGAGTTAAAAGTACCTAACATTTTTTTAGTACAATTCGCAGGTACCGAACAAATGATATCGTCTACGTATTTATAAATGAATGGGACATCAAACTGAAGTTGTGCCAATACCACATCAAGCAAATGATCTAAAACTATATTGGCCAACACGGGACTGATGGGAGATCCCATTGGGGTTCCAAATATTTGTTTATAAATTCCATTGTTGAACCCGAAATATGTGTGTTCAAAAATAAATCTTATGAGTCTCATGAAATTGATACTTGACAACGTAGTGTGCGCTTCAATCAACAACCACTTGTCTTCCAGGTTTTTTAAAACCAGATCAACGGGAATGTTGTCACATAAACAAACATAAGGATTGTGTTAATTATAGGGAAGATACCAGTAAATTAAGTGTAATGTATTGTAATATTTTAAACTTATAAATTTTATAAGTCAATAATCTTATGCATAACTAAACCACTGTATTTGATGATAGTTTTTTTCGTTTTTGGTCCGATTTCGGATTTATAGCCTAGATTAGTTCATTGTTAACTGTTATTTGTCACTGTGCATAAGTATTTTCTTGTTTCTGTTATGTGTCTAATGTAGTCGATGTTCTTTTATTTTTATAAATGTTGTGACCATCTCTTAGTTGGTAAGTTTTTAAAATAACTATTTATTTACAAATAAATTTCCTGACATACTGTTTTTTTCTAAAAATTATAGTTTCTCCCGATGAAGTTGTGAAGTACAACGAAATATAGAGAGTTTAACAGCAATCGAGTGTTAATTGTCACAGACCGCAAACCCGATAAATTAAAAAAAACCCTTTTTGCTATCAAAGTACGGTCGATAAATCTACATTTATTTATTATATATATATATATATATATATATATATATATATATATATATATATATATATATATATATATATATATATTAATAAATAAGCTCTAGTCTCGTGAAATACAAGATCGAGGTACATGGTATGGAGAACGTTAGTTCATTCCCACAGAATATACTGATTCTATGGCAATGAAGAGCAAACAATATTATTATACTGCAATAACTAGAGTTCGTACATAACAGCCCCTAATTATTCATATTGTGACGTTTTCTATTTTAAAAAATTCTTGAATACTATAAGGGCTAAATTTAATCAATATATTGAACATATGACATGATTTTTTTACATCTGCCGGTAGCCTATTAACCAGTTTTATATAATACGCATTTTTCTCAAATAAAGATAAGTTAGTTGTGTTCAGGCATAACTAAGCTTTAATGATGAGTAAATAAAGCATATTCCTGAAAAAGTTTCCGTCGTGAATGACCAGATCTAACACCAACTATTTCTCTTTTTTGTACTCTAAATAATCTTACCATGCTAATGCTCCCCAAAACAACCAGCCATATTTTAAGCGTGATACAAACTGGGTCTGGCAAAAAGATATTATCGTAATCAAAATTTGACATTTTATTGCGAAAAATAGTAAAACATACAGACGAAAGTAGCACAGTTCGTTTACAAGTCAGCCCTAATTTAAACTGTTTTCCTTCTAGATACCTAAAAGTTTAGTCTCTTACCCCTAGGCAATAAAATGTCCACTTATACCAGTCCTAATCAAATAACTTCCATTAGTTTGAGATGTTTTTGGTGTAAAGTTTATAAAAACATTTTTCCTCGTATTAGAATTTAATTAATTTATTGGAAACCATTACTCAAAAGTTCTCATAGCTTGCAATTATCTTCAAACATAGTTAAATAATTTTGGTCATTAACAATGGCTGGTAAATCGTGGACAAATATTAAAAATAATAAGAGGTTGAGAATAGAGCGTCCTCATGTAGACCTCCAATTTCTTCGACCTGACTCTAGCAAGATCTACTTGATTCCTGAATTACTAACTTTTTCTCTTATACCATAGTGTTCAATTCTCGATACTAATAGAGTATGTTCCATCAAATCGAAAGCCTTACTTAGGCCCACGAAAAGTCAAAAACATTTTTACTATCATCTAACTGCCTATAAAGCTGTTTAACGAATTGCAAAACTACATAAGCTGTACTTTTACCTATCACAAATCCATGCTTACAACCAGCAATTATACCAAATGCTGAAAGAAAGTTGCTTATTTATTCAAAAATAACCTTTTCCAGTGCCTTCGAAATTGAGCTCATTGAGCTCAGATATTAGACAGTATTTTCACATATAAAACTCTTACCCTTTTAAATAAAACATTACCCTTGAAGTCTCAATTACATATGAAAACGCTGCCGCTTTCAGAAGCATATTTACTAGGTACAAAAGAGGCTGCCCTATAAAATCAAAAATGAGCTTCAGTAAGTTAGGACAAATTCTATCGATTTCAAATGAGTATTATTTTTTCAAAGAAGTAATGGTTCTTAATACGTTATGCTTCTAGACGGGTGAGAAAAACGTAATAACATTATTTATTGGAATGTTTAAATATTCCCCATCAGCATTTCGATTCAACATGAGTTTTCGAGGTGCATCAACAAAGTATTCAGTGAAACAGTTGAATACTAGACGTTTTTAATTCGTAGATTTCTCGTTTAAAATCGTACTAGAAATACCATTTGTATTGTCACATGATAACGTACCCGCAATAATATTTCAGACAGTTTTACTTTTATTAGTACAGGTGATATAAAGTATCATTATACTTTTCTGGTAGATTGTACAAGATGTGTTCAAGTTTTGTGCACATTTTCTTGTATATTTGATAATAGTTCTTAATTATAGTAATATTTGAATCAATAACCAATTTATATAAAATTTTTAAATTCTTTGAAGATGTCAGGATGTCCTGTGTTACCGCAGGTTCTCTTATATTCTTATCTAAAAAATATTTTGTAGAAGAAATGCTATATTTACATCATTAGACACTATTTATACAAAAACTTTAAAGGCAGTATGGACAAATTATATATATATATATATATATATATATATATATATATATATATATATATACATATATATATATATATATATATATATATATATATATATATATATATATATATATATATATATATATATATTGGTGAGCAAAAAGATCGGCTTAAACTAGTTGGCTTCATTTAACACTGATCCTAGAATTTAGTGTTATTACCTCATGCTTTTTTACTTAATAAAATGATTGAAAGAGGAAACAATAAGAACAAGGATTGAAAATAGGAGAAAGAGAAAAGAAAAATTAAACAAGTTAAACATTTAAATTTATTGACAAAAACCAAATCAATATTTTTTATTACCCTCCTAGCCCTTATTAGTGCTTCGAGCCAGTTTTCCATGGGGCGGATAAGCTTTTTCATCACTGTCTGTGGGATTCTTCCCCACACTTCCGCCATCGTAACTTTTAAATCTCTCAGCGCTGTAGGTGCCAAATTTCTGGCTCGAACTCTTTTTTGAGCCCCTCCCACTTGTGGTCGAATGGATTGAGGTCAGGACTCCACGCAGGCCAGTCTAATGTAGGTATTCTCACTTCCTCCAGATATTACCGCACCGATGCAGTAGCATGTGGCCCCGCATTGTCGTGCATTAGCATGAAGCTATCGCCAACAAACCCAGCGTAAGGAACGACGTGTAAATTCAAGGATCAGTGTCAAGTGAAGCAAAATCATATATACATATATATATATATATATATATATATATATATATATATATATATATATATATATATATATAGATCGATTTGATTTCTTGAACCTTTATGTAAGTAAATTTTTATGATATATCTTGGGTTTTGGTTCATCAAATGAATATATTTGAATTCTTTTGAATTTCTTTATTATTTTGACGTTTCGCCTCTGGTTTTGGGCCTTTTCAAAAAACTGTTTTACCTTGCCATGTCTAGAATTAAAATTAAAAAATACATCACAGTCTTGCTTTAAATTATAACAATAACATTGGTTTACAAACATAACACATACACTTATATAAATACAAGGAAAAACAGTTGTTATAATTTACAGCAAGACTGTGACGTATTTTTTAATTTTAATTCCAGACATGGCAAGGTAAAACAGTTTTTTGAAAATGCCCAAAACCAGGGAAGATATGTCAAAATATAAAAAAACTCAAAAGAATTCAAAGATATTCATTTGATGAACCAAAACTCAAGATATATCAAAAAGATTTATATATATATATATATATATATATATATATATATATATATATATATATATATATATGTATATATATATAATATATATATATATATATATATATATATATGTATATATATATATATATATATATATATATATATATATATATGTATATATATATATATATATATATATATATAATATATATATATATATATATATATGTATATATATATATATATATATATATGTATATATATATATATATATATATATATATATATATATATATATATATATATATATATATATACATACATATATATATATATATATATATATATATATATGTGTATATATGTATATATATATATATATATATATATATATATATATATATATATATATATATATATATATATATATATATATATATAAATATATATACCAAAGGGGTACTCAATCAAAGAATTCAAAGATATTCATTTGATGAACCAAAACCCAAGATATATCAAAATGATTTATATATATATATATACATATATATATATATATATATATATATATATATATATATATATATATATATACACACACATATATATATATATATATATATATATATATATATATATATATATATATATATACATATACATATACATAATATATACCAAAGGAGTACTCAATCAAAGAATTTAAAACAAACTTCTTGCTTGTGTTTGACAGCTTGCAGAAGACAGTATGATTATCTCTTCATTCACTTAAAATGCACAAATATCGTCTACCCCTGCAAATATCTGCAGACAGTAGAAAGTCGTTCAACTTAACAAAGACCTGGAAGAAATTCTATCTTCGCATGACAGTAACCAAGTATAATATAACTCTACAAAAAACCCAGCCTGCACTTTTTTGTACAAATGGTAAGGTTGCTGAATCCGACAGAGTTATGTTGGGATACTGCATTTCTCTAGCGTTGTCTCTCAATTTGCTGGGAGTTTATTTGGGAAAAATTTGTCTTGGTATGAACATATTGCATACATAGCAAAGAGAGCTTCTCAAGAGCTAGGATTATTCTTTCGAACTAGAAAGCTTTACGCTCCACAACAACTGTTAATTCTCTACAAAGCTCAAATTTGACTAACGATAGAATACTGTTCCCATGTTTGGTTAGGTTCTGCTCCCAAACATACACTGTATTTGTTGGATTCTACTACTGGAGACCCAGTACCACAAATCTTCATATCTTGAAACGTTGAATTACGGTTGGCGACTTGAGTTTTTTCGTGGAAAGTGTTCGATGAAAGTTGCCTGCTTAATTCCTCCCAGAGTGGTGCATGCTAGAAATACACGTCGCGCTAATAGATCACATGCGTATGAGTTTCAGCTTGTCACTTCTCGTACAATCCTTTCCAAGCAGTCTTTTATATGGAAAATCTGATCCCTTTGGAATGATTTGCCCAGGACTGTGTTTTCCACCGAATACAATTTACAGCGATTCAAGACCACCGTGAATTGCTCTTTTCGCACAAGTATCGTTCTTGTAGCAATTTAGGGATTTCCCTGCAACATGTGTGCTATGCCCATAAAAACATATTATGCATTCCATTGTCATAGTGACAAGAGATGAATAATATTTTTCGTTTAACTAATACATTACAAAAAAAGCAATTTCTACAATATGCCTCGAACGTGTTCCCTTCGAAACTCGGTAAAATCTAAATTTGTTTGATCGAAATTTAACCCTTTTGTATTTCAGATTAAAACCAGCGGAACAGACAGGAGTAGCTGATGGAGAGTATTTGATATATTAGGTCAGTGTTTGTGCTGATTGAGAGGGATCGCATTAATCGGAATCAGGATTATTCGTAATGGATTAATTCTGTATTGTACATGAGACGTAATTTGGTATTAAGCAGGCAGTACACCAATAATTATTGTTTGAGTTTGTTAATAGTTAATTATATCATTTTTCTTTCATAAAAATTCCTTACGTCATTGGACATTTATAAAAATAAATTCGATATATTGACAAGCTATTTATATTTTCCTCGTATAAAATCCACAAAACAACCTGGAAATGAAACGTACATGGGAAGTCTTGACCTTAGTTGGAATAAGTAATAATACGAGGCTGGTGTGAAAAGTCCGTGCAAAGTCCGAGAGATGGCACCACCGGCGCGTATCGAGGTCATGTTTAGTTAGTAGCATCTCTTGAATGAACGCACACCAAGTTTCAGCCATATTGGTCTATTTCTTTGTGTTTGGCATTCGTGTGAATCAAGGAAGTCGAGTGATTTTCAAGAAATGGACGAAAAAGAATTTCGTGTGGTGATTAAACATTACTTTATGAAAGGCAAAACGCCTCAGGAGACTAAAGAGAAGCTTAATAAACATTATGGTGACTCTGCACCTTCGATTAGAACAGTTTATAAGTGGTTTCAAAATTTTCGGACTGGCCATATGGGCACAAGTGACGCTGAACGTTCTGGACGGCCTGTGGAGGTTACGACTCCAGAAATCATTGATCGAATCCATGATATGGTGATGGATGACAGAAGAGTTAAGGTGCGTGAGATTGCTAGTGCTGTGGGCATCTCGACTGAACGGGTACAACATTTGGACATGAGAAAGTTATCCGCAAGATGGGTGCCGCGATTGCTCACGCTTGACCAAAAACGGAATCGTGTGAAGTGTTGCAAGGTTGGTTTGCAGCTGTTCCAGAAGAATCCGGGGAACTTTAAGCGTCGTTTCGTCACTGTGGATGAAACATGGATACATTACTATACTCCTGAGACCAAACAACAATCTAAACAATGGGTTACCAAGGGGGAATCTGCACCAAAAAAGGCGAAGACCGTTCCTTCGGCCGGAAAGTTTATGGCGACTTTTGGGATTCGCAAGGGATAATCCTCATCGACTATCTGGAAAAGGGTAAAAACTATTACAGGTGAATATTATTCATCGTTATTGGACCGTTTGAAAACCGAGCTGCAAGAAAAACGCCCGCGATTGGCCCACAAGAAAGTCCTTTTCCATCACGACAACGCACTAGCACACACCTCAGCAGTTGTGGTCACAAAATTAATGGAAATAGGATTCCAACTCGTTTCACATCCCCCCTATTCTCCAGACTTAGCTCCCTCGGACTACTATTTGTTCCCCAATTTGAAGAAATGGCTGGCGGGACAAAGATTTTATTCAAACGAGGAGGTAATTGCAGACACTAATGGATATTTTGCAGACTTGGACAAATCCTATTATTCGGAAGGGATCAACAAACTAGAACATCGTTGGACGAAGTGTATAAGCCTAAAAGGAGACTATGTCGAAAAATAAAAAAGGTTTACCCCAAACACATAAGTAGTTTTTATTTTTGCACGGACTTTTCAAACCAGCCTCGTATAGTAAGTATACAATATAATAATTTATACAATACGGTATTGTCTACCTAATTCCTTTCTTCAAGTATCTCTATCATAAACGGTTTCTTTTCGATATTGTTTCTCAAATATCTTCACTTTAAAATTTGTGTACTTTTTTTTCTTAACATTTATCTGCTAAGATACACTTAACTACAGTTGTTCAGTTTTATTCAATCTGACATTCTTAATAAGTGGTTTAACCACTTCAATTTTGTAAATTCTAATCCATCCATGATTGCTGCTGTTGTCTGCTGCCACCTTTATTATATTCGTGGTGTCCAATTCAGTTGTTATAAGTTCCGTTAACATTTGCATTCCCTTTCTTAATTACTTACAATTTTCCAATGATGTTTCTCCCACTAATCAAAGTTAGGGCCTTAACTTTTCTTACATCTTACATTCTTTGTTTTTTTATTCTCGCCCATATAAGTTCTATTTAGATTCATATATCTGTTTCACATATTAATCTTTATCCAAAACAAGTTTTAATCTTCTTGTCTGTCTATTTGAATTTACCAACAGACATTTGTTCGTGACTATGCTAACTTGAATTCACAATAGAAACAGAAGTTAATAGTTGAATTAATTTCTTGGACTTAAGTATAAAAAAGATTGACAATAAGCATGACTTCTCCATATAACACAAACCGATACGTACGGATACTATTATACATAATAGTTCACGAGATCCATACAAACAAAAACTAGCAGCATATAATTCCTTTATATATAGACCAGTTAACATGCTAATGACAGATGACAACTTTAAAAATGAACTTAATTTTATTAAACAAATAGCTAAAAACAATAGATGTAATGTAAAAACTATAGATAAAATTTTACGCAAACAACAACAAACAATTAATCTAATATATCCAAAAACAAAAACTATTATTAACAAAGAGGCAACAATAACCTGTACATGCCCAACAACTGAAAAAATCGCTAAATACCATAAATCTGGTGTTTATTAACTTAATTGTGGTTCTTGTGATAAATTCTATGTAGGACACACAGGGAGAACATTTGAACAAATAATTTCAGTACTTAGTATATATCACACTACACCAAACACTTTATTTTAGCACTCGACGCGTGTTTCGCTAACCATTACTCAATCATCGCTCCTGATGAAGCTAACATGGTTAGCGAAACGCGCGTCGAGCGCAAAAATAAATTGTTTGGTGTAGTGGTGATATATACTGAGTAGTGTCATTTTGCCAAAGATTCCACATTCCCAACTTAATAAAGAATTTCAGAACATAATAATAGTTTTTTAAAAAGTAAAACTGATTTTTCATATGCCAAACATTTAATAGAAGAGAATCATGTATTTGATAATAATTTCCATATTTCGCATATTCAAAACAAATCGCATAAATTAAATTTATTTGAGGCCCTCAAGATCAATAAAAGAAAGAATACAAACATACTGTTAAATGACACACTGGACCTGGGAAATTCCCCATTGTTGAATTTATTTAATGGATAGTTAATTTGTATAATTATTAAGCTTCATTGTTATTCTTTAGTTACAACCTATTTGTAAATATTTACTTACAAAATCATCGAAAAATATTTATTTCATTCGATATCCATATTTTTGATAAAGCGAAACACGTGTTAAGTAGAAAAATCAATAAAAGTGGAAATTATACTAAAAATTTAGTGCTTTATTTTAATTGAATATCCATTATCCAACCAGTCAGTTAATTATTTAAAACTATACCTTGGCTAAAGCGTTTAATTGTTTCTATTGGCTCTGATACGTTACTGTTTAATAACATAAGAGGCATCTCAAATAAAATCTCTGAAGAATTCTCGGTACTAAGACAAAGTTCTTATTACTTTATTTAAAAATATCAATTATTGAACCTGACCAAGATGTTCGATTATCCTTTAATATCTTATTCTTATCTATACGGGTTACAGGGAAAGTCGTCCTAGATAATTAAGGACGTTATAGTTTAGGTCGTTTCTGACCGATTTGATTCTATGACATGATGTCCTAAACTTAACCGTTTTCGAGATATTGAAGTTTATCGATTTTCTAAAAAAAAAACATGTTTTTTTTTGCTTTTATATTGATTTTTTTTTATTAGAGGTTCTCGAGTGTGATTTTTTGGTTATTTTTAGTTAGTCTGTATGTCAAGTATGAAAAATCATCGAAAAAATTTGAACTAGTTAATAACAGTTTCAAATGGCGGCTTGTTAATGTTTCTAAATTACGAATTTTTACCAAGCGTTTCCTACTTTAAATCAATAAAGAGAAAAAAAAATGTATGGAAGTTATTCTGCAAATTATTTTAAAAACTTTTACGTCTTTTTAGCTATCAAAAAAGGTATAATACTAGGAGTTTAATAGGAAAACTGTACACAGAATGACACCTAAAGCGGGCTCGGGTAGCAAAAGGTAAATTTTTAGTTCTTAGTTAATTATAATTCATGTTCTATATGGTCGCCCCTATTTCTAACACAAATTCTCATTCTTTTTCTTAAATTACTTTCACAACGCTGGTTGTGAGGTGCCGCCTCATTTCGTCAGCCGCATCAATTATTTTTTGTCTTAGGACATCCACGTTTTCGATAGGAGTCATCTGGTCGTATACGAGACTTTTCATGTGACCCCACACATAAAAATGCATCGGTGTTAGGTCTGGGCTTCTCGCCAGCCAAGGTATGGGTCCGCCTCTTCCAATCCATTTGTTGGGATAATTGTCATTGAGCAATGCACGAACACTTCCTCTGTAGTGAGCTGGGCAGCCATAGTGTTGAAAGTACATGTTTTGTCTCAAACCAATAGGTAGGTCTTCCATCAAATTAGGTAAATCGTTCCACAAAAAATTGTCCTATTCCTCGCCATTCAAATTATCTGGCAGGAAGAATGGCCCAACCAAATAATTTGAAATTATACCCATCCACACATTTAAGCTGAATCTTATTTGTGATCCTTTAGTTCTTTTTTTGTTTGGGTTGCTTTCTTCTTTAGAAGCCCAATAGTGGGCATTGTGGTAGTTTGTAAGACCGTCTTTGTCGAATTTCGACTCGTCAGTCCATAGTATTTTCTTAAAAAAAGATGCATCTTCGACATCGGTATTGAGCATAAATCTGCAGAATTCTAATCGTCGTAACGGACCCCTTCTTCAATGACTTGCACGGGCGTATAGTGGTAAGGGTGTTGCCCAACAGTATGCATTACAAACCATACCTTCCACTGCGAAATACCAAGCTGTTGTGCGACAACATTTGTAGATGTGGTTGGGTCCACCTCAAAGAGACGTCGTATTTCGTTTTCTTCGTCTTCGTCAAAGATACGTGGTCGTCCCATGTCAGTCCGCCGTCTTTGTACGGAACCAGTTTCTCGTAGTCTTCGATAAGTTCTATCAAATACGCTAACATCAGGTACACGACGAGTAGGATATCGCAGTATGTATTCATCACGTGCACGCGACGACACTCCTTCGCAAAATCCGTAACACATTAGGATGTCAGCATATTCCTCGTTGGTATACGTTGCCATATTCACAAGCAGAGATCAAAATCCAGTTACGAGCCAATTCACACAGTCAGAAGATGAAACACAGATATTTTTTCGTGGAAAGTGTTCAAAGGATGTAGCCCGCTTAATTCCTCCCAAAGCGGTGCATGTTAGAAATACACGTCGCGCTGGTGCTTCGCATCCGTATGAGGTTCAGCTTGTTACTCCGCGTACAACGCTTTTCAAGCAATCTTTTATATGGAGAACGTCATCCCTTTGGAATAATTTGCCCAGCGCTGTGTTTCCCACCGAGTACAATTTACAGCGATTCAAGAACAACGTGAATCGCTTTTTTTTTTCCGCACTCGTGCCGCTCCTGGAGCGCTTTAGGGACTTCCCTGCAGCACGTGTGCTAGACCCATAAAAAAAAAAAAAAAAAAAGCACGGTATAGCACATCTACCACGGACGAATCGCATGAGCAGACTAAAAAATCATTCAATAATGTTTAGTGAACAGAAAATGTCACTCGCACAGAGAGTACCCCGACCGGAAAAAATGCTTACCCAACCCTTTTTATTGTTTAAAGGTGCAGGTAGTAAACCGGTAATTGGTAGTATCTAAATTCTATTATTATGTTACTCTACATTTGGGCCTATTGAAATCTCATTTTCTTAGAATTTTCAATAGATCCAGTAGATATTATACCGTTTTAGATAGCTAAAAAGACGTAAAAGTTTTTAAAATAATTTGCAGAATAACTTCCACACATTTTGTTTTCCCTTTATTGATTTAAAGTAGGAAACACTTGGTAAAAATTCGTAATTTAGAAACATTAACAAGCTGCCATTTGAAACTGTTAGTAACTAGTTCAAATTTTTTTGATGATTTTTGATACTTGACATACAGACTAACTAAAAATAACAAAAAAATCGCACTCGAGAACCTCTAATAAAAAAAATCGATATAAAAGCAAAAAAAACATGTTTTTTTTTAGGAAATCCTTAAACTTCAATATCTCGAAAACGGTTAAGTTTAGGACATCATGTCATAGAATAAAATCGGTCAGAAATGACCTAAACTATAACGTCCTTAATTATCTAGGACGACTTTCCCTGTAACCCTATTATACAGTGCTCAGGTTAGTTATTTCAATTTACTTATTTTTTCCGAATGAAGTTCAAAATAAATATCTTCAATAGTATATACTAGGTAAAATGCCTTATTTTTACCAATATAACAACAAAACCCCTCGATTTTATCGCAAGTTACTTTTACGTCTTACAAAGGAGTTTCGGTATTCAACATCTTTAATTTTAGAATGTCATTTTTCAATTTTCACTTTTTTGATTGTTTACTTTCTTATCTCCAATATGCCACCTACAAGCACAAAGAAAATCGATTTAAATTATCATCTAGTTGATTGAAGAACGAAGGGAAGTAATACCCAATTCGTATCTTATTTTAAACGCTTATCAATGTTGGTGTCACAAATAAATTCAAATTTGAACCATATCAACTATTATGAAAATGTAGCGAGGTAGAAGCAAGATAAGGACACAGAGTATAACTACGCTGCTTGAAAATTTAGTTTATGTATGTAGAGCGTTCCACTGAAGTGAGGCGTGCTATTTATCTGTAAGAGTTTTACAAAAACAGTAAAAATTCGCATTCAACAGCACAGCAACATAGTGGAAATTAAACCCTAAATGGCCAGCTGAGTAAAAAATGGATGTAGCAGTCTGAAGAAACTATTTTCAAGTAAACCTTTTACGAAGCTACCAAGGACATTAAGAAACTATGCAAATGTAGAGTGGGTACGATGTTCGCGTTAATCCCGATTTATAAATACGCAATCGAAGGTGATAATTATGCTTCGTTAGTTGTAGGCAAGGTAGGCCTCTCATGTGGTAAATTATCGCCTCGATGTAGATCTCCGAATAGTGTATATGTATTTCAAGTTAAAGCCGTATATTCGTATAAGATGTGGATAGAGATTTTTTTCCCCTTCACCACATAGTCTGCATGTTGTGGTGCTATCGTTTTCACCCATTTTCTGTAAATGTCTTCTCAGGGAACAATGGCCGCTGATCAGTCCTCCATTAGGCCCTTGTTGAACGAAAGACGTTAGTTGTAGGTTTCTTTGAGAGGCCGCCAATTATACCTTTCGTATGTCTTTAGCCAGGTGTTGCGAGCAAACGATCTAGATGTTGCTAATATGACCATATGTTGTCGTTTTGACAATATCTTCTGGTATTTCAAATGCTGGTTCTGATCCCTAATGGGGTTTTATAGCACCGAATCTTGCTAATTTGTCCGCTGTTTCATTACCTTTTATACCCGAATGTCTTGAAACCTACAGTAGTTCAACCCTGTTGTTCTTGGAAGATAGCTCTTTACACTCCAAAACTTTTAGGACAGCTTGACTGTCTAAACGAATATATATTTCTTGGTTGTGGTAGTCCCGTCTCATACTCGCGTGAACGCAGGCTTGTATTGTGTTAACTTTTACATGGAATATTGTTGCAGTTGTCCCTGGTGGAATACTAAAGCTCCGAAATGAAGCGTGTCATCTGTGTGTTAGAGTTTTACAAAAACAGTAGTTCTGCAATTTTTCTATGTAAAAAGTTAGCATTCAATAACATTTAAATAGTGGAAAAGAAGCCCTCAGGGATCAAATGATTCAAAACTGGGCGTGTAAGTTTGAAGAAATTGTCTGTTATTGTAAGTTAACCTCCGACGATATCAAAAAAATGCAAATTTTGTAGAAGTCACTCCCTGTAATCAAACATGATGAATAAAATAAAAACGAAATATTTTGTACGCTCTTTATCACTATCACCCTAACAATACCTTACTCTACTCACTACTGTTGGATGAGTCAACTAATAGAAATGGCTTTATTAGAGTCCAATAAATTCAACAATTATTAATTAGTAGCAAAATGGACAGATGAGCAGAAAATTGTGGTGCTGATTATTACTAGCAAATTTGGTTTTAGCAGATCGTGGTGACTCCACACATGCCAAACTCATCTTTACCAATTACTCAGACAATGCTCTCTATTAAATTCAAAATATGTGACATTGGCTTGCGTCCACGTAGCCCTAATTTGACGACGATGTATTTTTTCTATATATATATCTTAAAACTAAAGTTAACACTAAAATTCTCCTAGTCATCCGTGTCAAGACGCATTTCGCGGTTTCACGGCTCATTAGCTGAGCTAGAATTGACAGAAAAAGATAACAAAATTATTGTAGTACTAGCGTAAAAATAAGTAAGATACAAATAATTTGCACTTCTGGCTGATGTAAGCTTGGACGTACCTGCCCTCTATCGGGAGCTTCTCAGTGTTACACACCGATAAGCTAATTGTTTAGCAAGTTGCCAACAATTCTTATTTGTATCTTTATTTATTCTCTACGCTAGTATTGCGATAAGTACTTTAAGTTTTGGTCCGTTTTTCTGGCGATTCTAGCTCAGCTGAAGAGCGATGATAAGCCAAAACGCGCTGAAATGGGTTGACTGAGGAGCGAAAAATCAAAAACTACTGAGACATGGACCAATTAGTAATTTCTATTGATTTTTATATACTTGCGGTAGTACCCTATAAAGCGCTGCCAAGCGGTAATTGTTAGCAACTTGCTGAACAATTCCTCTATCGGTCCCTGATCTTAAACAGCTTTCGGCAAAGAGATGCCTTCAAAACTAGATTTAGGTGCAAACTATTTGTATTTTATTTAAGTAGGTTCGGGCATTACATTGGTTGCAATAAGAAAGAATTCACTGTTGTAGAAAAATTAAATTAATAGATATTTTTAAAATGTCACTTGATTCGACCCGCTAGTTCACGAAAAAAAAACTAATATATGGGTCGTAATAGAAAACTATTTTGATTAATATACAGTTTATTATGTAACAATACGAGGCTGGTTTGAAAAGTTCGTGCAAAGTCCGAGAGATGGCACCACCGGCGCGTATCGAGGTCATGTTTGGTTAGTAGCATCTCTTGAATGAACGCACACCAAGTTTCAGCCATATTGGTCTATTTCTTTGTGTTTGGCATTCGTGTGAATCAAGGAAGTGGAGTGATTTTCAAGAAATGGACGAAAAAGAATTTCGTGTGGTGATTAAACATTACTTTATGAAAGACAAAAGGCCTCAGGAGACTAAAGAGAAGCTTGATAAACATTATGGTGACTCTGCACCTTCGATTAGAACAGTTTATAAGTGGTTTCAAAATTTTCGGACTGGCCATATGGGTACAAGTGACGCTGAACGTTCTGGACGGCCTGTGGAGGTTACGACTCCAGAAATCATTGATCAAATCCATGATATGGTGATGGATCACAGAATAGTTAAGGTACGTGAGATTGCTAGTGCTGTGGGCATCTCGACTGAACGGGTACATAATATTTTGCATAAACACTTGGACATGAGAAAGCTATCCGCAAGATGTGTGCCGCGATTGCTCACGCTTGACCAAAAACGGAATCGTGTGAAGTGTTGCAAGGATGGTTTGCAGCTGTTCCAGAAGAATCCGGAGGACTTTACGCATCGTTTCGTCACTGTGGATGAAACATGGATACATTACTATACTCCTGAGACCAAACACCAATCTAAACAATGGGTTACCAAGGGGGAATCTGCACCAAAAAAGGCGAAGACCGTTCCTTCGGCCGGAAAGGTTATGGCGACTGTCTTTTGGGATTCGCAAGGGATAATCCTCATCGACTATCTGGAAAAGGGTAAAACTATTACAGGTGAATATTATTCATCGTTATTGGACCGTTTGAAAACCGAGCTGCAAGAAAAACGCCCGCGATTGGCCCACAAGAAAGTCCATTTCCAACACGACAACGCACCAGCACACACCTCAGCAGTTGTGGTCGCAAAATTAATGAAATAGGATTCCAACTCGTTTCATATCCCCCCTATTCTCCAGACTTGGCTCCCTCGGACTACTATTTGTTCCCCAATTTGAAGAAATGGCTGGCGGGACAAAGATTTTATTCAAACGAGGAGGTGATTGCAGACACTAATGGATATATTGCAGACTTGGACAAATCCTATTATTCGGAAGGGATCAACAAACTAGAACATCGTTGGACGAAGTGTATAAGCCTAAAAGGAGACTATGTCGAAAAATAAAAAAGGTTTACCCAAAAACATAAGTAGATTTTATTTTTGCACGGACTTTTCAAACCAGCCTCGTAAGAGTGATAAAATTTAATATAACATGTAAGGTTGCCTTCGGAAACTACACACCAAATTTAATTCACTTTTACTCGTTAGATTTCCAGCAATAAGCAATAATATTACATCATGTACAATAAAAATAACTAATTTATCGTTATGGCTTTTTAGACGTGACAATATAGCAACTGAGAACGGTTTATGCGTGTGCGGCTTTTGAACCGTAAAAGTCTATTTTATTTGAAAATATAATTTTTTATTGACTGCTTAAAAAAATGCAGGATTGTAAGGTGACGATTATAATTATAATTCTATAAATTTCATTTCATAAACCTATTTATTATGTAGAACTAAAAATCGTTATCACAAATAATCACTATATATATATATATATATATATATATATATATATATATATATATATATATATATATATATATATATATATATATATGTATATATATATATATATATATATATATATATATATATATATATATATATATATATACATATATATATATATATAAATATATATATATATATATATATATATATATATATATATATATATATGTATATATATATATATATATATATATATATATATATATATATATATATATATATATATATATATATATATATATATCTTGGTGAAAATTGAAAAAGTGAAATGAATCTGATTTCTTTAATAGATATCTAATATTTACTAATATTAAATAAAATTTTATGATAACAATGAACAGTAAAACATTATATAATAAGATAATAGTATAATAAGTAAACATGTTAGGTTATACTGCGCATGCCCAGCTCCAAAAATAATGTGCATTGATTTCTTACGTTTTTTATTACATTCGGGTAAACAAAATTTTTTAAGTTAGCACAAAAATAATTATTTTATTCACACACTAGTCATAACTACAATGTCACAACTTTATATCACATAAACTGCCATTACGAAAGTTTCGATCATTGAAAAGATGAAATTGCTGTATGGACAGCAGTTAAGCCAATCTAAAGATTTCGTATGTCTATTTTAGAACATTGCCACGTTTATTGGATCTATTCGATAACAATAATACTTGAACGTAGAATCAATAAAAAAAGGCTATTTTCCATTGTAATATAATAAAAATAATCATTAAAATTTAATTTTTTATGATGGTAACGTTATTCGTTATTCATGTGTTTCGCATAGGTCTACCCCTAGCCTAGCCCGTCATCTCGCGGCGTACTGCCTGAACCTCCTTAAAACACCTTTTATAACCAATCTCCCTTATCTTTTGAATTAAAGTTTATTTCCTAATGAAATATTTGCATTTTTTAAATGAAAGTAGACCCACACTGCAACAGTTTATAATTTTTAAATTCTCACACATGTATAAGAACTCAAGCAAAACAAATCCTGTGTGTGACCCAATAAACATTAATTATCTTACGTCAATAAAATGTCTTTTTTAACCAGCACGATCTATCTCAATCAGCACAAACACAAACCTAATTTGTCATACACATCAACCACGTTTGTCCATCGTGTCGTTTTAATCTGGGGACAAAGGGTGTGAATTTTCACCGAACGAAATTCGATTTTACCGAGAGTCATCTGATTCGACAGAAACCCAATTGATGCGTAAAGTACAAATTGGATTTGTAAAAAAAAATAATTAGTTAGTCAACGGCGATGCTATCGTTTTTTAACAAGACAACTTTTATTGTGTTCAACTTTTGCTGGAAAATATGAAATAATCACAATAGGTGTCAGCACTTGCAAATGATATGGTGGCCATGTTTATTTTATTTAAATTTGACTGACATCGGTATTTAGTAAAATTTAACAGCGCAATATTAAACTTTTGGGCGTCGCTATGAAATTGGAAAAACGTACTTTGCAAAATACACTTCGGCTAAATATCCTTTTGGTGCACTTCAAACAATTTCATTGTTATCGAAGTGTAGAATGTAGACTCTTACCACACTCATCATATCATCATTGTGGTATTCTGCATTCTTTTTTTTTCGCCTTATGGTATCTATCCTTTAATTTTATCCTTTCATATCATGGCCCACCCGTTGTTTAAGAGAGGTTATCCGTTTGATTACACCCTTAATTTGGGTTTTTACCTCATCAATTGCTTGTTTTTTTGGACCATTAATGTTATATTTAATATATTTTTCTTTCCATAGCCCTATGGTGGTCCTGTAATTTGTGGGTTATTACTAGAATACTAGAATACATTCGGTGGATATTGCGGTTACTGTAACCTAACCAACCAAATATCTGTTTAAAAATTTCTTTAATTAAATAAGTGTAATTGCTTGGTTCAGATACATACATACATACATATATATATATATATATATATATATATATATATATATATATATATATATATAATATATATATATATATAATTGTATATAACACGTAGACTGAAAAGTTTTTGGTCTAGCTACTTAAAACATATTTTATTTATTCATGAATATAGTCTCCTTCAAGAGCGATACAATCAGCCCAACGCTTTTTTAACATTTCTATACCTTTCTTGTGAAAGAATTTGTCTTTGCCTTCGAAATAGGCCTCAGTTTCGGCGATAACTTCTTCATTGGCGCCAAATCTCTTTCTCGCGAGCATTTTTTGAGGTCTGTGAATAGATAATAGTCTCTGGGGACCAAATCTGGAGAATACGGTGGATGAGGAAGCAATCTGAACTTCAATTCATGCAATTTTGCCATCGCAACCATTGCCTTGTGACACGGTGCATTGTCTTGTTGAATGAGCACTTTTTTTTTTGTTCATTTTTGCCGTTTCTTTGCGATTTCTGCCTTCAAACGCACCAATAACTTTATATAATATTCGCTGTTGATGGTTTTTCCCTTCTCAGCATAGTCGATGAAAATTATTCCATGCGGATCCCAAAATACAGAGGCCAAAACCTTCCCAGCCGACTGTTGTGTCTTTGGTAGCTCCGGACGGCTTTCACCGGCTGCTGTCCACTCAGCTGACTGCCGATTTGATTCTGGTATGTAATGGTGGAACTATGTTTCATCTATTGTCACATATCGCATGAAAAAATCCTTTTTATTGCTCTTAAACAGGTCCAAACAGCGCTCAGAATCATCAACACGTTGTTGTTTTTGGTCCCCTATGAGAAAACGCGGTACCCATTTCGGACAGAGCTTTCTCATGCCCAAATGTTCATGCAAAATATAGCCACCACGTTCTCTTGATATCTTTAGGGTATCAGCTATCTCACACAATTTTAATTTACGGTCATCCAGTACAATTTTGTGGATTTATTTTATGTTTCCCGGTGTAACCACCTCATTTGGGCGCCCAGAGCATTCAGTATCATTTGTATCTGTACGACACATAAAAAAACTTTTTAGCCTACGTGTTTAGATATATATATATATATATATATATATATATATATATATATATATATATATATATACATATATATATATATATATATATATATATATATATATATATATATGTATATATATATATATATATATATATATATATATATATATATATATATATATATATATATATATATATATATATATATATATATATATATATATATATATATATATATATATATATATATATATATATATATATATATATATATATATATATATATATATATATATATATATATATATATATATATATACATATGTATATGTATATATATATATATATATATATATATATATATATATATATATATAAGAAATATGTACAGTTTGTCAAGTAAGAACGAGACCGCTCGTCTGCTTGAAAAAAAAATGTTTTTCGAGAACATTTTTTTGCCCTCAATATATTCTTTGATGTGCTAACAACGGCGCAATTACGTTAGTAAGTTGTCCAATCGCTTCCTGCATCAATAATCGCCTGGCATCTTCGAGGCATGCTGTCGACAAGCTTTTCTGTATACTCTGCAAATTTTTCGAATCTCACGAGACAACTGAGTCAAAGTCCTTTCTCTGAGCCTTCTCTTTACAAGAGACCAAACGTTTTCAATAGGGTTAGCGTCCGGCGATTGCGAGGACTACTCTAGTATCTTATTGTGGGCCCAAAGGAGCTGCTTCGCGACGTGATTTTCTTCCAGCAAAAGTTTCTTCAACGTGCTTCGAAATTTGATATCATGGGCACGAAAATGTTGTCGAATGGTCTCATGGGACACGTTCAAACCTGATTTACTTAATTTTGCTTCCTTGACGCAGCTTCAATTTTGAATCCCGTAAAAAGAAAGACACGATTCGTTTTTTCCACTTTCGGAGTGGCTTTGCCTACCGAGCCACGTTTTGGCAAGTCGTCGACATTTTTGCCTCGTTAAAATGATTTACCCACTTCTTCACAAACGATACTGACTTTTTAATATATTTAACGGCCGCGGAATTTTAGACCCCTTTGGATGGGAACAAAGAAAGACTGCCTCGAACCGATGCGCAGACAAGTGACTCTATTTGAATTTTACGTGATTTCAACGAAAAATTTGAAATCGACTGATACTTTTACTCAAATGCGTTGTAGACAAAGGTTCCCTGTACCGATTTTCTGTTGAATCGCTAGAATTGTAGCTAATAGCCTAGTCACCAGAGACGAAAATGTAGTAAAAGTGCACATACATTTAAATAAGTTAGATTTTTGGCCAGAGAGGTTCATTACCAGCCAAACAATATGTGTAAAAAAGTTTGCAGTAATCGGGGCATGGCCGGCTAAAAAATATGGGTTTGCATTAAACGCATATTTTGACAATTATACTAAATTTTTTTGAATATGTCGATAAATTTTTTAAAGAATTCTTATCCATTGAATTCTTCAGTACAATATCAAAGAAGCGTGTAAATTAACATAAGATCATATGAATTTGTTATTAAATTTTAACTTTAAGATAATGCAAAAAACATATAAATACAGAAAAATAAGGAGCAAAATGGAATTACTTAAAAAAAATAATACAAAAAATGCATATGTTTTATAAAAAAATATAATTCGTTTATCATACACTATTGAAAACTATATATTCAATATTTTACTTAGATTTTATGTATGCCAGACACATAAATTAGTGGACTTAATCTTTTCTCCCTATTCTTCAGTACCACAATCACTGTACAATCAATACCAAATTTAGAAAGAGCAACAGTACATTTTATAGAAAACCATTTACCTGAAAATAATCGTTATTTCATAAAATATTACCACACTTTCAGCTGCTTCGAAATTACATCCACGTGCATGCCGTTAGTAAACATTCGGTGAAGTAGTGGCACAGTACTTTCCTTTACTTTTTTAACAGTTGCGTATTTTTTACCTCAAGCCCTGAGGAAGATCCCACACCTGGAATTATTGTTAGCTTAAAGCATTTACTTCCTTATCCTTTAATTCAACATCAAAAGTGTCAAATAAATGAATACCTTTAATTACAAATAATACAGACCAATTCAGAGATTTAAACAATACAATGAAAAATCAATGTAAACATGTTATGAAATTGTACTTCTAAAGCGATTTTCTTGAAGAGAAATGTTTAGTATTTAAGAAAAAACATACATAAAGTTACGGTACTTATTTTCCACATTTCTAAGATAGTTCGAATACAAAAATTACCCAAATTTTTGGCCAAAAAGCTGACATATGGAGCCATAACTCCAGAACGGTAAATAATAGAAACACGCTTAATATCTCAAAAGAAAGCTAATGTTGTTCTTCAAAATTTATATTCTATACATAATTGTTGTTATTTTAAGTCAAACCGAGTTACAACAGCCTTTAGTCCCAAAAACGTGACCTGGTACCAGTAGGAGCCAGTTTGGGAGTATTCTAAGAATTTTACAGGTTTTTACATAATGTGTCTCGGAATTAACATTTTTTTGTTAAAAAAGTATTTTGGAACTCAATTTTCAAACATAAAGAGCCTTTTGTTCAAATTTAATCTTTTATTATATGGGGATTACCTGACTAGTTTACCAAAGAAAGACCTGTTTGACAGGTAAAAAGGAGGGTGAATCTAATTTCTGTTTTAGGGATGGTGATTTTACTTCAGCGTACAATCGACCTTTTATTTATACCGTTTAGTTTCTAAAGGGCTGGTTAGATCGAACAATTATCTAGTGAAGATATTTTAAGACACTGAAGAGGACAGCATCTACCAGGAACTTGAGAGATTGGAGGAAATGGACATCCCTGAAGAAGCTGCAGAAGATCCAGGACCATCTGAGAGCAAGAGGATGAAAGTTTCATTTGCAAGGGGCGTTAAAGAGATTTTAAACATGAAATTGTCCATTTTATTAGATCGATGTAAGGTATCCGACAGAAATGCCACGAGAATTTTAATAGCTACTCTAGAAGCACTAAACCTTGACCCTCTTGAGTACAAAGTCTCGGAAACTTTATTACATGATAGAAGGCAAATGTTCAGAGAACAATATAATACAAAAATTTTTAATAAAGTAAACATTCCTGAAAAAGAGCCCGTGGTTGTCCATTGGGAAGGTAAACTTTTACCGGGTGTTTTAAAAAATGAACAATGTGAGCGAATAGCTATAGCTATTTCATATGGCGAAAAGGAACAGCTGCTGGGAGTTCCTGTAACAGCAAACAGCTCTGGAGAGGAGCAAGCCGTAGCCGTATGAATGCCTACATGAATGGGGTCTTCTCAACACCGTCAAGGCGATGTGCTTCGACACTGCAGCATCCAACACGGGAAGACTCAAAGGAGCATGCGTCATATTGGAGCAAATGTTAGGAAGAGAATTGTTATACCTAGCTTGCCGTCACCAATCTTGGAAATTCTGTTAAGAGGCGTATTCGACACAAAAATGGGATCAACCACTGGACCTCATCCAGACATTTTCAAGAGATTCCTCACTGCGTGGCCCAAGATAGACAAAGGAAAATACGACACAGGTATCAGTGACAATTTAATATAAAAGCAGCTAACTCCAGAAGTAATTGCAAATGTTACTGCTGAATTCGAGACCAAATTAAATGAGAGCCACCCCAGAGATGACTACAAGGAGCTATTGCAGTTGGTTCTCGTATTTGTTGGATCACTAGACGGCAATGTTGTGGGTTTTAGAACTCCAGGAGCCATTCATCACGCTAGGTGGATGGCAAAGGCTATTTACTGCTTAAAAATGTTCATTTTTCGTCGTCAATTTAAGATGTCTAAAGAAGAAGAAAGTTCTGTGCGTGCCATTTCTGTTCTCCTAGTTAAAATTTATTGTAAAGCTTGGTTCAATGCTCCAAAAGCTCATCTTGCACCAAAGCAAGATTTAGGTATTTTGCATAGTCTGTTAGACTATAAAGAATGTGACAACGACATTGCAGAAATAGCCCTGACCAAATTTTCGAACCATTTGTGGTATTTGAATGCAAAGTTGGTGGGATTATCGTTTTTTGATACCACCATTACAGACAATGAAATGTTGTTAATGGCTAATAAATTGCTCAGTAGCACAGATGAACCATCACGGCACGCTAGGGTTGTAAATCCAAAAGTTAGGAAAGAAAACTTAAAAGAGGTAGTTGATGGAGGATTGGTAAATTTAGTTACCAAAGAAACGTTTACATTTTTTGACCAATTTAATATAAAAACAGATTTCCTAAGACAACATCCAAACACCTGGCCTCAAAATAATGACTTCCAAGAAGGATTGAAAATTGTCAAAACATTAAAAGTAGTTAATGATATGGCTGAGCGTGGTGTTAAATTAATAACCGACTTTAACGACCTTCTGACAAAAGATGAAGACCAAAAGCAATATGTCCTGCAAGTTGTAAGTAAATGCCGAGCATTATATCCTGACGTTTCAAAAAACTACTTTAACAAAAGCTCTAGAATAGATTAGATAACTATGTAAAATTATCAACTGATTTAGGTACTACGTCTGTATCTTTTCTGTGTCTGTTTTGTATGTATTATATACCTAATTTTTATATTTTAAAATAAAAATGTCATTAGACTTATCAGTATTACTTGTTTTTTTATTATATTCCTACTTTAAACTCAAGAATATACCAAAAAAAAGCAAAATTTATCACTTAATAACAAAATATACGAAGTATGCTCCTAGTGGTACCAGGTCACGTTTTGGGGCTAAAGGCTCTTGTAACTCGGTTTGACTTAAAATAACAACAATTATGTTTAGGATATAAATTTTGAAGAACAACATTAGCTTTCTTTTGAGATATTAAGCGTGTTTCTATTATTTACCGTTCTGGAGTTATGGCTCCATATGTCAGCTTTTTGGCCAAAAATTTGGATTATTTCAAACTTTGAGCGACAAGCGGCACGGGTTAACGTCGTTTAATCGAGCTCAAATTTCGGCTATCTCAATATCTGGAAAAGGGAATCATTTTCCAGTTTTCCAGACGAACAAGATTCCGACATTTTTTTCCCCCTCTATGAGATCCGGTCACTCATATATATATATATATATATATATATATATATATATATATATATATATATATATATATATATAATATAAATACAAGCGACCGTGTTAAAAAAAGTCTTCCTTTTCCTATAAAAAGGCTACTGCTTTTTTTATTTTTTAGTATGATTATTTTTAAGGACCTTATGGTAGTTTTCCGGGTGCGATGCGCGTGCAAATTTCAGAATCTCGCTTGGTGTACTTTGAAATATCCGAGTAAAACAATATGTTTTAAATTACAATTTTTCTCGAAAACGAAGCATTTAACAGAAAATATTAAGAGACCTTTTTTGTGCAGAATCGTATAGTCTATATTTTTTTCATGTAATATTTTCACAAATTATGCATATTTTTTCGAGATATTCTTGAAGGACTCAAAAATTGGACAATTTGGGGCCCCATTTTTCAGCCGGCCATGCCCCGATTGCTGCAAACTTTTTTATATATATTATTTGGTTGTTAATAAACCTCTCTGGCCAAAAATCTCCAACTCAACTCCCAAGCGACTGGATTATAACATATCCTAAAAGATACCGATTAATAGCATTTTCCGTAACCGTAGGCACACTGAAAACAAAACGAATACTCGGAGGGATGAGAATATTCCTGTTCTGCAGGATACGTTGAAAACTCTATAAAAAACTGGTGTTAATTTGCTGGCACATTTCTTGTGAATGACAATACTAATTTTTTCAGCGCCAGAATTCCATTGATAACTCTGGTTAAATTGCATTTTACAACATTCTCTGAAAGCAGTATTGCATTTTTGGGCAACCTATTGGAAATAGTAGGTGATGTTTGGCAGAATCAATTAAGCTGTAACAAAAACTAATCCTCACTGCTTCCAGATTTATTAACAAAAACATTTTTTTGTCAAAAATCGGCAAGTTTTCACAAATATTCATTTTAAATCACCTAAGAATGGTGTAAATAACATATGTTGTGTGAACAATTAACGTATGGGAATGGACAGTTGATTTAATAGTGTGCTTGCGCTGTTTCTTCCGATTTCTAGTGTTAGCTATCATGTGATTATAATGATGTTGCTATGACGAGATAAATTACATGATCAGATGTTTTGTAACATTTTGAACTATGTTTAAAATGACAAGCAGTATTAATTCTGTATATTTGTTTTATTCACGAAGGTATCCATTTGAATATATTATACTGTGTAAATCACCGGTGGTATTGCAATTTCTTCGTATATAATTATTAACAATTTTCCTTATTCAAAATTAAAGCTATTAGCACCTTACCACCTGTTTCGTCAATTCATCACTACCAGTAGGCAAAATAAATTATTGTCCATACAATCCATGACAAATATCGCTTATGTATGACAAATAAGGTCACGTTCCGTAATAATACTGATTGAGGGACATTTGTCCCCAAGCGGACATCCGAAGCAAAAGGGTGATATTTTAGGATTAACCAAGTTAGGCAGTTTTTAATAGTTTTGCATCTGTTAAGCATTCGTTCAGGGAGTTGTAGGTTAATACCTATAGTCCGCGCTGAGCTATGATGTATTATTAATCGTCCCACGTTCGGTAACCTGATTAGTTTCCAAATAATCAGTCTTTATTATTTGAAATTATTTGTGGCATTCAATATTAAGATATTTTTTCATGAATAAGTTTTCTGTTATAAACGATTATGGATAACAACATAGTTATTTTGTATATTGTTTACCGTAATTTTTTGATAAAATTATG
>CM032449.1:52818015-52868776 GCA_019049505.1 Pachyrhynchus sulphureomaculatus | reverse complement strand
ATATATATTATATATATATACGAGGCTGGTTTGAAAAGTCCGTGCAAAGTCCGAGAGATGGCACTACCGGCGCGCGTATCGAGGACATGTTTAGTTAGTAGCATCTCTTGAATGAACGCACACCAGTTTCAGCCATATTGGTCTATTTCTTTGTGTTTGGCATTCGAGTGAATCAAGGAAGTCGAGTGATTTTCAAGAAATGGACGAAAAAGAATTTCATGTGGTGATTAAACATTACTTTATGAAAGGCAAAAAACGCCTCAGGAGACTAAAGAGAAGCTTGATAAACATTATGGTGACTCTGCACCTTCGATTAGAAACAGTTTATAAGTGGTTTCAAAATTTTCGGACTGGCCATATGGGCACAAGTGACGCTGAACGTTCTGGACGGCCTGTGGAGGTTAAGACTCCAGAAATTATTGATCAAATCCATGATATGGTGATGGATGACAGAAGAGTTAAGGTGCGTAAGATTGCTAGTGCTGTGGGCATGTCGACTGAACGGGTACATAATATTTTGCATAAACATTTGGACATGAGAAAGCTATCCGCAAGATGGGTGCCGCGATTGCTCACGCTTGACCAAAAACGGAATCGTGTGAAGTGTTGCAAGGATGGTTTGCAGCTGTTCTAGAAGAATCCGGAGAACTTTAAGCGTCGTTTCGTCACTGTGGATGAAACATGGATACATTAGTATACTCCTGAGACCAAACAACAATCTAAACAATGGGTTACCAAGGGGGAATCTGCACCAAAAAAGGCGAAGACCGTTCCTTCGGCCGGAAAGGTTATGGCGACTGTCTTTTGGGATTCGCAAGGGATAATCCTCATCGACTATCTGGAAAAGGGTAAAACTATTACAGGTGAATATTATTCATCGTTATTGGACGTTTGAAAACCGAGCTGCAATAAAAAGGCCCGCGATCGGCCCACGAGAAAGTCCTTTTCCATCACGACAACGCACCAGCACACACCTTAGCAATTGTGGTCGCAAAATTAATGGAAATAGGATTCCAACTCGTTTCACATCCCCCCTTTTCTCCAGACTTGGCTCCCTCTGACTACTATTTGTTCCCCAATTTGAAGAAATGGCTGGCGGGACAAAGATTTTATTCAAACGAGGAGGTGATTGCAGACACTAATGGATATTTTGCAGACTTAGACAAATCCTATTATGCGGAAGGGATCAACAAAACTAGAACATCGTTGGACGAAGTGTATAAGCCTAAAAGGAGACTATGTCGAAAAATAAAAAAGGTTTACCCCAAACACATAAGTAGTTTTTATTTTTGCACGGACTTTTCAAACCAGCCTCGTATATATAATAAATAATATTTATAAAATGCAACGTCTCTCTGTCTGTCTGTCCGTTAGTGTGCTTATCACTGGAAAACCACTTATCCTATTTTCATATATTTTTTTTTTAAACATAAATATGTTCTCTGGCCAGGTTATAAGCTATATTTTATTACGATAGGTAGCATCAGAAATGAGTAGTGACGATAATAGTGAAACAAGTCGAAAAAAAGTTTACCGTTGGCGCGTTGCCTTGCAACACGCAGCTTTAAACCATTAAATATGGAACAATATTATTTAGCAGAGAATATCTATCATCTATGATCTATAATATATAAAATGCAACGTCTCTCTGTCTGTCTGTCTGTGCGTTAGTGCGCTTAACACTCGAGAACTACTTGTCCGATTTACGTGATTTTTTTTTCATTCATACATATGTTCTCTGGCCAGATTATAAGATATATATTATTATGTTAGGTAACTTCTATAATATATATAAAACGCAACGTCTGTCTGTCTGTCTGTCCGTTAATGTGCTTATCACTCGAGAACCACTTATCAGATTTACGTTCTTTTTTTTTTAATCTTACATATGTTCTCTGGCCAGATTATAGGCTATACTTTATTACATTAGGTAACATAAAAAATGAGCAGTGACGATAATAGTGAATCAAGTCGGAAAAAAGTTTGCTGTTAGCGCGTTCTCTTGCAATACACAGCCTAAACCATTAAATATGGAACAATATTATATAGCAGAGCATATCTGTAATCTATAATATATATATATATATATATATATATATATATATATATATATATATATATATATACATATATATATATATATATATATATATATTAATATATATATATATATATATATATATAATGCAAGGTCTCTCTGTTTATCTGTCTGTCCGTTAGTGCGCTTATCACTCGAGGACCACTTATCCGATTTGTAATTTTTTTTCATTCATATATATGTTCAGATTATAAGATATATATTATTATGTTAGGTACCATCTACAATATATATAATATCTGTCTGTCTATCTGCCTGTCCGTTAGTGTGCTTATCACTCGAGAACACTTTTTTTTTTAAACTTACATATGTTCTCTGGCCAGATTATAGGCTATATTTTATTACATTAGGTAGCATAAAAAATGAACAGTGGACGATAATAGTGAATCAAGTCGGAAAAAAGTTTGCTGTTAGCACGTTCTCTTGCAATACACAGCCTAAATCATTAAATATGGAACAATAATATGTAGCAGAGAATATCTATAATCTATAATCTATAATATTATATATATATATATATATATATATATATATATATATATATATATATATATATATTTTATATATATATATATATATATATATATTTATATATATATATAATGCAACGTCTCTCTGTCTGTCTGTCTGTCCGTTAGTGCGCTTATCACTCGAGAACCAATTATCGATTTGTGATTTTTTTTCCATTCATATATATGTTCTCTGGTCAGATTATAAGATATATATTATTATGTTAGGTAACATCTATAATATATATAAAATGCAACGTCTGTGTGTCTGTCTGTCTATCTATCCGTTAGTGTGCTTATCACTGGAGAACTCCTTATCCGATTTACGTACTTTTTTTTAAAACTTTTTAGTTTATTACGTTAGGTAGCATAAGAAATGAGCAGTGACGAAAATAGTGAATCAAGTCGGAAAAAAGTTTGCTGTTAGCGCGTTCTCTTGCAATATACAGCCTAAACCATTAAATATGAAACAATATTATGTAGCAGAGAATATCTATAATCTATAATCTATAATATATATAAAATACAACGTCTCTCTGTCTGTCTCTCTGTCCGTTAGCGCGCTTATCACTGGAGAAACCACTCATCCGATTTAAGTACTTTTTTTACATACATATATCCTCTGGTCGGGTTTTAGGCTATATTTTGTCACGTTAGGTAGCATAAAGAATAAGCAGTGACGATAATAGTGAATCAAGTTGGAAAAAAGTTTGCCGCTAGCGCGTTCTCGTGCAATACAGAGCCCAAACCATTAAATATGTAACAATATTATGTAGCAGAGAATATCTATAATCTATAATCTACAATATACAAAAAATGCAACGTCTCACTGTCTGTCTGCCTGTCCGTTAGTGCGCTTATCACGCGAGAACCACTTATCTGATTTACGTGATTTTTTTTTTATTCCTACATATGTGCTCTGGCCAGGTTATAAGATATATATTATTGTGTTAGGTAACATAAGGAATAAGTGACGATAATAGTGAATCAAGTCGGAAGAAAGTTTGCCGCTAGCGTGCTCTCTTGCAATACGCTGCCTAAACTGTTAAATATGGAACAATATTATGTAGCAGAAAATATAATATATGTCTGTCTGTCTGTCTGTCCGTTAATGCGCTTATCACGTGAGAACCACTTATTCGATTTACGTGTCTTTTTTTAATTCATACATATGTTCTTTGGCCATGTTCCATAATAATAATAATAATCAATATTTATACACAATGGTAATAGTGTCTGTGCTAACTTGGGTTGGGCCCGTTAGCGAAACATGGAACCACATTGACCGAATGTAAGAATGAAGACCTTTTTTTGTGATCTATATCTATAATATATATAAAATGCAACGTCTCTCTATCTGTCTGTCTGCCGTTAGAGCGCTGAACCCTCGAGAACCACTTATCCGATATACGTGACTTTTTTTTAATTCATGCATGTGTTCTCTGACCATATTATAAATATATATTTTATTACATTAGGTAACATAAGAAATAAGTAGTGACGATAATAGTGAATCAAGTCGAAAAAAAGTTTGTCGCTAGAGCGCTCTCTTGCAGTACGCTGCCTAAACCGTTAAATATGGAACAATATCATGTAGCAAAGAATATAATATATATAAAATGTAACGTCTTTCTGTCTGTCTGTCTCTCTGTCCGTTAGTGTGCGAGAACCACTTATCCGATTTACGTGTTTTTTTTTTTTAATTCATACATACGTATATTCTTTGGCCAAGTTATATAATGATAATAATATATATAATACATCTAAAGCGCAACCTCTATCTGTCTGTCTATCTGTCTGTCTGTTACTGCGCTTATCATTTGAGAACCACTTATTCGATTTACGTGTTTTTTTTTTATTAGTACATAGGTAACATAAGGAATAAGCAGTGACAGTAATAGTGAATCAGCTCCCGCGAGCGGAGCCGCGGACACTGCTAGTATATATATATATATATATATATATATATATATATATATATATATATTATATATATATATATATATAAATTTCCTTCTCGTAACAAAATATATACGTATATATGTTTCGATAGTACGACTCATATCTCCCAAATATTTTTAAATTATGTACTAAAACCACAAATTTAATACCAGTCGTATATCATTGCTTAACTTGTACATCTCCTTGCCATTTTCGATAGAACATCCAAAAGCTCGATAAATAAGGAACTTTAGAAATGCCTTGTGAAATCGTAAAGTGGGAAAGCAAGCTATACTTTGAATAATATTTTGAGAATTTATCCTGCTAAAGAGTAAATTGTAAGCATAGTTACAACAATAATAGTAAAATATAAAGAACGGAAGAGGAGGGAATTGGAGGGGTTGCTTTGTGTGTATTGTGTTTTCAAACCTCCAGGAGTCGGAGAATATAAAAATTATGTTATTTATTCGTTATCTTCAGTTTTAGCAGAAATAGTATGTACAAGGCATCACTTATAACCCTTGAGACAATTCTTGTGAATAATATTTTACCATAAAAGTTCTATCGGTAAAATAGCGAATTGTAATCGTCTAATTCAGTTTTTGTATAGTTTGATAGAATTAACATTAGTATTTATTTTCTAACTATATGGTTGTGAAGAAAATAGTGGGTAAATTACTTTATTATGTTTTAAGAAAAGTGCTAAAAAGTAAGGTTCCGGACTCGGGACTTGAACGTGATGCCAGAATCTGTGACTATACTACCACGGCATTGTATGGTAGACTTCTTATTAGTGAGTTAAGATCAACGTGTTGGGTCTGATAGAAAAATAGAGATTTTTGTTTTTGCTACAAATGCGCTACAAATTTTATTTTTTAATTTATTTTACTTCCATTATTAAGTTTCTTTTGTACTTGTGTTCAATCTTTTCTTTCTACATTCCATCCCAAATATTTTCTCAATAAATTTTTAATATACAATTTAAGCAAAATTCGAAAAGTTACATAACACTATATTCAGATAATTAGAATTTTTAGAAATATATTACCTCACATGTATACATACTTCGAGGCAAGTTTCATTACATTCTAGAAATTTCCTCGTAAGCTCTTTAACTTCATAATGTTAGTTTGAAAATTATACATAGTTAAAGTTAAAATGCTCTGTGTACATATACTTACTAAAGGATAGAAGCAAATATTTATTTTGCTGAAAACTTGTTATAATGTTTAATTTAAATAAATTCATATAAAACGTTCGATATGAATATTAATAGGGAATAAAACAGAAGTACTGTCCATTTAATTTTCTTTATTACACAAAATCAAGTTGTAGTGATTTTTAGTGTTCCGTACGGAAAAATTTATTGGGTCATTTCAGTGTCCGTATGTCTGACTGTCGCACATGATTTTCTCCGAAACTATTTGACATAGAAAGTTGAAATTTTGCACAGATACAGAAATTAATGTCTCAACCAGCGCCGTGTAATGTTGGAAGTTAAATTTTGACTTCAGGGGTTAGTTTTGGGGGATGAAATCGGCAGTTAAAAAAAAATTGCAAGGGCATGGGCAATGGGGTATAAATGAAAGCTGGTGAAAACGAGTGTTCAAAAATATATATGATGGAATATGCGAGCAAGCTTCCCTTCATATTATTTTTAAAAAAAAGGCCAAAAATTGCTCCCCCCCTATCTCGAAATGTACTAATCAAATATTACCCCAGTATACATTGAGTGAAAATTCTCATGAGAGCATTCCGTTTGATAGTTTATTTGGTATAAAAAATATTTGTGTTGACAATGTGATGAAGGTTCTTTCGTCGAAAGTTCTCCGGGACTAAGAGCTGTAAAATATCAATACGTATTCGGTGCAATTAGTAATATACATATATACTTTTCAGTACATTACTGCATTCGGCCAATCACAGATGAAATAAATTTCAAGGAAAGGTGACGAACCGATAGGTACCGAGATAAAGTAATTTTATTTCATTTGTTTATAATTAAATAAATATTTGGGTAGTTAACATTTCGTTTACTATTAGATTCTAGATTGAGCTATATTCATTTGCTCATAGGTAGCTAAGAACCTATAAATATTATACATTATTGACTAAGAAAAAACTTCCAAAGACATATTGGATCTTAAGATATATACATTTCAGGGGCCTATTACCTTAGCCTAAGTAAGGATTTTATTTTATTTTAAAAGCAATCCCCGTATGGAACACTAATTTCGCAAGTCCTCCTTGCACTGTTTTTTTTAACCTTTCGCTTTCGATTGCACAAGGCTTCTCTAAAGTTCCTTATGTATCGAACTTCTGACTGTTCTATCTAAAATGGCAACGGGATGTATAAGTTAAGTAATAATATACGATTGATGTTAAAGTTGTGGTTTTAGTACATAATTTAAAACTATAATACCGAAAATATTTACGAGATATGAGTCGTTTTAATCGAAACATGTTTACATATATTTCGTTATGAGAAGAAAATTTTAGGAACAAAATTTTAGCAACAGCCACAAATTTTTCGATATATCCTGCCATGATAATTATTTTTATAGAACCTTTTAAAAAAAGTGTCTTAACTTGTGCTGCTCTAAAATTAAGATTTTGGTGTATACATATAAACGATACCTTGGCAATTTTACCACATGTTGAAGAACATCCTAATGTCATTTTGGGTTTATCTTATTCAAGATCTGTAATGGGAGCTAAATGAGATAGTGCCCATCCTCTTCTAGATTTACTGGTATAAAGTAGCAGTTTATTTGTACAAGTCGTTACATAAATGTTAGTTCACTCTCTCATTATTCTGAAAAAATATTTGCCTCCAAATTATTAGTACTAAACGGTTCACCAATAACTTATGATCATTTTATCTTATGAGTAGTAATTCTCTAAAAATACATGGTTACTGCGTTAACGGTGTTACTCCTCCTTTTAGCAGCTTTTGTCGCTAACTAGTTTCTATCTTCTTCTTCTTCTTTTGGTGTCTATTCGATCTGAATGCTGGCGATCATCATGGCGATCCTAATTTTGTTAGCTCCCACTTCGAAGAGTTGGATCGATGTCATTCCAAACTATTTCCTTAAGTTTGTTAGCCAGGATATTTTTTTTCTGTCAGGGCCCTTATTGTTAACAAATAAAAAAATAGTCGATAGTTTTCGTTTTTTAATGTGCACGAGATGCCTTAATTTTCTTTTCTTGATAGTTATTATGGGTGCAGGTCAATAGCCGATTCTGTGGATAACCTCTTCGTTTGTAACATCTCCTGTCTAATGAATTCTTACTATTCTCCTACAGATTCACACCTTAAATGCCTTAATTTTTTTCTCTGTGGTCTCTGATGTCGTCGACGTTTCTGAGCTATAGCAGAGAGTTGACAAAACATCTCACCTGATTATCCTTATTTCCAAGCGTAAACTAAAGTCTTGGGAACAAATAAGTAATAAGTGCCTTCTCTATTCGGCATTTAGTTTCCAGTGAGTGGTCCCCATCTTCATTTATTGTACATCCGTGGTAAGTAAATTTATTTGCCCTTTTAATAGGCTAATCTTTTGAAACTCTATTAATTTTCTATTTTGGACATGGTGCTTAGAAATGACCATATGTTTAGTTTTTTTGAGAGACCATATATTTAGTTATTTTGGCATTTAATTTAAGACCATACTTAGTGCTTATTTCCTGCAGTCAAGTAAGCAGCACCTGCAGTCTTTCATGACTATTGGCCAAAAAAATCGAGTCATTTGCATTCGCATATTGTTTATAAATTTTCTGTTCATCATGATTTCTTGCTGGATATTGTTATGTGCCACTTTGAAGATTATTTCATAATAAAGATTAAAAAGGAGTAGTGACGGAACGCGTCCTTATCACACCCCTCTTTTAATTTGAACGGAGTTATGATTCTCTATCCTCACCAATGCCCCCTGACTCCAATACAGATTGGCTATAATTCAATATTTTGAAGCATCTTTATTATTGCGCCATGTTGATACCTGTCAAAATCATGCATATGCATCGTAGTTACGTCTCTATACCGCTCTTGTATTGCTAATTATATATCTCAAATATCTAAACCATTTCCATTTCTACCAACACCATAGAATCTAAACGTATACATACACATTTAGTTGCCTAAAAATATAACTTCCAGATAAGAGAGAAAAAAGGATCTATAAATGGAACTTGTGATTTTTAAGGATAAAATCACATGATGTAGGTAACAAATAGTGTTATATTAATAATAAATTACCTAAAATATCCCATATTTGCTACATTTTTAACGATACTTACAAAATTAAGCCAAGTATATCACTTAAATATGCAATTCCTTTACAAACCGAAGATGCTTATAAAATTCCCTCTTCCCACAGTTGGCTGCATGTGGAAGAAATTACAATACTAATATCCAGGATTCACTTTAAAGAAAAATGAATCAAGAACTGAAAATCAATCCAAGGATACGCTTGGGATGGGCAGCTTACAGTAAAATGAAGCAAGTTTTTCAGCCCAAACTGCCTTTGAAACTTAAAAGTAGAGTATATAAGGATTGCATTATACCAATAACAGTATATGGTAGCGAAATGTGGGTTCTGATAAGGAAATTATTAGAAAATTGCAAGTTCACCAAAGAGTAATTGAAAGGAAAATCCTAAGTATATGACGACAAATCAAATAATTGGATCAGGAAAAAACAGGGGTCCATAATATAAGTGAAAGGATATCTTCCCTCAAGTAGAACTGGGCTGGCCATGCGGCCAGAAATACAGATAATTGGAGCGGAAAAGTGACCAGATGGAGACCATGGTGGGGAAAAAAGAAGTACTGGCAGGCCTCAACAACATTGGTATGATGATAATAAAAAAATCAGTGGAGCTTAATTGCTCAAAACAGGGACATATGGTAGCATATGAGAGAGGCCTATATCCAAAGGATAGAGAATGGCTAAAGAAAAAGGAAAAGAAAATAAACTTCCAGGATTGAATAATATGTAAGATGTACCGTCAGCATGGATGATCTGCTCCCAGATTGGTAAGGGATAAAGACTAGTGTGTGATTAAGGTGATTACTGGATTATTTGAATATTTTGACTGAATTGTTACAAAAACCTTTGATTGGTCAAAATGAATTTGATGTTCGGTCTCATGCTGGTGTTTTGCAAGTGCTCAAGCGAAAATTTTACCAAGACTGACGCCCTTTAATATTCTTTAATCGTAGAAGTACGGTGTGTTATATTCTTAATATGAAGAAGGCCCACAATCCCAAGTGATTGAACAAAAAACGTTACACCAAATACTTAAAAATTCCTAGCCTCTATAAGCGTTTGAAAGTTTACAAACCAAACAACCCCCTTCGTTAAATAGTGAGTTGATTTTTCACGGTATATCGTTACCAAGTACCTAACCTTTGTATAACAACTCAAGGAAATCAAACTCGACCCAACAATATTTTAGTCAGCTTCGATATCGAATTTTTCTTTACCACATTATTTCCGATAATCTAACTATTATATAAAAGGCATTCTCTATGTTTAAAATATGCCCTAAGATCTCCTAACTCTAATTGAGAAATGTCTGCCGGGACTTATTTTTTATACAATTGTGAAGTCTATGTCCAAATATCTCACACGGCAATAAATTGTCCTGTTCCTCCAGTTATTGCAAATATATTTATGGAATACTTTTAAAATAAATCATCAACACTTTTCATCTTAAACCAAAACTCTGGGAATGTTAAGTTGATGGCATTTTAACAATTTCGCCACACGGTCATGAACATCTTCAAAGTTTTCTTCACCTTTGATATTGAAAATACTAATACTCCTCCTTTCCCAGATATTCTTATTAACTAAAAGTTAGATATGTTTGGATAACACAGTATACAGAAAGCCCACACACATAAATACATATTTAAATGCTTCTTCGCATCACTATCGCGCCCAAAAATCCTGCTATTTTTACTTGTTCATAGGGTAAGATTTCCCTTGAAAATCCAGAAGTTTACACTATCCCATGCAGCTACGGTAAAACCTATATCGGCGAAACTAGCAGAAAAATATCTACTGGAATTAAAGAACATCAAAGGGCAATACGTCATTGTAACAGTTCTACTTCCTCATTTAGAGAACAACAACTGGACACACGATACCAGATTTCCTTTGACCAATCACGGATCTTTGCAATAAATTCCTTTTTCGAGAATCAATCGAAAGATCTAAACATGCCAACAAACTTATACGTACACTGGTCCTTATCTCTCATTAATGGGTAGAACATCCATCACGTCCTCTGACGTCCCAGTAATATAAACGTTATGTGTAAGCGGAATTAAATCAGTTTTGTGCTAGATTCAGAAGAAGTTAGTTCTTGAAACGAGCTCTGAAGAAGCTGGTAAGATAATCGGCGAGACATCAGCGTTATATTAACACAGTAGAAATTCAGAAGAGTAATTCTGTGAGTTTTTTCAAAATTCCAAACATGGCTTATAGGAACTTTTTTGTTCAAAACTTTAAAAATAATTTTTCAATTGTTTATTAGGAACAAAATGACAAACAGTTATTGCATTTAGAGTTTAATACCAATGATGACAGCAAACTAATTATGCAAATTTCCTCCGAAATCCTACCCTTAAGAACAATTTCCATTATTTTTCCTGTTTAACATTTTTTTTTTCTTATTTCATTTTAAATTTAACCTAACTTTATTTCTAAGAAAAATATGAATTGTTATTTACTTTCCTTAAAAGAATAGTATAATATGCAGTGCGTTATTAATAATTTATTTAATATTAGCTTTCTTCAACACACATGTCTCTATAAGGCCCATTCATTGATAATATTTTCAGGGGTATAGGAGAAATTATTTTCTCTGTTAAAACGGTAAAATATATACTTTCCAATTTCCCAAGCTCTCTGTTGATACAAATATGCAAAAAATATGTAAAACAAAACATTGCTTAGTTCGCCTAATGGAATAAAATATAAATCTGACAAAAATTAAACCCTGAGTTAAATATCCTTGTAAACAAGGAGACTAATAAATAGATCCGTTTTTCTAAATTTGATACGTAACACTAAAATCATCTTAAATTATTAAATTAAAAATATTATATAAGATATGCTAGTAAAATTTATATCTAGAACCTTTAAAATGAGGCATCCTACCAAATACGAGTACTCATAACTTAATAAAATTTGATGCGTCAAAAAGAAATTTAACCAAATTTGTGCAGAGTATTTTGGAAGCAATATCATACAGATCTTTCTGATAATAAAGTGAGTTAAAACGAAACGACATACTTTAATTACTAGCTTATATTACAAATTCAAACTAAATCTTCATTTTTTCCGCTTTAAAGTTATGCACATTAATTTACGCTAAAAACATTCAGCGGTACATTTTTCTCCATGAAGTAGACGACATTGTCTAAATGCCTATGCTAAAATATTCCAAAAAACTGCCTGGACCCTAATATTTTAAAGCCTATGTAGCCAGCTGGGATAAAATAACTTTGCATACAAAAATTTTCAAGCAGCGGCGTCAGCTGAAAAAAAGTTAAAACTTGTTGAAAAATGTAAAATTTAGCTATTTTCTCGTAATGTATGCATTGATTAAAATATAGCATTTCACTAACGACACTTTGGCCTTACTGGAACCAACCGGCAGCTAAGCTAAGTATATTAAGTGACTATTAAAGATTCCTATGATACAAACTTGGGTGATATCTGGAAGTTAGACTTCAGTGGTTTTAAATTATGTATCATTGATAATTTCTTGTTGGAATTTAAAGTTGTATTAATTTATAAAATTATAATAAGGTTCATAAATTTTGGCTCGGACCAGGTAGCATTTCATTATTTCAAACGAATATGACATGAAATCAAAGATGATCTGGTCAACAAAAAATTTTCCTAGTGTATAATTGTTCTTATTAATTGATCTGTAAAAGAAGAAATATTTTTTGAACTAATGTTACATAGAGTAGTAATACACAGCAAATAATTTCTCATTTGATAGCGCTAAAACTGTAATTTGCACCGACGTTGTAGCCTTTACGGTGGAAAAATGCAATACACATACTGTTCTCGAGGAAGCCAGAACATATTTTTCTTCTAAATATGACTTTTTCTGTATATTATTTAAATATTAGGATGTAAAGTAAATATGCAACAGAAAATAATTTTGTGTTACATATCATAAACCTATGTTAAGTTGAGTTATGATGTGATATTGAAAAAGTAATATTTTAAGTTTTGTCCAACTTTAACATTAATATAAAGCGTCTCAAAACAAAAGATTATACATGTTCTTATCTAAGTTTTCTTTGCACATTTCAGTGCTAACTTTACAGTTTAACCGGAAATATATATATATATATATATATATATATATATATATATATATATATATTATATATATATACGAGGCATGTTTTTTTAAGTAAGTACCGTTTTGGAATTAAAAAAAGACATGCAAAGATATCGCTTTAATTTTATTTTTACATGAAAGCCTGTACCTTAATCTACTTTTCTACATAATTTCCGTGAATATTGAGGCACTTGTCATAACGTGGCACCAGTTTTTGAATACCCTCCTCATAAAATTCTGTCGCCTGACTTGTTAACCCACTGTATCACAAATGTTTTGACTTCGTTATCGTCTTGAAGACGCTGACCACCCAGGTGCTTCTTCAAGTGCAGGAACAAATGGTAGTCGCTGGGCGCCAGATCAGGGCTGTATGGAGGATGATCTAGAGTTTCCCATTTAAAAGATTTGATGAGATCTTTGGTCCGATTAGCCACATGTGGACGGGCATTGTCATGCAGCAAAACGATACCCTTACTCAACTTGCCACGTCTTTTGTTCTGGATTGCACGACGCAGATTGTTCAATGTCTCACAATAAGACGCTGCATTGATTGTCTCATTACGAGGCAGAAACTCCACTAGCAATACTCCTTTTCTGTCCAAAAAAACTGTGCACATGATTTTGCGGGCAGAAATTGTTTGCTTAAACTTCACTTTTTTGGGTGATGATGAATGTCGCCATTCCATGGATTGTTGTTTCGATTCTGGTGTGACGTAGGCCACCCATGTTTCGTCACCAGTAACAATTTGGTCTAAAAAATGTTCACCTTCATTGTGGTACCGCTCAAGGAAAGTCAATGCACTGCCTAAACGTTGGGTTTTGTGCAAATCCGTCAACATTTTTGGAACCCAACGTGAACACAATTTCCGGTAATTCAAGTTCTCGGTCACAATGCGATACAAAACACTACGAGAATATTGAGGAAAGCAGTCGCACAATGATGAAATTGTAAAGCGTCTGTTTTCTCTCACCTTTTCGTCCACTTTCTGCACCAAATCTTCATTAACGACCGAAGGACGCCCACTCCGTTCTTCATCATGCACATTTGTGCGGCCATCTTTAAATGCTCTCACCCATTTCCTAACCATTCCATCACTCATAATGTTTTGTCCGTAAACGTCACAGATCTCACGATGAATATCGATCGATTTTACGCCTTTAGCACTAAGAAATCGTATAAACAGCCCGTACTTCACAATCGGCGGGACTCACGATTGTCGGAGGTATCTTAAACACTCAGTAAACAACGTATACAATGAAGAATCAGACTGTAATGGCGTCAGTGCGTAGACATGAGATGTAGGTTACCAGCGCGCATGCGCGGAACGCCGACCGTATCGCTGCGGCGGCGGAATCGCAAAACGGTACTTACTTAAAAAACATGCCTCGTATATATATATATATATATATATATATATATATATATATATATATATACGTATATATATATATATATATATATATATATATATATATACGTATATATATATATATATATATATATATATATATATATATATATATATATATATATATATATATATATATATATATATATATATATTTCCGATTAAACTGAACATAACAAAAATCCCGGAGAAGATCAAATCATAATTGAAGCTGTAAAAACGGGTGGCGAAGGATTGTTGAGGGTCATAATTTCTTTTCTTCAACCTCTGCTTGAAAAACAGCATAATCCCAAGCAAATGGAATAACGCAGTGTCGGTCCTTATTCATAAGAAGGGAGACATAACCGACCTTGAAAATTATAGATTAATCAATTTGCTCTCTCACCGGTATAAGTGGTTTACCAAAATCATGACGAAGCGTCTAGAGCGGAAACTAGATTTTTATCAACATCGCAAATAGGCTGGCCTTAGAAGAGAATACGATACTAATGATCATTTACAGACTCAAGATAATTATAGAGAAATATATAGAATATAATAAATCGCCCCTATTTTTTTTGTTGACTTGCTGCGTTTGGCACAGTGAAGCTGCAGGCTATGCTATCTGTCTTGGGGCAAATGAGAATAAACTATAGATATACTTAGTTAATACAGTTCGTTTATAACAACGCAACAGCAAGTGTAAAAGTTCATGAATCTACAAGTAAATATCGAGTGGAACGTGGAATTAGACAAGGTGAAACGATCTCTTCTAAACTTTTTTCGGCCCTGCTGGAATATGCTTTTAAGAAACTTAATTGAGATGAAGAAGGCATAAACATAGATGGCGAATACCTAAACCACCTGCGCCGTGCTGATGATATTGTCAAAATATCCGACAATCTAGGTAATGTTCAACAAATGCTTCCCGAATTGCAAGTAACATAAGCAAATATTGGTCTAAATATTAATTTCCAGAAAACCAAGTTTGTGACTAATCTAAATACGAATAGTAATATGAAAGTTAATGAAAGCGAGGTGGAGCAAGACCAAAATCCAAGTATTTGAGTGATGAATTCCAAATTGACAAAATTAAACAAATTCGTGAGATACGTGGTGTGTGTTTGGGATGGATAGCTAACGAAAGCTTAGAAACAATCTGTCGGTAATCACGTATGGCGCCGAGATACTCACATTAACAAAACAGTCATTAAAACAAACTGAGAGTGCCACAACGGGCAATGGAGAGTGCTATGCTGAGTATCGCAAGGAAAGAGAGTATAACAAATAGACCCAGAGAACAAAAAAATATTATATATATATATATATATATATATATATATATATATATATATATATATATATATATATATATATATATATATATATATGCACAAATGCAGTTTGTGCTATAAAGATTTGATACTGCGCCATTTTGTTATGTCATCAACAAGTCTCAGACGCGCACGAGTGATAAATTGGAAAAGTGTGTGCAGAGTGTTGTGTTCAATATGTCGAAATTTATACCGAACAAAGAGCATTCGCGGACAGCATTAATTTTTTGTTTTCATTTGAAGAAAACTGCTGTTGAATCGTACCGATTACTTCGAGAAACTTATGGTGAACATGCTCCATCGCAAGATACGCGTGAACGATGGTTTCGGCGTTTCGAAAGTGGTAACTTCGATGTTGCAGACAAGAAACGTGGAAACCGCCAAAAAAATACGAAGATGTGGAATTGCAAGCATTGTTGGACGAAGATGATTCGCAAACAAAAAAAAAAACTCGCCGAGAAATTGGACGTTAGTCAACAAGCTGTTTTCAATAGGGTACGAGAGATGGGAAAGATTAAGAAGACCGGTAGATGGGTACCACATGAGTTGAACGACAGGCAAATGGAAAAGCGCAAAAACACGTGTGACATTTTGCTCGCTCGGTACAAAAGGAAGTCGTTTTTGTATCGTATAGTTACAGGAGATGAAAAGTGGATTTATTTTAAGAATCCCAAGCGCAAAAAATTCCAGACACACCATCCACATCGACCGCAAGACCGAATCGCTTTGGCAGAAAGACGATGCTCTGTGTTTGGTGGACCAGAGGGGCGTGGCTATTATGAGCTGTTAAAACCTGGGGAAACGGTTAATACTAAACGTTACCAACAACAATTGACCAATTTGAACCGTTCGCTGCTCGCTCGATACAAAAGGAAGTCGTTTTTGCATCGTATAGTTAGAGGGGATGAAAAGTGGATTTATTTTGAGAATTTGAAGCGCAAAAAAAATCATGGGTAGACCCAGGCGCGCAATCCGCATCGACTGCAAGACCTAATCGCTTTGGCAAAAAGACGATGCTCTGTGTTTGGTGGGACCAAAGGGGTGTGGTCTATTATGAGCTGTTTAAAACCTGGGGAAACGATTAATACTAAACGTAACCAATAACAATTGACCAATTTGAACCGTCCGCTGCCTGAAAAAAGGCCAGAATACCGAAAGAGGCTACACAAAGTCATTTTTCTTCATGACAATGCTCCATCACATACGGCAAAACCAATTCGTGACACGTCGGAAGCACTCAGCTGGAAAGTTTTACCCCATGCAGCTTACTCACTAGACTTGGCTCCCTCTGATTATCACTTGTTTGCATCAATGTGTCACGCACTTGCTGAGCAGCGCTTTGGTTCGTACGAAGATGTGAAAAAATGGCTCAATGAATGGTTCGCAACAAAAAGGGAAGATTTTTACTGGCGTGATATTCACAAGATGGGAAAAAATATATGACAAGCGATGGGGCATACTTTGAATAAAGCACTTTTTATCTTTCTTCCGAATTTAACATGTTTTTTTAGAAAAAAAATCCTCATTTCATACTTGTACACCTGATATATATATATATATATATATATATATATATATATATATATATATATATATATATATATATATATGTATATGTATATATATATATATATATATATATATATATATATATATATATATATATATATATATATATATATATATCTATTTATATATATATATATATATATATATATATATATATATATATATATATATATATATATATATATATATATACAGTCCCTGGCCAAATTATTAGACGCACTGTATTTTTTTTAGTAATTTTATGTTTCTTAAGAGTTTTTATGCAATAATGGTATATTTAAACTACGATATTATTGATTTTTATTTAAAAGAATTGTTGTAGACTGCATATTTGTATTTATTTTTAACATATGGCAACACTGTGTTGACAAAGTGATACATGAACGTAAATAAGTACAAACCTGTATCAGTCGCGATTGGAATCGAGTCAGGTACGGACGTGTTTCTGTGGCTTTATGGACTGTGATTGTTTGTTTAACAGTTTTATACTACTCAGTTATTAGTTTATTTTGTATGCAGTGTTTTAAAAAAGTAATTGGACTATTTTCATTATGGGTAGAAAAGGCGATCTTTCACCACGTAAAAAAGCTGAAGTGAAGGCCCTTGTGATTGCGAAAACATTTACAAACCGAGAAATATCACGAAGATTGGAGGTTTCTGAAGCTAGTGTACGACGCATAAAAAAGAAAATTGAGTCAGGGAAGGAATTAAGCCCGAAAAGAAAGAAAAGATGCGGTAGAAAAAAACCAATTTTCACTCCACGGTCAGAGAGATGTTTGAAGAAAATTTGTGTAGAAAACAGATTTGCTACCACAAAGGTAATAAAATCACAACTCCAGGATGCTAGCGTAAATGCTTCTGAGCGCACTGTTCGAAGGAAATTGAAAGAATTAGATTTTAAGGCCTGTCGCCCCGCCAGGAAGCCCAAGTTAACAGCTGCAATGAAAGCAAAGCGCCTGAAGTGGGCCAAACAATGGCAAGACAAAGATGTGGACTTCTGGAGATCGGTAAGATACAGCAATTTAATCAATAATTGATACATTATTATCATTTTCAGTTAAATAAAGCAAATAAACATGGAAGTTTATATATTTTTCCTATTTTTGACAGGTCTGCTTCAGTGACGAAAGCACATTCGAAATTTTGCAGAATAAAGCTCAGTATGTGTGTCGTCGTCATGGAGAAAAGTTTCATCCTGATTGTGTCGTCCCGACGGTTAAACATTCCACCAAAGTGATGATTTGGTCAGTCATCAGCGGCAAGGGCACTGGACGTCTGTACGTCGTCAAAGGAATAATGAGGCAAGATCAGTACAAAGAAGTATTACAAAATCGGTTAATTCCGCAGCGCGGAGAATGGTTTCCAAATGGGGAACCATTCACTTTCATGCAAGATGGAGCTCCCTGCCACACTGCTCGGTCTGTTAAAGCTTTTTTGGCAGAAAAAAATATCCCTCTGTTGGATTGGCCGGGTAATAGCCCATTGAAAATGTGTGGGAGCTGATGAAAAGAGAAGTGGCTAAAGATGTGATTACCAACAAAACCCAGCTCCTAGAAAAGATTATTCATGTGTGGAATCATCATCCTCAAATGCAGGAGACAGTACAATCTTGCATTGATAGCATGCCGCGCAGAATTAAAGCTTTGATAGCGGCTAAAGGTGGCTCAACTAAATATTGACTTTTACTAACATTAATTTCACTTTTCTTTAAAACTTAATAAACTTATGCTTTTCTAAATTAATGCTGTTTTACTTATGTCAAATAAATAGGTAATTGATTGGATAATATAAAAATAAAAAACAAATCAATTTAAAATAATAAAACGGTACCATATCACTCGGTAATTAATATTTTACATGAAATCTTGCAGTGCGTCTAATAATTTGGCCAGGGACTGTATATAGATATATATCAAAAATCGTGACGAACGAACAAACAGCCATTAATGACGTAATATCCATACACGGACAAGTGGAAAGGGTGGATTCATATGTATATTTGGGAGAGGAAGTTACAATCGGAAAAGTAAATCTAGAACTGGAAGTCAATCGAAGGATACGCCTGGGATGGGCGGCTTACGGTAAAATGAAGCACGTCTTTCAGTCAAGATACCTTTAAATATTAAAAGTAAAATGTATGACGAATGCATTCTACCAGTAACAACATAAGGTAGCGAGACTTGAGTTCTGGTACGGAAAGTTATTAGAAAATTGCAAGTTCACCAGAGAGCAATTGAAAGGAAAATCCAAAGTATCACTTAGGGACTGCAAACCAAATGATTGAATCAGGAAATATACAGGAGTCCACGATAGAATTGTAAGGATTTTTCTTCAAGTGGAACTGAGCTGATACTGATAACTGGAGCGGAAAGTGACCCGATGGAGACTATGGGGGAAAAAAGAAGTACTGGCAGACCTCAACAACGTTAGTATGACGATACTAAAAAATCAGTACGGCTCAATTTGTATCAAATTGCTCAAAATAGGGACATATGGAAGCATATGAGAGAGGCCTATATCCAAATGATAAAGAATGGCTAGAGGAAGAAAGAAAATAAATATAATAATAAGTTTAGTGATAAGAAATCTCACCAACATTTTATAAGTTTACTAAAAGGCAGGTATTCAGGTGACTCGGAATAATAAATGGCTTCCACGTGTAACACAGTCTGTAGCTCGCCTTTTTTTTGTTAATATTATTAAGGTGCGTGTAATATTGATTTTCTAATTTTTTGGTGGATGAAGCAAAACTTCGGCTTCTCTTACTTTCTCTGTTATGTTGTATATAGTAGTGATTTTCAGCAACAGCTAGAATTCGTTCCTTTTTTATACATCTTTTATATTCTATAATTTCAGTGATTATTAATCATCTAGTTTCGCCTATATATACTCTGCTACGAACAAAGAATTTTTAAAACATCATCACATTATTACAAACACATTATTGATAACCTCTCATACCAGTGAATTGATGATTAGTGTTTGGAGAAACAGAAGAGTTAGAATATATATATTAATTTGGGTTAGCTTCAGGTAAACCAAATATAGTAAAGTGCTCTTACTTCTCCTTTATACCAGTATCTCCAGAAAGGTAAGAGCACTGTTTGGTTCAGTTTCTTTTCTAAATTTAAACGTTGTCGAATGAGTCATTCAGACAGTATTTACCATGTTATAGTCTTCCCTTGAGATTGGTATAAACTAGGTGTAAAGTGAAAAAAGAATCAGATGGGCACGTGGTAAAACTGTTTTCTGGATCATTAAATTTAAACTACGCCCTTGTCAATACATGCAACGTGTGTACTCAACAAAAATTCCGGTCCATACTAAATTCGGTTTGGCCGAAAGTGAGGAAGGCCTGTGTGGGCTGCATTTAAATTTGTTGATTTTGCATATTTTAGGACTTTTTGTTGTATAAATGGCTATTTGATTCAGCGGGACTTTTGTGTGTGGTCAGCTTCGATTTAAAATTATGCATGAGCAGACCGGCAAATGACGGTAGGGTTATTTGTATTTATTTTATCGAGTAATTTAAATACAAAAGGAGTGCGATGGGGTATACAGGGTATCAAATTTAAATGATATTATTTTTTTGATATAGTCCTTTTCAATGTTCTTTAGGACTTTATGGATTCTAAACGTTTTTTTTTTAACTAAATGTACACTGTTGGATAAAATGAAAAGATATTGAAGTTTCATATGTAAAAATTTTTAAAATTATCTTTTATAAACGTATAACTTAATGTCTATTTGCACGTGTGCTTATGTGTGAATATCCTGATGTCAGGATCGAATAATTCAAAATTTTCATGTTTTTTCCCTCATTTTAAATTTTCTATATTATCAAGGATGTGGAAAGTTTAGTAATAGTTAGTTTTTAGTATAGTTTGCTAAGGTTAACAAAAGGGCTGATGTATTTTATGTAGTGTGTTATATGTAACTTTTAACTTAGCCTAATGTACAAAATTCTTAATTGTAGCGTAAAACTATTTATTTGTTACTTATTTAACAATGTTCACCTAAAATTTCTTTTGCTTTTAATATACATACACAAGCAAGCAAGCACGAAATTAAGTCAGGAAAATACTCGAAGGTAAAAACTCAACCACAAGATAATTAAAAAAAGTTTCTCGGTGCTGGTGGGATTCGAACCCACGATCTCAGGTGCACTGCACTTTACCAGTTAAAACACAGTACCAAAGTACCTTGACTCGAATCTCACTGACACCGAAATTTTTTTTTTTATTCTCTTGTGGTTGGTTATGTCTTTACTTTTTTTCCTAATTGTTCATGGTTTCATTACATTTAACTGATAATATTTTCTTTGATATGTCATTTTCATCTATTATATGATTGTCTTTTCCCACTTTTTATTGTCTTGTCCGTTAACAATATCCTATAACTTTCTAGTATTATTACTATTTTTTTCAATTAGGCTTTTGTCATATATTTTTTTAGCCTCAAATATGACTTTACGTAAAACCCAGATGTTATAACAGTATATTTTATATCTTGGTAAGCTCTCAACAAAGTAGTTAGTTCTAGTAAAGTTACAATTAATACACCTTATGTTAATATATAGTTTTAAGTTCTCGTTATTACATATGTTTTATTACGAGCTTGAACATCACAGAAAATAGTTTCTTGCTGTTTTGTACAGTCTCTAAAACTTTTCAGCCATTTCGACTACATGCTGTTTCCATTATATATAGACGATCCATACATGAAAAAGTTAATTTGATTAATGATAATTTAGTAAGAGGAGATATATATATATATATATATATATATATATATATATATATATATATATATATATATATATATTTATATATATATATATATATATATATATATATATATATATATATATATATATATATATATATATATATATATATATATATATATATATATATATATATATATATATATATATATATATATATATATATATATATATTTTATATATATATATAAATATATATATATATATATATATATATATATATATATATATATATATATATATATATATATAAATATATATATATATATATATATATATATATATATATATATATATATATATATATATATATATATACATATATATATATATATAGGGTGTTATGAAAATCGCTTAATATATTCAAACTGGTACACTGAAAAATATTGAGAAATAGCAATCCTTAATAATAATATATAAAAACTAACTAAATTATATATATATATATATATATATATTCATCGTTCACCAGCCTGAGTAGGGATTTTACCCTTTTTCCACATCCCAAAGATATCGGCGAGGATGTTGTAATGCCCGTCAACGTTGTCCAAATGCCGAAACATACATTTTTGTATCTCACTTCACCTTTTAGACAACGTGGTAGTGCTTCCTCGGACGTTATTGCATTTCTGCAAACAACTACTATCTATGTACGTGATCAGGCCAAACATACTTGAAGAAATTCGGGATTGAGCCCTCGACCTTCTGCACAGTAACCGAGGTACCATGTCATTGAGTCACGGGCCGTCAGCTACCATATATATATATATATATATATATATATATATATATATATATATATATATATATATATATATATATATATTTGTGAGAACAGTAATGTTTTTGAGTTGGTTACTGGTCAGTAATTGACAGTGTTTTTTTCTTATAAGCTAACTGGTAAAGTTTAAGGGTATACGCTGGTGGCCGCTGACTGCTATATATATTTATTTTATTTTTCCCTTCCCTTTCCTTGACAGTGTGCTGAATTAACAAAGATTACTGATATTTTTATGCTGTGTATGTGTACGACATGAGATATCGATTTTAAATTTGTTACACATGTAACACTTAACATGGGAATAGAATCTATAGTTTTTGGGCAATATCACTAAAGAGGTGGAGGCCAAAAAATTTTGTTGATTTTCTAAATGATTATTTCAATTTGTCGTAGTTTTTACTGATATAATGCACCCAGTTCTAGTTATTCTTTTCTTCCCCGCCCCTAGTTAATATTTTTACAAATGTTATTGTTTCACTAGGGAATTATTAATTCGTAGCTTCAGTTCATCACATCACAAAATAAAAACATAATATACCTACATTATATAATCAAAAATAAAGTAATACACTTAAATTTAACAGCAAACGTGCTGGTGTTCCTACATTAAAATAACAAAATGGCTTTTCGAGGCAAATGAAACTTATAAATAATTCCTTTTATTATCAGCTACACAGTTTTGTTATTAAGTATATCATAAGGAATACGAAATTCCTTCCTCCGAAAATTAGTACAGAATAGACGTAACCTTGCAGCACAAAGGCAAAACTTATGAATACATAATCAACTAAAGAGGCGAAGTTCTTTTAATTACCCTTTTTGTAAGAAAATCCTTTTAGAATGCAAGAAGTGTCTGATACTTAAAAGAGGAATTTCTAGATTAAAGGATAATTTACATTATTTTGGAAGCAAAAATAGTTATACTACATAACATAAATTTTATTTAAGACCTAAATACTCTCTATATTCGCTTTTTTTCTTCCCTTGCTAAGGTATGTATTGTATTCGTGAAAAAATCACTTTTTTGCATTTCTTCACGTTTTAAGATACCTAGATCACTAAAAAGATGGTCTTCCATTTTCGTCCGTCTGTCGGTATGAATCTATAATTTGTGAACTATATCGCTTCAAGGAAAGATGGTGAAAGGAATGATGGTCGATAAATATTACGTGGTCTCAGTGGTAATATGAAAATTTTTTGCTAGGTCTCTGGCTAAGCTAATGTACAAATCTGAAGCCTAAATAGATGTAGTAAAATATGTGGGGAAGATGATCCCGTGTTAAATATCTTTTTCAGGACTGCTGAAGTCGAGAAATATGAAAAGTATATTCTTTTTTCTGCACTTCTATTAGCAAGGTGGTGACAGAGGTGGGAAGTACTTAAATATTATGTGGTTTCAATAGTGTTATGAGATTTTTTCCTGCTTTTGATAGAAAAATTGGATTAATTTTTAACATAATTATTTATAGTCAAATAATAAAGGGTTAAAGGGACGGTCGCGTATTTATCGGTATTGAAGTCCATTTATATGTTCCTCGAGTAGGAGAATCTGAAAATTATATTATTTTTCCACATTTTATAACCTTTGACGGAATCTTTTTCTTTGTTCATTTTTTTTTCAAAACACCTCATTATGTAGTAACAATAACATAACTCGACAACGGACTGAAATATGCAATTAGATATCTGTTCGATTATGTTATTTGCCAAGAATAATATTTACCGAGTATCTCTTTTCTTTTAAAATAATTAGTAAGAGAGAACAATAATACGCAAACATTAAATGCATTTCCGACAACTGCTGCCCCCACAAAAACCTGTCAATCGTCCTAAACTAAGCTGAAAACATATTTTATTGAAATCTGTACCAATTTGCGGCAATCGCAATTGAACAAAGTTGCCTCTCGCTGCTAAAGCAGCCCACCAAATGCTTTCTTTTTAGTGTTCCGTCTGTCCGTCTGTCACAACCGATTTTTTCCGAAACTATTTGACATAAAAAGTTGAAATTTGGCACTAATATAGGAATTGATGGTCTCCTTAGAGCCGTGTTGTTTTGAAAGTTAAATTTCGACTTAAGGGGTTTGTTTTGGTGGTGAAATGGGAAGTAAAAAAAAAAAAATTTAACCGGTCACCGAGTGGGGTGTCAAATAAAAGCTTGTAAAAACACGAGTTCAAAAATATATTTAATGTAATACTTGCGCACCCTTTTCTTTGAATTATTTTTAAAAAATTGCGAAAAATCGCTGTGTACTGATCAAAAATTTTTAAAAAATTCTGGAATATTCTCCACAGGGTGTAGATTCAACGAAAATTATCGCGAGTGTATTACCTTTAATAATTTATCTGGTATATATAAAGAAAAAGAAAAATTTCAAGGTTATCAATTTTCAGTAAAGATCGGAAAACACCTTTGTTGATAACCCATCTGGGGCGTGTTTTGTGAAATCATTGATAATGTTATACCTGCGTAACAAAAATTTTTATTTTAAAAGCAATCAACGTACGAAAATCTAATTGCGCATGCGCGACTTGCGCTTGGCCGGTTATTTTCAATTTTAACCCTATCTAAAATATTCTGGTTCCTTATTGAATTTATATAATGGCTCCATGTTTACCTTATTTTATACTAGCCGTGTCCGCGGCTCCGCTCGCGTGGAGTTGATTCTCTACTATCGTCACTGCTTATTTCTTATGTTACCTAACGTAATAAAATATCTGCCATTATTTCCCCTTATCTCTCATTATTCCTCCTTATCTTCCACTATTTCTGCATAATTTCCATTACCTAGGCTTATCTCTGCCCATCTCCAATTATTTTTCCTTATCTCCCATTATTTCTCCTTATCTCCCATTATCTCACCTTATCTCCCATTATCTAGGCATATCTCGACTTATCTCGCAATATTTCTCCTTATCTCCCATTATTTCTCCTTATCTCCATTATTATCTCACCATAACTCTCATTATCTAGACTTATCTCTGCTTATCTCCCATTATTTCTCCTTATCTCCTATTATTTATACTTATCTCCCATTATCTCACCTTATCTGCCATTACCTAGGCTTATATCGAATTATATAGAACATACGTACAAATTTATAAAAAACACTTAAATCGGATAAGTGGTTCTCGAGGAATAAGCGCACTAACGGACCGACAGACAGACAGAGAGACGTTGCATTTTATCTATTTTAGATATAGATTATTATTATTATTATTATATAACCTGGCCAAAGAATATATGTGTGAATTTAAAAAAAAGATACGTAAATCGGATAAGTGATTCTCGCGTTATAAATCCACTAATGGACAGAGAGACAGAGAGACATTACATTTTATATATATTATAGATTATAGATATTCTCTGCTACATAATATTGTTCCATATTTAATGGTTTAGGCTGTGTATTGCAAGGGAACGCGTTAGCGGCCAGCTTTTTTTTTTCCGACTTCATTCACTATTATCGTCACTGTTCATTCCTTATGCTACGTATCGTAATAAAATATTGCCTATATCCTGGCCAGAGAACATATGTATGTTTTAAAAAAAAAAGTACGTAAATCGGATAAGTGGTTCTCCAGTAATAAGCGCACTAACGGACAGACAGATAGACAGATAGACACACGGACAGGCAGACAGACAGACAGACAGAGAGACGTTGCATTTTATATATATTATAGATTAATAAATGACAAGATTATAATGAGGAAAAATGTTGTGAATAGAAAATTTAGGACTAAAAATATTTTTAACATGGTTTAGACTGAAGCTATTAACTCATCATATAATTTTCATAACTTACTACAGGTATACCATTGTGGGTTAAGACTTGAATTTTTAATTTTTTGGGATAACTTAAAAGAAAGAAGTCCACAAATTTCCGTGTAGGTCAAAAACTGTTGGATTTTACATGCCAAGAGTTTGGAGGTGCACATGAAACGAAGTACAAAAATTATTACCACAATGTCTTAAAATGTCTAATACAATAGAAGCAACTAAAATTGCTCAACATATTAAGTTAAAAACAGGATTTCCTTAGGTTCTTGCAGCAATCGATGGTAAATAAAATTGTAATCTATAATTGTGGCTAAAGCCGTCTTATGGTTTAAATTATATATTCAAATTATATTTTGAAGCAAGTTATACTGCATTTGTTTGCAGTTTCTGTAAGAAAGGCTACTAGTGCCAATACGTAATATGGTTCTACTTGAAGTGTAGACTTCATTTCACGTTAGGCACAAGATTTAAAGATTTATGACTTAGCTGTGCACTTTTTTTCGAGCATGGTCATATATGATGGATGGAAGTAGAATTAGCGAAAAAAATTAAGCAAAAAAACACTGTAAATTAAACACATATTTATAAAATAAATTTCCGCTCGGTTTATTGTCCTTATGGTAGTTTTTATTTAATGCAATATTTATACCCATCAAATCCTGTCCTTCTTAATTCATATTTAATAGCTCCATCAGATGAGTGTAGAATATACGGGGTTGTCATGAAAGCTAACAAAAAATTATTAAAATTACTGCTAGAAAACTTAGCCATCAACAGCTTTTATGCGAAAATAAAATTTAAAACTCATTACTATTTAATTACTCTTAAAAATATGTTTTCTATACAATAAGTTCTGTGATTCTCTACATAACAGGAACCCTTTCAAAACTCTCTGGGAAATAATAATCAAATTTTTCCACATTAAATAGTGATAGTAAGTAATGACTTTGGCCATTATGCCACTATTGATCAAATAACTAAACTATTTCTGTATTCAAACATCACTCATTAATTTGATTAGACAAAATTACAGATAAATTTATCATATTCATACTATCAAATGAAAGTTATAGCGTCCATTAAACCTTCAAGTATAAAACGTTCAAATCAATAACAAATAGGTAGGGTTCCCCTGCACATTCTTTCTATTCAGAGTATACAATATTTCTAAGCGAACCATAATATCAAGTTCTATTTATTCTAGAGCTGCTGAAATATAGTACTGCACTCAAAAATACTACAATATATTTACAAGTATGTACAAAAGCAGAACCACAAATAAAAAGTTAAAATATACTAAAAAAAAATTGTTCAAGTTTGCTTGTTTTTGTCAATAATGGAATGCACCATGTATGGTAGTGACAAACTTAAAAAACAATCTCAACGTGAGCCATCTAACGGATTTTATAAAAAACAATTAAAGAAAATCATTATCATTTCTTGACAATTTAAGCTACGGACAAGAATTAAAAAATAAATCCAAGCCTTGCTAGAGTGATAGTTCCTTTCGAGTTCTATAGATTGACAATTATCGCCATTTTCGAAACACGCAGGCAATCCTACTAAAAAGTGGCAACATAGAGATTTATGGATTTGATCTATCTTGCTGTTACATGGAACGTTGGTACTACCTTAAATAATCAAGTTGTAGTACTTGGATTAAGTTGTTTTTGAGTAACTACATGTTGTCTTTGAGTAACAATAAGCGAAGACGCCTCCTGAAGAAAAAAAAAATTCTCGCATTGGAACTCTAAAAGCTTAAACTTTTCCCAACACAGTAAAATCAAAATTGATAACCATGATCTCTTATATTAGCGGATCAGGGTGGGGGCAGGTGCTTCATGGATGAAGTTTTACTAGATTGGTGAGAGATTAAGAACATTACCATGATTAAGGCTGTAGGAAGGTTTAGAGAATTCGGTTTGCTCCTGAATTTTCCTAGGATAGACAAAATAATTTGTTGCAAGAATTTTTGATTGGTTAAAGAAAATCTGGTGTCCTATTTTATGCTGGTATTCTTCAAGTGCTAAAGTGAAAATATTACTATTACTTTCATGTTCTTTAATTCTAGTAGATATTTTTCTGGCGTTTCGGCGACATAGATATTGCCATAGTTACATAGGGTACTGTAGACTCCGGGATTTCTGAGGAGAGTCTTATCTTTGACATATCTGATATGTTGTAAGAGTGTAGGACGCGTAGGGAATTGTCTTAAACTCAATTAAGGAACAACAAAAAGCAATATGTCTTCGTAACAGCACCCGTTCAGCACTTCCAGAACACCTTCATTACACAGAACCTCAGATTCTTTTTGACCAATCAAAGATCTTTGCAACAAATTCCTTTGACAATTAGGGAGAAAATACTAAAAATAATCGTTTTTTCGCAAAAGCAAATCTACTTTTTAAATTTGTGGGACATCGAAATTTGCCAAAGCCATCTCATAAAAACAGTGAAATATTTTGGACATGTAAACAATAGATCGGGTGAGAATACAAAACAAGAGAGATCAGAAAAGTAGATGAGGAAAGAAGTTATCCAAAGAGGTCATCTTATGTTGTAAGAATACTAGTTGAATAATCTTTCTAGCTAAGGAAAAATAATATATATTATATATATTATATATATATATATATATATATATATATATATATATATATATATATATATATATATATATATGTATATATAGCAGTATTATGTTTTTGGGGTAAGCGGTCTTTGGAAAAGAACTAAAAAGTTTTAGACACCTTTTTAGCTACGCCAAGCTTTTGAAAATATTTCATTTTCTTCATCAGGTTTACAATTATAGTAGAATATCTGTATTTTTGAGATTAGAAGTAAAGAAGAACCCTATTTTACATGTAACATTAAAGTACTTACTGCTAAGTGGTGTGTTCAAAAATTGTTGTTTGTGGGGGCACTTTATTGCACTTATTCATCATTCAAACCTGTTTTTTCTGATGAATAAGTGCAATATGGTGCCCCCACAAACAACAATTTTTGAACACACCACTTATCAGTAAGTACTTTAATGTTACATATAAAATAGGGTTGTTCGTTACTTCTAATCTCAAACATACTGATATTCTACTGTAATTGTAAACCTGATGAAGAAAATGAAATATTTTCGAAAGCTTGGCGTAGCTAAAAAGGTGTCCAAAACTTTTTAGTTCTTTTCCAAACACCGCTGACCCCAAGAACATAATACTGCTGTTTAAACAGTCGGTAAAGACTACCCTTCTCCTCTATAAATATATATATATATATATATATATATATATATATATATATATATATATATATATATATACGTGTATATATATATATATATATATATATATATATATATATATATATATATATATATATATATATATATATATAAATAAATATATATATATATATATATATATATATATATATATATATATATATATATATATGTATATATATAATACGGATCTTTTAAAGAACTTTCAGCAACTAGATTACCTGACAAATATTGTTTACAAAATATTTTTTCGTATTTTTTGTAAAGCTTACTAACAAAGTTATGAAAATACTTATTTTTTTTACAGACTTTGTCGATTTGGTGAGAGGTTAAGAACATTACCATGATTAAGGCTGTAGGAAGGTTTAGTTCGTTCTCTTTTACTCTACCAAAATTTGTTTAAAAGCAGGATCTTCTTTAACAATTACAGTAAATACATCGAGAGAAGCCATTACGTCATTATCTTTAAAGAAGCAAGAAATATTCCACTCTATCTGCGAAACTTACTGACGAACGCCAGTCGTTATGAGAATACTGACATGTTATAATAACATCGAGGGTCTTATAATGAATCGAGAATTAGATCTTAGAAGAGATGTCCCTGCCAAATAACGACCAAACGCCAAGTTATAAAAATATAAAAAAACTTTTTCACTAGGTTCAGGATGAGGAAAGCTGGAAAAGATTAGTTGATAATTTTGAAGTCCTGAAAACAGCACTTCAGAGGAGCTGTTTCTAGTAGTCTACAACAATTTCAGGTTTAAAGCATGTATATTGTCGAAGATTTCTTCTTTCCACACCTCGTACTTCTCGATTTTCCCTCATCATACCAAAGACCTATTCAAAGAAGGATTGTTCTTGACAAACAAAGTGAAGACTAAAAGGAGCTATAACATCATTATCATCAACGGGAATGTATCTTGTAAACATTGTGAAACATTAATCAAAATTGTTGCCACTTAATTACTACAGTCATTTCTAATGTGAATAATGATGGCCGAAAATAGAAAAAATGCTTGTAGATATAACACAATATGATCGAGCGGCATACAGTAACAAAAGGGGGATGAGGTAGAGGTTATGGTTAATTTTCAAAGGGAAGGTCACTCATAAAGCACTTTTATTATTCTAAGGAGAGAAAACTCAGAGAATGCTGGTTAATGATTTCATAAGGGCTGAAAACACAAGAGACAATAACAACTCGAGAACACTATTCTTGAGATTCGTTTACAACGAATAGAGATAAAGTTGTAACAATTGCCGAAATTTATTAACGTATTTCTCGATTCACCCTTTTCCCTTCATCTTACCAAAACCCGTTTAAAAGAAGGAACTTCCTTGACAAATAAGGTGAAGACTGAAAGGAGCCATTACGCCATTATCGTCAAGGGAAATCTACCTTTTGAAATTTCTGGAACATTAATCAGGGAGTGTTCTCGTAGAGTCTATCTACGAAATTTGAACCGCTAATTTGCCGCACTCACAAATGAATAACCACAGTCGGTGCCAGCAGCGTCAGTGGGGATCGCTGCCTGGCGCTGCTCGACCTGTCCGCCGATTACGGCGCGTGGGGCCGTAACGAATCTCATTTATCACCGTTGTCAGAGCTGCAGAGGCGTCGCGTTGGTAATAGTTGATTTTAATTTTAGATTCTCCTTTTTATTACCGATTAATTGTTTTTCTTTATTGTCTAGCATAGGTTTAATTCGGGCATCGTTTTTCGATAATATCTATATCTAAGCTAATTTAGAGGTTCTTAAATCGCCTCAATATTTGAAGTAATTAGTGGCCGACTTAAGAGGGAGGCGAACGGGTATTGCTTTCTCCCTGACCAAAATTTAGCAAGAATGGTGTATCCATTAATATAAGGTTTCAAAAAATTTTTGAATATTGTTTCTTGGATCACCTGAATTAGTTTCTGAATTCTTCTCATATACTAAGTCTGATTGATTCAAAAACATTTTATTAGAGCTATTAATTGTGTACTAAAGAACTACATTTCAAGTCAACTCTTTATAAATAAACATAGTCTCATTACAAAAATTATGGCTTTCTGTTAATTTTTAAGCATAAGAAAATTTTACAATAAAAAAAAGATACTGCGAGTTCCACTAGAAATGGTTAGGAGGTTTGTTTTGGGTCCAACAATATTTAATAAACTCCTTATTAATCTTAGATTATTAATAGATGAGAATCAAGTACAATTATGTTTATAAAAAAAAGTTTTTTTGTCTTCAGCCACCCCATTATAGAATCATTGTAAAGTGAAAGTTTTTAATTATGTGAGTAAGCTGATTACATTATATGTATAAGCTGGTATCATTGTTATTTTTTTTTTTAAGTATTGTTTACTTTAGTCTTAGGACTTTAGCTTACTGCATTCCAGGCTCCAACTTATTTACATTATTTCGATTGTAGTGACCATTTTCAAATACAGAATAATTGTTAAATATTATGTTTTAATAATTAAAATAAAAGAAAAAATTAATATGGATTTAGATTGGATTTTTCGCAAATGCGGCCCTGACTTCTTTTTATATTGCTCTTATTAGTTACATAACAACAGGCAAATACCCCGCTGGATTATATTATAATCTCAATAAGACTTTTGACCATATTAATCATGACGTTTAATTAAAAAAAAAATAAACAATGCTCACGGCATTAACGGAAGTTCTATAGAATTAATAAAATTCTTTTTATTTAGAATCAAGCAATTTGTATTTATCGGTTATTCCTGCTCTGAAGGCGGGCACTTCGTTTATTCTGAACCCACTAATGTCAGTGTGAGTATCTTGCCAGCGCTTAGTTGTAGACCCTATACTATTATATCATTACTGATCTTCAATATTCAGAGGTTAGATTTGTTATCTTACCAGGTAAGTCAACATTTATGTTACAAGGTAAGTGGTTTGGTTGCAGACTTGAACACATGACACATGGTTCTCTCAAGATTTTCTTTTGCACTAATTCGTCGAAAACTCACATAATGAAATTTTATATAAGAAAAAAGTATGTTGGAAATTAAGTGTTAGTATCAACGACATATTTACGAAACAAGTGAATAATCGAACATGTTTGACAGTTCAAGTAGACTACAACTTAAACGAGAAAGTTTAATTTTACGCTGCGTCATTCTAAATCATGTTCAATTCAACTGACAAGTTTTTATAATAAATTAACAAAAGTGCTTATTCAATACTGTTTTTTTCTAGCTCTAAAGAACAACTCATAGAGCCTAAAAAATATTTTTCTACGTAACTACCGTCTACACTAATATACTGGGTCCAACGTTATTCGGGTTATTTCATTCAATCCAAAAAAAGATCTTTTTTTGACCTTCAAAAACAAAGCTACAGAAACTTTAACTCATTATCTGAGGAACATTTTTGGTTTCTGTGATCTTTCTTCAGATACTTGTACAAAAAGAGGTTACATCGTATTAGGTCAGGGCTGCAGGGTGGATGTTGTAATTTGGTTAATTAACAGCTTTTGGGAATGGCTTGAACTGTATCAGCTCTTTGGACCCTGTGGTTTTGTTTCCCTATTGTTCCAGTTTCCTTTAATGTCAGGCTTTACGTTTTTGGAAAATCCTCCAAATAGCATCTTCATTAATTGTGGATCCTTTTTCAATATATTTAATAGATAAAATTTCTTTGTGGTTTTAAAAAAGGCCGGCAGCTTTCCAACAGAAGACTAGAGTTTTTGCCTTCTCTGGAGCTAGAGAGGCCTCATGAGCCCATTAACATTAAGTCCTGTTTCATTGAAAGATTTCAATAGAACGCCCAAATCTGGTCACTTGTGATAATTCACGAGGAATGCGTTCTCCGAAAGGGCCAAATGTTCTTGAGAAATTTCTCCCCTTGCTAGTTTTTGCTCTGGAGTAAGAAGTTTGGGAAAATATTGTGCAGAAACTGTTTTCATTTTCGTATACAATTTTGAGATATTCCAACTTATTCACCGAGCAGTGGGATCTTTATTCATCGATCTGACAGCAACAAATCCTCAGCAAAAGGACCAGCTTTGCAGTTGACAGTAGACTTATTTTTCCATTCACTTTAAACAAACAAAGACTCAGGTGGCAGTTTTTTCTAAAAAAGTTAATCTTGCGGAACCCGACATAGTCACGTCGGGAGACTCCATTTCTCTAACATAGTCACTCAATTTGCTGGGCGTTAATTTGAGAGAAAATATGTCTGGGCATGAACATGTTACATCTATTCCTCTAACATCGTCACGCAATTTACTGGGCGTTAATTTTGGAGAATATATGTCTGGGCATGAACATGTTGCATCCATTCCTCTAACTGCGTCACGCAATTTGCTGGGCGTTAATTTGGGAGAAAATATGACTGGGCATGAGCATGTCGCATCCATTCCTCTAACATCGTCACGCAATTTGCCGGGCGTTAATTTGGGAGAAAATATATCTGGGCATGAACATGTGGCATCCATAGAAAAGAGAGCTTCTCAAAAGCTGGGAATATTATTTCTAACTAGACAGCTTGACACTCTACAACTGTTAAATCTGTACAAAAGCCAAATTCGACCAACGATGAAATACTGCCCCCATGTTTGAGGCTCTGCTCTCAAACATACATTGTATTTATTGCATTATATTCCGAAGAGAACTGAATGGAAACCCAGAACTTACAAACAACTTTGATTCGGAACATTGAAGGCGACTTGAGTCTATTCTACAAGTATTTTCATGGAAAATGTTCGATGGATATAGCCCATTTCATTTCCTCCAGAGCGGTGCATGCTAGGAGTACACGTCGCGTTAATACTTCACAACCCTATGAAGTTTAGCTTATCACTCCTCGTACAACCCCTTTTAAGCAGTCTTTTGTATAGATAACCTCATCCCTTTGGAATGTTTTGTCCAGGACTGTGTATCCCACAGAGTACAATTGATTCAAAACCAACGTGAATCAGTTTTCCGCCTATGCGTTGCTCCTGTAGTGATTTTCCTGCAGCACGTGTGCTATGCCCATAAAAAAATAACTTTCTGTTTATCTTTCCCTTTAGTGAAAAATTATTGTACGGCGAGATTTCGAAATTAGTAATCATTCGTTATTCGGAAAAAAACAAATATGTAAAAACTGCCGAACAAAACGAGCACATACAAAATTTTGTCCAAAGGACAACTAAGCATTTTTTTTGAATGGCATCATTACCATGGCTAGGTAGAGAGTATAAACACCCTTGTAAAATGCGGCCAAACATTATAACGATATAATGGAGTTTCTCGGTGCGACGGCTTCAAAAAAATCGATTTTTTTTAACACATTTCTAAAGTAAAATATATTGAGAGTATACTGTAAAAATTTCAGACCGAAATTCTAAATATTTACGAAGTTATAGCATATAGAAGAGACCGCGTCGTAATAGCCTGCCACTTGACGGCAGCTGCAACGATCTGACCTGCTCTATTGTTCTTTCGGTACCCTAATACCTGTGCTGAATATGAAACCTTTGAAGAAATGAAAAGTATACTGTTTTCAGCAGGCATAGCTGATTAGTGTAAGTATAAGTTTTCTATAAAAAATCAGTTACAAAAACTTAAAACTCGGTTTTTCTCGAAACCACTTTTTTTCAGTTCGTGAGATACAGAGACAAAATTCTACCTATCCGGTCGGGCTAAAATTTTCACGTTTTTCTACATATAATTAGTTATCAGATTACATAGAATCAACTATTTTTATTGATAATTTCTTAATTTATTTATTGATTTTCAACGAAACTAACAAAATTTTTGAAATTTTTTTTTTACAAGTCTGCCATTTTGTTTTTTGTTTACAGAAATGTCTAATCCTACGTAACCATTACAAAGAAGACGTGCTGCCCACCACCCACCCACCCACCTTTTTTTTTGAGGGGATTACTTTGACCACAAACAACATGAACAAAATATTATTAAATAAACTAAAAAAAGATTGTATAGTTTAAGATGTCAATAATAACATATAAAAAAAGTTTACTCAAATAGTTGCTTTAAAACAGTAGAAACAAACTTTCGGTTCCAAAAGTGAAAGAAGTACTCATTTTAAACGTAATCATATCAAACTTCAGTATAATTCATACTGACTGCGCCAGGGAGGTTTCCGATGTTATTTTGGCCGGTATGGAGGCTTACATCCCTTTTTCGAAGAAATGCCCTTCCAACGGCAAGCCTTGGTTTGACCGAAAATGCAAAGAAGCCGTTGCTTTTAAACATCTTGCATACCGACAATGGCGTGGAAATCCTAACACCATAAATAACACATTTGTTCGTGCCAGGAACAGATGCAAAGAAATTATCGACGAAACCAAGGAGGTACACAATCAACGGATTAGAAACAAACTTCTTGCCTGTCCCGGCAATTCAAGGGCCTTTTGGTCGGTCGCTAAGGCAGTTAGTCAAAATTTCACCAAATCCACCATACCACCACTCACACGGCCAGATAATTCTATTGCAACGACACCTGTTGAGAAAGCGAACTTGTTGGCTGAACTCTTTGCTTCACATTCTACTGTCGATTTCCAAGGAAAAACACCACCTACTATTCCCATAGTGCAGTCAAGGATGCCCGATGTTGTCTTCAGACAGCGTATTATAAAGCGTATTCTGATGAAGCTAGACACCAAAAAGGCTTCTGGCGCTGACGGAATACCTGCCATAGTTCTTAAAATCTGTGCGAGGCAACTAACACCAGTTTTCTGTAGACTTTTCAACCTATCCTACAGAAAGGGAATATTTCCTTCCTGCTGGAAATGCGCTACAGTTCAGCCAATACCTAAAAAAGGCAAGAAGACCTTGCCAAATAACTACCGACCAATCGCACTGCTTTCAATAATATCGAAAGTCATGGAAAAGGCTATCAATCAGCATCTTCTAAAATATCTTGAAGGATTCAACATTATTAGCGATCACCAATATGGCTTTCGTAAAAATAGATCAACAGGAGATCTTCTGACTTATGTAACACATGGTTGGAACAATGCAATTGAACACTTTGGAGAATCTCGAGCGGTTGCTTTGGACATATCCAAGGCATTCGACCGTGTTTGGCACGATGGGCTAAGCTACGTTCTTATGGTATGTCGGAAAAGTCCTGTTTGTGGCTCTCATGTTTCCTCAGAGAGCGTTCTTTACGAGTGCCAGTCGACGGATTTCTTTCTAACACCTTCACTATCAACGCCGGTGTACCTCAAGGCTCCATACTGTCTCCTACTCTTTTTCTCATTTACATTAACGATTTGCTGGAAAGGACCGAGAATCCAATCTACAGCTTTGCAGATGACAGTACACTTATCTCTTCATTCACTTTGAACGCTCGGACATCGGCTACTCAGACGAATATCCGCAGACAGCAGGAAGTCGTTCAACTTAACAAAGACCTGGAAGAAATTCTATCTTGGGGTGACAGTAACCAAGTGGAATTTAACGCTACAAAAACCCAGGCGGCAGTTTTTTTCTAAAAAAATTAACGTTGCTGAACCCGACATAGTTATGTCGGGGCACTCCATTCCTCTAACATCGTCACTCAATTTGTTGGGCGTTAATTTGGGAGCAAATATGTCCTGGCATGAACATGTTGCAGGCATAGCAAGGAGAGCTTCTCAAAAGTTGGGAATATTATTTCGAACCAGAAAGCTTTACACTCCACAACAACTGTTAATTCTTTACAAAGCTCAAATTCGACCAACTATGGAATACTGCTCCCATGTTTGGAGCTCCGCTCCCAAACATACACTGCATTTGTTGGATTCTATTCAGAGAATAGCTGTTCGTCTGATTGGAGACCTAGAACTGACCGTCGGCCTTGATTCGCTGGAACATCGAAGAACGGTTGGCGACTTGAGCCTATTCTACAAGTACTTTCATGGAAAGTGTTCGAAGGATGTGGCCTGCTTAATTCCTCCCAGAGCGGTGCATGTTAGAAGTACACGTCGCGCTAATTCTTCACATCCGTATGAGGTTCAGCTTGTTACTCCCCGTACAACACTTTTCAAGCAGTCTTTTATATGGAGAACAACATCCCTTTGGAATAATTTGCCCAGGACTGTGTTTCCCACCGAGTACAATCTACAGCGATTCAAGAACAACGTGAATCGCCTTCTCCGCACACGTGTCGCTCCTGTAGCGCTTTAGGGACTTCCCTGTAGCACGTGTGCTAGACCCATAAAAAAAAAAAAAAAAAAAAAAAAAAAAAAAAACTTGTAGAATCTGTTACATATTTCTCATAAGAAAGGTAAAAATATCAATATTTTTTACTACATAACACCAAATATTTTATTTTTGCACTCGCACGCGCGTTTCACTAACCATCAAGAGGAGCGATGATTGAGTAAATCTAAGAATCAAAACTAAATTCTTTGTAGTAAACTTAAAGTCACTTCAATAGGACTAATTACATCCAAAGAACCAGGAAAAATATGTCCTCAATCCTTATTTAAACTCTTTTTACGTTTAATTATTTTAATCTTTTCGTATGCCTCTAATTAGATAAGAAACACGCGTCGAGCACAAAAATAAAGTGTTTAGCGTGGTGGCGATAACTGCTATGTAGTGTCATTGTGCTTAATATTTCAAAGTAACAACTTATTCGATATTGTATTGTAACATTCATTTTTTCCTAGATTTTAAGATTATGTTATAAAACCGTTTTTCTTTCTTTAATTCATGCAATAATTGTTAATTTAAGTTAAGCAGTGAATTTAAATCTTATTACAGGTTTTTATATTTGGTTAAGCAGTGTAACTCAACCAGTACTAGGCGCAAGTGATTGATTTAACCTATTTCATTTCTATTGAATGTGTCCGGATTCTGATTGAGACGAGCATCATCGGTCCTTGTCTATCAAATCGCGAGTTTAACAGTCCCATCTCATTTTGCGTTCCTGAAGTGAACTAGGACATTTTGAAAACTTCACTTCGAAGGAAGGAGAACGATGATATATAAAGAGCGATTTGGAATTTTTAAGGGCTTTTTTCCGGTCCAGCATGCAGTAGTGGCTTTTATCGTCCTTCAAGCAGTGAAGGCATCCTTTTTGCCGTCCACGATATAGTGAGTTTTTTTTATCATCAAGCCGTTCCTGAAATATTCTGTCCATCCTAAAACATTTTGGGTCAAGTGTTTATTAGTTATGAAAATGAAAATAAGGAGGTAGTGTGTGAGGCAATATTTTGATGAAAAACTCAGCAGGAGAGGCCAAGCAGTTGATAGAAGCCACGAGGAGAAGCCAAGCAGTAAGTCATTAGTACACCAGTTTAAATATCTTACTTCCTTTCTACAACGTGTGTTCCCAACGCAACGTAACATGTGTGATCCCGAAGTCGGTTTCACAGGAAGTGAATCTAGAACAATCTTTCTATATCGTGCCTTTTTAAAGCCAATTTCTCATTCTCAAAACTAAGTGATACGAAAAACTATACTTCCATCATCATTCTAAGTTGAAGACTATCCGTGAATTTGTGCACTCTCATAGCATAAAAGGTTTATTTATTTAGTCTACTTAATCTTCAGGGTGTAATACAGTTAATACAGTAAGAATTTTTTATCTTGTTGTTATACGTTTCTTTATGTTAGAGTACTGTTTCACTGACCTCCCGTCCTATCTTACAGGACGTGTAAGTTGTACCTTGTTCAATTTTCTAACGACAACTAAAGAGTCTTCAGTATTTTTTCATTTTTTGAGCTGAACTTCTTCTTCTTCTTTTTATTTTAAAATGAATGGTACAGAAAACAGTACAACTAGGCTTTAATCAACTGTAGAGCGTATTTTCAAAAGGCGTACAAAAATTACCTCGATCTCCATTTTTCTCCAAACAAAACGGGCTAGCTTATATCTTATTTTTGTTCTCTCTCAGTATTAATATCCACTCAATTCATTCTCAAAAATTAAGATATACATTAGAGGCAAATAGTGGCCCTTATTTAATAAATAAAGCATTTATTTAAAATATAAAAGAAAGAGTACACATTATAGTATATATGAAATGAAAACTAAAACACTGCTTAAGTGAGCAATGGTGAGTATGCAAACAACTGAAATATTCATCGAGTTAGATTATTATATTTATTATCGATTTCCTTTATTTATAGTTATTTTAAGTGTTCCATACGAAACAATTAAAAGATCACTTCAGTGTTTGGTCTGTCTATCTGTCCGTATGTCGGTCCATCTGTCTGTCCGTCTGCTATGCCCGATTTTCTCCGAAACTATTTGATATAGAGAGTTGAAATTTGGCACTATAGAAATAATGTATTTATTTTACACTAAAATATTAGATATTATTAAAATGAAAAGTTAAAACATTGTTTAAAGGTTGTACGCTTATAAGAGTGAGAAAAGTGCATAAATTGGCTCAATTTCAGTTAAACCTACTGAGCTCTTGGCGTGTTCCTATCACCGGAGTCTACAGACAGCATTGTTTTTTTGTTGTACTGAGGTCGACAACTTCTATAGTCTCGTCTTCAGCATTCACCATTACCACAGTAAAATGTTTATTTTTACAAGATAATTTAATTGATAGGAATTGGCCCCATTAGAGCCGTGTAGTTTTGAAAATAAAATTTTGACTTAAAGGGTTAGTTTTGGGACGTGAAATCGGAAGTGAATAAACAAATTTTTTACCAGATCATCGAGTGGGGTGTCAAATGAAAGCTTGGGAAAACACAGTTCAAAATATATATAATATAATACTTGCACACACTTTTCTTTGTATCATTTTTAAAAATTTGCTAAAAATCGCTGTCCCCCCTTATCTCGAAAAATACTAATCAAAAAATTTTAAAAAAATTCTCCACATGGTGTAGACTGAACGAAAATTATCACGAGTGCATTACCTTTAATAATTTAACTGGTATATAAAAAAAAAACAAAATTTAAAGGTCATCAGTTTCCAACAAAAATGGAGAACAAACTTTGTTGAAAATTCATTTGGGGTGTGTTTTGTGAAGTCATTGATCATTCTATACCTCCGTAACAAAAATTTTTATTGTAAGAGCAATCAACGTACGGAACATTAATTGCGCAAGTCCAACTTGCAATCATTTTTATACAACAATTTACCGGTTTGCATATAGTAAGCCATTTTTACAATGGTTTTTGGAAGTAAAGGTTGTCTGAGAATATAATAAATTAGCTTATTTAAAACAGCCTTACTACTGATGATAACAACTCAATAAAATTCAATACACAATTAACTAGCTGATCGTTAAAAATAAATGAATTGAGAAAAAATCGATAATTTACCCAGTACTTTCTTTGCAAATATGTAGTTCTAAAATAAATACTTTCTCAAATAAAGAAAAAGTAAATTTCCATAATACGAATGATACAACATATCGAGACGGAGATTTCACCTTCTTTTCTTGAAACGATATCTATCCGAAACTATAGGTTTCATCCCCATGTTAAATATCTACTATCATTTCGTTAGAGAATTATCAAGCCAACAGACCGACAGCCTGACAGTCGGATAGACAGACCAATGGAAATGGCAATATATGTTTTTCGTGATCCAAGAACTACTACAGAAGAAGAAACCAAAAAACATATTATGAACATGAAAAATTCAAGATCACCAGGACCAGGTAGTATACCTATAGAGCTAGTAAAATATGAAGGAAAAGAAATTATAACCCGAATAACTAAGTTAATAAACCAATGTATTAGATCAGTACAGATCCACCAAGAATGGAAAAAAGCCTATATAAGACCGATTTTTAAAAAGGGAAATATAAAGGACCCTGGTTGCCACAGAGACACTAGTGTTACTGATAGCATCAGTAGGTTCTTTGAAAAAATGCTCCAGGAAAAAGTAAGAGCAAATGTTGGCTAAAGCATAAGTGAAGATCAGAATGGCTTTGCACCGGATCGCTCCTGTATCGACAATCTCTTTAGACTATAACAAATATTAGAAAAAAAGACCTCAACGGGAGAGGAAATACATCTCGCCTTCATTGATCTTGAAAAGGCACATGATTCTGTACCACAAAATAAACTTTGGAAAACTCTGACTGAACTAAACATGAATACCCACCTGATAGCTATCATAAAAAAACTTTATAACAACAATATATCCTATGTAAAAAGAGGAAAACAATTATCAACACCATATTAATAACCAAAGGACTCCGCCAAGGATGTAGTTTATAACGAATACTATTTAATCTCTACGTAGAACTAGCATTAAGGGAATGGAAAAGAAAATGCATAGGAATGGGTATACTAATAAATAAAAACTATCTGTTTACACTAAGTTTTGCGGATGAGTCAAGTACTTATGGAGCAGGATTCATTCGATCTGGAATTTACGCTGAAGAGACTCTACACCTGAATTGGGGACTGCAAGTAAGTCTACAGAAAACAGAATATCTGGTAGTCAATAGTTGGAGTGGAAGTGAGATCGGGGTAGGCGCAGAAATGAAGCGTGGATTATCTGAGACGTAGTGCCGGGATATCTAAGCTTCAAAACATGCCTAATGATGAAATAAGACGACAGATGAAGGCAGAAGAGACAGTTGTTGATAGAATTGAGATGCGCAGTTTATTCTGCTTTGGACATTTAATGAGAATTCCGGAAAATAGATGGCCACAGAGAATATGTCGCTGGCAACCTCCAGGGAAAAGGAAGCAAGGACGACCTAAACGTTCCTGGAATGAAGGCATGAGGAAAGCAGCGGAAAAACGAAATCTGAACGGAGACATGATTCAGGACAGAAAGGATTGGAGAAAGGGTTTGAGTAGGCAGCACTTGGCTGTATAATGATAATGTTACATGTACGAGGCTGGTTTGAAAAGTCCGTGCAAAAATAAAAACTACTTATGTGTTTGGGGTAAACCTTTTTTATTTTTCGACATAGTCTCCTTTTAGGCTTATACACTTCGTCCAACGATGTTCTAGTTTGTTGATCCCTTCCGAATAATAGGATTTGTCCAAGTCTGCAAAATATCCATTAGTGTCTGCAATCACCTCCTCGTTTGAATAAAATCTTTGTCCCGCCAGCCATTTCTTCAAATTGGGGAACAAATAGTAGTCCGAGGGAGCCAAGTCTGGAGAATAGGGGGGATGTGAAACGAGCTGGAATCCTATTTCCATTAATTTTGCGACCACAACTGCTGAAGTGTGTGCTGGTGCGTTGTCGTGATGGAAAAGGACTTTCTTGTGGGCCAATCGCGGGCGTTTTTCTTGCAGCTCGGTTTTCAAACGGTTCAATAACGATAAATAATATTCACCTGTAATAGTTTTACGCTTTTCCAGATAGTCGATGAGGATTATCCCTTGCGAATCCCAAAAGACAGTCGCCATAACCTTTCGGGCCGAAGGAACGGTCTTCGCCTTTTTTGGTGCAGATTCCCCCTTGGTAACCCATTGTTTAGATTGTTGTTTGGTCTCAGGAGTATAGTAATGTATCCATGTTTCATCCACAGTGATGAAACGATGCCTAAAGTCCTCCGGATTCTTCTGGAACAGCTGCAAACCATCCTTGCAACACTTCACACGATTCCGTTTTTGGTCAAGCGTGAGCAATCGCGGCACCCATCTTGCGGATAGCTTTCTCATGTCCAAATGTTTATGCAAAATACTATGTACCCGTTCAGTCGAGATGCCCACAGCACTAGCAATCTCACGCACCTTAACTCTTCTGTCAACCATCACCATATCATGGATTTGATCAATGATTTCTGGAGTCGTAACCTCCACAGGCCGCCCAGAACGTCCAGCGTCACTTGTGCCCATATGGCTAGTCCGAAAATTTTGAAACCACTTATAAAGTGTTCTAATCGAAGGTGCAGAGTCACCATAATGTTTATCAAGCTTCTCTTTAGTCTCCTGAGGCGTTTTGCCTTTCATAAAGTAAAGTTTAATCACCACACGAAATTATTTTTCGTCCATTTCTTGAAAATCACTCGACTTCCTTGATTCACACGAATGCCAAACACAAAGAAATAGACCAATATGGCTGAAACTTGGTGTGCGTTCATTCAAGAGATGCTACTAACTAAACATGACCTCGATACGCGCCGGTGGTGCCATCTCTCGGACTTTGCACGGACTTTTCAAACCAGCCTTGTATTGTAATTATCTAGCTCAATATATATATATATATATATATATATATATATATATATATATATATATATATATATATGTATATATATATGTATATATATATGTACATATATATATATATATATATATATATATATATATATATATATATGTATATATATATATATATATATATATATATATATATATATATATATATATATATATATACATACAACCAAAAACCAGGCGAAATTGAAAAATTAATTTTATTTTCAGATTACTCTACTCTACAAACACCGAAAAAGACATATTACACCATATACAGGAAGCAACCCTATTAACCCTCTTACTCCTTGAATATTTTGTTATAAATAATATTCATAAAATTTGCCTAGTACATCAACTAAAAAAAGTGTAAATATCTCAAAATGCTATTGAAACTATGCAATTTTAAATGCCTGTCTGTCCGAAACTATTTGATATAGAAAGTTGATATTTGGAACAAATATAGGAATTTTTGGCTCAATCGGAGCTGCCTAGTTTCAAAGGTTAAATTTTAACTTAGGTGATTACTTTGGTGGGGTAAAATGGGAAATCAAAAAAAATTACCAGGTCATCGTATGTGGTGTCTAAAGCTTGTGAAAGCATAATTTCAAAAGTATATATGATGTAGTACTTGCTCACAATTTTTTATGTATCATTTTAAAAATGGCCAAAAATCCCTGCCAACCCGCCTATCTCGAAAAGTACCTACCAAAAAATTTTGGCATAGTCTCCATAAAGTATGAATTGAGCGAAAATCACGAATACATTACATTTGATAATTTATCTGGTACTAAAAAACTATTTGATCGATAAAATGATGGAAGTTTATTTTGAATGGGGACTAATAGTTACTGCTTAAGCATTAGGTACGAAGACAAAATAAGTTTATAATTAAACAAATATGTAGGTAGTAAATATTTGTTTTAAACTTTTACCACTAGATTCTATATTGGATTGAGTTAGATTTATTCATTGGTAGCTAAGGTGCTATAACTATAATATATTATTGACTCAGAAAAAATGTGAAAACACATGTTCTTAGGATGGATACAACTTTTTGTCTTATTCTGGTTGATCTGATTGTCTTGCTGAGTCAATATCTGATTAGATATGTTTGTAATCTGGGCTTTTAATTGTTTTAGTAAAAACTCATTTGGGGTGTGTTTCATGAAGTCACTGATAATTTTATACCTTCGTATTAAAAACTATTATTTTAAAGACAATCACAGTACGGAACACTAATTGCGCAAGTCCAACTTGCACTTGCCCGTTTTTTTTTAATGATTTTATACCAATGATCCCTTTTTTGGATTTCGTAGTAATAAACAAGCTTTTCGTGAAGCACCGTTCGTTGATACAGATGTATTGTATGTATTAAATAATTTGGCGCTCTGACATTTTCACAAACGAAACAATTAGCTATAAAGAATATCAAAAACCTGGAAAAATATGCCCATCCTCCCTTATCCTAGATAACAATTATGTTATCAAAAAGCGCAGATTCAGAATTTATTTATTAATATATTGAATATACACATTGTTAGCTTTTTGTGGATTATGAAATTATAGATTTATCCAATAGTTTATGCACCGGCCTTATTGATTTACTCTCTGTTACTACAGTAAACATCTGTCTTCATGTATTATCACTGTATTCGTATATAACTCTCATTTATATGACTTGTAGTTCAGTTTCAAAACATTTCTGAAACTCTGTAATTATTCTATTAAGCAGTGTATGTGTCTTATTAGACTAATAATATGACTCAATGGCCCAGGTGCAGTTAGGGTACAACAAGAATAATGCGAAAAAAACCTACTGAGGACACAGTTAATGTTATGCCGCTCACCGAAGAATTATTTGATTCATCTGACGGTTAATACCAACACTTGTTATCTTTTATAAACGTACAACACTTAATAATGAACACCACATTATGTGTAATGAATTTCGTATGTATAAATAAGTTAAGCACCGCGAAACCATATTACGTAACTTTTTTTATATTCAAAATTCAATAAATACAATATGTTATTCATGCATGCAAGTTAAGTCGTAAAGTATTACATAATTTCAACATCCTTTAATTTTCTATGTAATTCAAATATAAAAATGAAATTTTGTAAAGTATTATTACAAGAAGACAACCAAGGAAAAACAATTAAGAACATATATAGGAAAGTGGTTTAAGAAATATATATATATATATATATATATATATATATATATATATATATATATATATATATATATACATATATATATATATATATATATATATATATATATATATATATATATATATATGTACATATATATATATATATATATATATATATATATATATATATATATATATATATACATATATATATATATATACATATATGTATATATTTCTAGTTTAAACGAACATTTCACATTAATAGAAGAGATATGTATTATTCCTAAACAACAATTTTTAAAAACCATCACTTTTTTATAGATAAAAAGTAGGCCTCCCAATGGGAAGTGCTATCTCGCCAATTTCAGCAGCGATCGTTATGAATAAGCTACTCTATTTTGTAATTTTTCAGGTGAACTTCGAGTTCCTTTTGTTTCAGTATGTAGATGATTTGTTAGTGGCATTATCTGCCAGAAGTATTCATAACACTCTCAATATTTACAATTCTTTTAATCATAAACTTGTGTTTACTGTTGAGGAGGACACTGACCGTGCTATTCCGTTTCTGAGTACTAGAGTTGTTCGCTCTGATAATAATATAGTCAGACTTGACTAGTACAGAAAAAATCTATTTCTGGCAGATAGATATACCATTTCATTCATACTACCCTATGTCACAGAAACTGAACATCATTACAGGTTTAAAAAATAAAATAGATAAGATTTGTCATCTTTCCTTTAAAGAAAAAAAAAGAAACTATTAGACAACATCTCGATTGACAATTACTATCCGAAAACTCTTATAAAACAGATATTTTAAAGACCACATCGTCAAATCAATCTATTCGATCTTCGAGTTAATTCCAGTAACGATATTAAGGTGAGCAAATTACAATATATAGAGGGTCTCTCCCTCTCTTCCTTATTTGTAGGTACAGATGTAAAAGTTGCCAGCTATAACTTAAAAAAGATGAAATGTTTTCATGCTAATTTGAAGGACATAACCGATACTTTAGAAAGATCTAATATTATTTATGGCGTCGCATGCCCATATGGTTTGATCTGTGTGGGACAAACGACACAATCATAAACCCAACTCAACAAGTTTAATTTTACATGTCAATAGTACAGATCATAGAGTACCATATACAAAGAGTTTCACTCTGGATGTTGAAACCAACTACTTCAGAACAAGTTTTTTGGAAATGTGCTACATAAAAGCTTTTATTTACACTTATTTGCTAACATAGAATCACACCAAACCAATTAGAAGTAACGGTTTCTATAAGATAATTAATTTCGAGTAAGGAATATGTTCCTTATTCCGTTCTAAACGTGTTGCGTGACTTGTGGGAAAAAAATTTTAAATAATTTTTCAAATAAAAACCTTATACTCAAATGGTAGAATCTAACCTTAATGAATATGTATTTGTATGCTTTCGTTGGCCATCTGACGAATTTTCTGTTACCAACAATATCCGGTGACGAACCAAAAATCACTAAACATTACTTACGTCAAATACAAATTTAAAAATGAAGTACCATAAAGGCAGTGTGGTGTTTCTAACAGCTGGTTTTGGTTCTAAAAAGAACGATTCAAAAAGTTAATAGTATTATTTTACCTCTTAAGACCTTTATAATTCTCCAAATGTGTTGTTCTGACGTTTTGTATGATTATGTAGCCACCTGGTTCGTGAAATGCTTAGCCTACATACTTAATTAGAGAAAAAAAACCGTTACAGTTTTGTAAGGGTACTATTATATAGCTTACATATACCACTACTACACTAACCATCTTAGCTTCATCAGGAGCGGTGAATGACGTCATTCATTGCTTCTGATGAAGCTAACATGGTTAGCGAAACGAGCGTCAAGCGCAAAAATAAAGTGTTTGGTGTAGTGGTGATATGTATTGAGTAGTGTCATTGTACCAAAGATTCCACATTCACAACTTACCTTACATAAACTTATTTACCACACGTCCAGAAGAATATCTTAATTTTCCTTCTGTCGCTTGTTTGCACTTTACTATCCAAAAGGAACTCTCATTTAGGCAACGAATGTTTGATTCAAAAGTAAAGAACAGAAATTAGAGTAGTTAACCTTCAATTGTTTGTTATCAGTAGCCTGTTACTGCCTTTCCTATTTTTTAAATATATATATATATATATATATATATATATATATATATATATATATATATATATATATATTATATATATATATATATATATATATATATATATATATATATATATATATTTATATATATATATATATATATATATATATATATATATATATATATATATATATATATATATATATATATATATATGAGGCTGGTTTGAAAAGTCCGTGCAAAGTCCGAGAGATGGCACCACCGGCGCGTATCGAGGTCATGTTTAGTTAGTAGCATCTCTTGAATGAACGCACACCAAGCTTCAGCCATATTGGTCTATTTCTTTGTGTTTGGCATTCGTGTGAATCAAGGAAGTCGAGTGATTTTCAAGAAATGGACGAAAAAGAATTTCATGTGGTGATTAAACATTACTTTATGAAAGGCAAAACGCCTTAGGAGACTAAAGAGAAGCTTGATAAGCATTATGGCACCTTCGATTAGAACAGTTTATAAGTAGTTTCAAAATTTTCGGACTGGCCATAAGTGACGCTGAACGTTCTGGACGGCCTGTGGAAGTTACGACTCCAGAAATCATTGATCAAATCCATGATATGGTGATGGATGACAGAAGAGTTAAGGTGCGTGAGATTGCTAGTGCTGTGAGCATCTCGACTGAACGGGTACATAATATTTTGCATAAACATTTGGACATGAGAAAGCTATCCGCAAGATGGGTGCCGGGATTGCTCACGCTTGACCATAAACGGAATCGTGTGAAGTGTTGCAAGGATGGTTTGCAGCTGTTCCAGAAGAATCCGGAGGACTTTAAGCGTCGTTTCGTCACTGTGGATGAAACATGGATACATTACTATACTCCTGAGATCAAACAACAATCTAAACAATGGGTTACCAAGGGGGAATCTGCACCAAAAAAGGCGAAGACCGTTCCTTCGGCCGGAAAGGTTATGGCGACTGTCTTTTGGGATTTGCAAGGGATAATCCTCATCGACTATCTGGAAAAGGGTAAAACTATTACAGGTGAATATTATTCATCGTTATTGGACCGTTTGAAAACTGAGCTGCAAGAAAAACGCCCGCGATTGGCCCACAAGAAAGTCCTTTTCCATCACGACAACGCACCAGCACACACCTCAGCATTTGTGGTCGCAAAATTAATGGAAATAGGATTCCATCTCGTTTCACATCCCCCCTATTCTCCAGACTTGGCTCCCTCGGACTACTATTTGTTCCCCAATTTGAAGAAATGGCTGGCGTTACAAAGATTTTATTCAAACGAGGAGGTAATTGCAGACGCTAATGGATATTTTGCAGACTTGGATAAATCCTATTATTCGGAAGGGATCAACAAACTAGAACATCGTTGGACGAAGTGTATAAGCCTAAAAGGAGACTATGTCGAAAAATAAAAAAGGTTTACCCCAAACCCATAAGTAGTTTTTATTTTTGCACGGACTTTTCAAACCAGTCCCATATATATATATATATATATATATATATATATATATATATATATATATATATATATATATATATATATATATATATATATATAACAACGTGTTCACAAAAACGCTTAATATATTGAAATGGGTTACTCCTCGAGTGAATTATTTTTATTAAATTGGAACATTGTACAAAATTTTATAAATTACTCGCCGCTGCTGACACTGCTGATGATCTTTAGCAATGATTGATTACTTTCAAAAAGGACTGATCTATTTTTTCATCTTTTACTTACCTTAACACATAGAGATAATAATTGGTAAATTTAATTTTCATATTTTGGGGATTACTACCTATCAATATTTTTTGGCAAATTTTCCTGGTATAAGTATTTACCTGTTTAAATAAACTTATTCAATATTTACGTAATATCCTGTAAAGGGTAGCGTCAATGAAGATTAAAAAGTAAAATTAAAAGATACCAATATCAATAGTACTTTTTAGTTACGCCTCTGTTAAAATAAATAATCCGTATTTTAAATGCTCCGACGGATTCAAAGTTTTAACTGTATGCGGAGAAATGGTGAGTGTACAGATTAAAATTTTAAATATGCATGGTCTAAATTTTATTCTAAAATAAATGTAAACCTCAAGTACAATGCGACGCTTTCATTTAGGTTTAATATTAACTATTACTTCGGGTACTAGAGTCCGACCGTTGCGTTAATAATGTGACTTTAGCACATTGATTCAAAATTTATTTTATTCATTTAGCACTTTTCATTCAAGGAAGGTATGTCAGTGGAAATAGACGGTAATTTGGAAAAGATGAAGTTCACACAAATTCTTAGATCATCTAAACTCTTTACACCAGAAAACTAGAAGCAGCATAGAATGATGTGATATAAATAAACCAAGTATGTATGAAAATGTTTTATTGGTTTATTTTGCGGAACAGTTCAAGAAAGTTAAATATTCTTCAATATTGTCAGTATGCTATAATATGCATGTTAAAATCAACACTAGTTAATTAGAAACATGGTCACAGCCAACGCATTATGCTTTTTGACTGGAGAATAGGAGAGC
>CM032449.1:52788015-52815515 GCA_019049505.1 Pachyrhynchus sulphureomaculatus | reverse complement strand
ATGTTTTAAAGTTAATAATGTTCAAGGGGTTAATCTTTCCGACCGCGAATTTGTTTATTTTAGATGATGTCTTGATAAGTTGAATGTAGTCCTCATGACTATATATTGATCGTGACGTCTAATTTTTTTATTCACTATTACGAAATCCCTATTACAGCCGTTAAAAGAATCTTCTTTATAGGGAAAATATTGGACAATCTTTGTAAAAGGAGCTTCGAGCGGCAACAGCAGCAAGATCACAGTATCGACTAGCAGCAGCAGCGGGAGCACTTGAAAATGCCAAATGAGATTTTGGCGAAACGTCGTGCAAATTCATTGTTAGACGAACGGATTGAAACCCGGAATTTTAATGTATTACCATGTTATTAATTTTGGTATTGTGTGCAAAATATTTTGAGCAATGTGTCATGATAACGTCAAAAAATATTGTTAACGGAAATTTTGAAACAAAAGAAGAGAAATACGAAAATGAACTTAAATGAAGACTAACTAAGGACAGATATGCACAAATGAATATAGACGAAATTACAGCTAAAATCATAACCTCAATAACAACCTCGACCAAGAAAATATGCCCGCGAACAAAACTTCATAAAAATTCAAAGTTAAGTGTTATATTAAAACTACTAGAAGAAAGAAGAAATATCATAGATAAAACGTCAGCACAATTAAATAAACTAGTTAAGAAGGAGATCCGAAAAGATCAAAGAAACTACAATTCAAACATCATAGAGGAAATCAAAAAAGATATCTGTAAAATGAAAGTATTACGTCAACGACTGTCTAGGGGAAAAACAAAAAATTACGAAACTACGAGATGAAAGCAATAATATAGTAAACAGTAAGAATGATATAATTAGAGCTGTTGAAGTTTTCTGCACAAGATTATACTCATTTCAGTCAGATAGACGACAAGAAAACACGATCATTATGAACGTAGGATCTGAAGAACTCCTAGATATCACACCTCAATTATTTACTATTGCCCTTGAAGATGTTTTAAGAAGTTAAATTGGGATAAGAAGGGCATCAACGTCGACGGCACCAGACTGAGTCAGTCACCTTAGGTATGCAGATGACGCGTAGTAATGATAGATAATAACACCAATGAGCTACAGGAAATAATGAATCAGCTGAATGTGGTCTCTGTAAGGGTAGGTCTTAAAATGAATTAAAAAAAAAACTAAATTTATGAGCCCTGAAGATATCAACAAACAGGTAGGAGATAACTCCATAGAACGCGTCGACGAGTAGATCTACCTCGGTCACATTATTAAGATCTGAAAGGAGAACCAGCATATAGAAATTACTACAGGAATTAGTCCAACATGGACAGCTTTTGGGAAACTAGGACATATCTTAAAAAGTACTACAATACCCAAAAACCTAAAAACTAAAGTCTACAATTCCTGTGTTCTACCGGTCAGCACGTATGGACTAAAAACACTGTGTCTCACTAAAGCATTTATTAAAAAGTTTGTAACTTCACATAGAGCTATGGGGACAAGCACGCTTGGTATCTCTCTTAAGAGTAAAACTGATAACGAGCAGATAAGGAGACGAACCAAAGTGCCTGACATAACGGCAAAAGGTGAAGTGGCGATGGGCAGGTTATGTAGCTAGATCATCCGGAAACAGATGGTTGTATAGAATTACGGAATAGAGGGCCAGAGAAACAGGAAGAAACATTGAACGTCCACAGAAACAATGTGTCGCTGATATAAGATTAGTAGCGGGCAGACAGTGGTTCAAGGGGGCAAAAGATAGGGAAGCAAGGAAGAGAGTAGAAGAGACCTACGTCCAGGAGTGGACAAGCTTAGATTGGGAAGAAGAAGATGTTCCTAGCATGAAACGTTCTGGAAAGAATCATGCGTGCTACATCTATCGAACACTTTCCATAAAAGTACTTTTGGAACAGTCTCAAGATATCAGTCGTTTTTCGATAATACAAGGAATCAAGACAAGAAGTTCTGGGTCTTCAATCAAACAAACAGCTCTCCTTTGAATAGAGTCCAATAAATGCAGCTTATGATTGGGAGCAGGGCCCCAAATAAGAGAGCAGTATTCCATCGTTGGTCGAATTTGAACTTTGTACAGGAATAAAAGTTGCTCTGGGGTAAAAACCTTTCTAGTACGAACTAATATTCGCACTCTTTAAGAAGTTCATGCCAAAACATAATTGCTCTTAAGTTATCGTCCAGTAACTTAAAGAGGCACTAGAGGGATGGAGTGTCCCGGCATAACTACGTCAGGTTCTGTAACGATAACTTTTATAGAAAAACTGCATCCTGGGTTTTTATGGCGTTAAATTCTACTTAGTTACTGTCACCCCAAGAAAGTAATTCATCTAGGTTCATGTTAAGTTAAACAACTTTACCCCTTTCTTCTGAAAAAATATATGTGTATAGAATTTGCAAATAGTATCTCAATTCGTCCAGAAGTTATAGTGTCAGTATGCAAACATAAGAACAGAAGAAGCTTTTTTAGGAATACGATACTTCACTTAGCGGGAAAAGTTTAAAAAAAATTAACATACTCTTTAGTGTACAATTAAAGCCCTAGCTATAGTATCTTTGATCGCTTCTACGAGGCTGGTTTGAAAAGTCCGTGCAAAAATAAAAACTACTTATGTGTTTGGGGTAAACCTTTTTTATTTTTCGACATAGTCTCCTTTTAGGCTTATACACTTCGTCCAACGATGTTCTAGTTTGTTGTTCCCTTCCGAATAATAGGATTTGTCCAAGTCTGCAAAGTATCCATTAGTGTCTGCAATCACCTCCTCATTTGAATAAAATCTTTGTCCCGCCAGCCATTTCTTCAAATTGGGGAACAAATAGTAGTCCGAGGGAGCCAAGTCTGGAGAATAAGGGGGATGTGAAACGAGTTGGAATCCTATTTCCATTAATTTTGCGACCACAACTGCTGAGGTATGTGCTGGTGCGTTGTCGTGATGGAAAAGGACTTTCTTGTGGGCCAATCGCGGGCGTTTTTCTTGCAGCTCGGTTTTCAAATGGTCCAATAACGATGAATAATATTCACCTGTAATAGTTTTACCCTTTTCCAGATAGTCGATGAGGATTATCCCTTGCGAATCCCAAAAGACAATCGACATAACCTTTCCGGCCGAAGGAACGGTCTTCGCCTTTTTTGGTGCAGATTCCCCCTTGGTAACCCATTGTTTAGATTGTTGTTTGGTCTCAGGAGTATAGTAATGTATCCATGTTTTATCCACAGAGACGTGACGAAACGACGCTTAAAGTCCTCCGGATTCTTCTGGAACAGCTGCAAACCATCCTTGCAACACTTCACACGATTCCGTTTTTGGTCAAGCGTGAGCAATCGCGGCACCCATCTTGCGGATAGCTTTTTCATGTCCAAATGTTTATGCAAAATATTATGTACCCATTCAGTCAAGATGCCCACAGCACTAGCAATCTCACGCACCTTAACTCTTCTGTCATCCATCACCATATCATGGATTTGATCAATGATTTCTGGAGTCGTAACCTCCACAGGCCGTCCAGAACGTTTAGCGTCACTTGTGCCCCCATGGCCAGTCCGAAAATTTTGAAACCACTATAAACTGTTCTAATCGAAGGTGCAGAGTCACCATAATGTTTATCAAGCTTCTCTTTAGTTTCCTGAGGCGTTTTGACTTTCATAAAGTAACGTTTAATCACCACACGAAATTCTTTTTTGTCCATTTCTTGAAAATCACTCGACTTCTTTGATTCACACGAATGCCAAACACAAAGAAATAGACCAATATGGCTGAAACTTGATGTGCGTTCATTCAAGAGATGCTACTAACTAAACATGACTTTGATACGCGCCGGTGGTGCCATCTGTCGGACTTTGCACGGACTTTCCAAACCAGCCTCGTAATTGATCATAGATAACATCATTAATGAAACTCAGCACGATAAGTTGCAGCAGCTAGTAGCTGCCACTTTTCGGTTAATTTTCTTTTAGTTAATATGACAGAGTCCTATTATTTATCGTAAAACTGCCTCTTTCCAAAGGAAATACTTGGTAAACCACTTTACCATTTTTTTTTATCTTCAAATTAATTCTTTTGTGTTAAAGGCAATTAAAAAGAATAAGTAGATCAGATTAGAAATTTTTAAGATTAAAACTAAGCTTCAGAATAAGAATCTAAAGATCTTTAAAAGCGGGGTGGTTTCTTCGCTGATATTAAACTCCCAACGTAATCCCTGCATTTTGCTCCAGATTTTCGTTTAATATTGCTCCAGAATCTTTTAAAACATCATTATTTAACGGTTTAAGCCCTCAAATGTCTTTCCGTTTGCAGTTAAGCTTATATTACTTCCTCAGCCTTTTAAAAACACGTTTCGTTGATACTTTAATACTTTTCCTTAAAATAACGCAGATTATACTTCATGTTGCGTAAGATAAAAATCGCATTTCTAGAAATATGAAAGATGTAATGTGATTTAATTCAGTATTCAGTTTATATTATTTTCTATAATATTGGTATTTAACATATGTAATCACATCCCACTACTCTCTATATACTATTTCTCTTAGGATTAGGATCATTAAAAAAATAATGTGATTTTCCTATTTCTTATCTGATTTCGAGAAATCTGAAAAGTACGTAATATATTCGATGCTAGTTACTCCTTTAGCTCTTCCACTTTCATTTGAAATTTTGAACACAACCGTTACAAAAATCACGCTTACCAACAGTCATGCCTCTTAACAAAATTCCTCGCCATTTCGTAGAAATTTATCAGACTTATTAATCTACCCTTGTATTTCTGGAAAAATGCAATTTTTATTTCAAATTTGTTTTACAAAATTCAGAATACCCATTTTTTACCCATACATGTATAAGTAGCACACTACAAAAACTTTTTCATTTAACTGAGCTGTTTCATTACTGACTGTATTACCCAATACCGTGTTGAATATTAAATCTCGACTACTAGAGAGATTAATTTCGTAATTATATACTGTGTCTGGGAAATCGTAATTGCCATTTGGCTGGTTTTCCACACATGTCGCCACTCTGCCGAATTAAAAGAGAATCTCCGGACCCTTATGCATATTTAATGTGGCAGCCAGCATTAAGGGTATTTTTGTGGGCAGATTGGCATAATTTATTTAGTTTTACTTATAAACATTTAAACTAAAAAGTTACAAAATTTGTGAAACATAATAATTTACACTATACTGTGTCTCGCCAGACCATTTTGCCACTGGAGGTATGTGCAACGCGGGTTACGCGGGCGGTACGGGCGACAAAGGAAATTCTAGCGATGCTAGCGTTGGGACATGAATATCCTGAGTCGTCGCAAGACAGGCTTGAACAATTTTGCTGAATTGCATTATTTAAAAAATTTATTTTCAAAATCATCGGAAACAGCTTTGTTAACATTTATTAAGCAGTAATAATTTACATAATGTTTCAACAAAATATAGTCGGTCAAGTAAGAACATGTCCGCAATAATTCGTTTTTGGAAGATGCGATTCTAGAGATTCAACAAAAAAAATCGGTAGAAGGAACCTTTGTCTACGACGCATTTTAGTAAAAAGTACCAATCAATTCTGAACTTTCGTCGAAATCACGTAAAATTCAAAATGAGTCACTTGTTTACCCGTCGGTTCGAGGCAGTCTTTCTTTGTCTCTATCTAAAGGGGCCCAAAATGACACATTCCATGGCCTCCAAATATATTAAAAAGTCGGTATCGTTTGTTAAGAAGTGGGTAAATCATTTCAACGAGACGAAAAATGTTGACGACTTGCCAGAACGTGGCTCGGTAGGCAAAGTCACTCGGAAAGTCGAAAAACGAAGCGTATCTTTGTTTTCACGGGACCCGAAATTGACGGTGTGTCAAGAAGCGGCAAAATTTTAAAAAATCGGGTTTGAATGTGAGACCATGAGACCATTCGACAACAGCTTCATGCTCTTGATGTCAAATTACGAAGCACGTTAAAGAAACCTTTGCAGGGCGAAAAAACACGTCGCGAAGCGGCTCGCTGGGGCCCATGATAAGATACTAAAGTAGCCCTCACAATCGCCGGACGCCAGACCTATTAAAAATGTTTGGTCCCTTGTAAAGAGACAGCTCAGAAGAAAGACACTGAGGATTTTGACTCAGTTGTCTCGTGAGATTCGGAAAGTTTGAAAATCATTGCAGAAAATCTCGTCGACAATATGCCTCGAAGATGCCAGGTGATTATTGATATAGGAGGCTATTGGTAATTGCGCCGTTGTTAGCACAGCAAAAAATACATTGATGGCAAAAAATTTTCTCGAAACACATTTTTTCAAGAATACGAGTGATTATATTCTTACTTGACCGACTGTATGCTGCAGTTCTAATACGAAGAAATTGAAAATTTTTATTAATTAATGCAAACATCTACAAATTGTATTTTTTTTTTTAATATATCCTATATTGAATCAACCAGTTTTTATTCAAACTGTATTTAAACAAAACGACATACTTGTAGGTAAAAAACTGTAGTAGTATTTTTTTAAAAGAAGATTGTTCTAAGACGTACATATTTTTAATAATCTGAAGATAAACACTTTACTTCTTAGATGTTGACATTTCAGAAAATATTTTTTTTCTTTTCAGTATATGATATAACATAATTTTTTTTTTATGGGTCTAGCACACGTGCAGGGAAGTCCCTAAAGCGCTCCAGGAGCGGCACGAGTGCGGAAAAAGCGATTCACGTTGTTCTTGAATCGCTGTAAATTGTACTCGGTGGGAAACACAGCGCTGGGCAAATTATTCCAAAGGGATGACGTTCTCCATATAAAAGATTGCTTGAAAAGCGTTGTACGCGGAGTAACAAGCTGAACCTCATACGGAAGCGAAGCACCAGCGCGACGTGTATTTCTAACATGCACCGCTTTGGGAGGAATTAAGCGGGCTACATCCTTCGAACACTTTCCATGAAAATACTTGTAGAACAGACTCAAGTCGCCAACCGTTCTTCGATGTTCCAGCGAATCAAGGCCGCCTGTCAATTCCGGGTCCCCAATCAGTCGGACCGCTCTTCTCTGAACAGAATCCAACAAATGCAGTGTATGTTTGGGAGCGGAGCCCCAAACGTGGGAGCAGTATTCCATAGTTGGTCGAATTTGGGCTTTGTAAAGAATTAACAGTTGTTGTGGGGTGTAAAGCTTTCTGGTTCTAAATAATATTCCCAACTTTTTTGAGAAGCTCTCCTTGCTATGCCTGCAACATGTTCATGCCAAGACATATTTGCTCCCAAACTGACCCCCAACAAATTGAGCGACGATGGTAGGGGAATGGAGTGCCCCGACATAACTATGTCGGGTTCAGCAACGTTAACTTTTTTAGAAAAAACTGCCGCTTGGGTTTTTGTAGAGTTAAATTCCACTTGGTTACTGTCACCCCAAGATAGAATTTCTTCCAGGTCTTTGTTAAGTTGAACGACCTCCTGCTGTCTGCGGATATTCGCCTGAGCAGCCGATGTCCGAGCGTTCAAGGTGAATGAAGAGACAAGCGTACTGTCATCTGCAAAGCTATAGATTGGATTCCCGGTCTTTTCCAGCAGATCGTTAATGTAAATGAGAAAGAGGGTAGGAGACAGTATGGAGCCCTGGGGCACACCGGCGTTGATAGTGAGGGTGTTAGAAAGAAATCCGTCGACTGCCACTCGTAAAGAACGCTCTCTGAGGAAACATGAGAGCCACAAACAGAACCTTTCAGACATACCATAAGAGCGTAACTTAGCCAACAGTCCATCGTGCCAAACACGGTCGAATGCCTTGGATATGTCAAGAGCAACCGCTCGAGATTCTCCAAAGTATTCAATTGCGTTGTTCCAAACATGTGTTACATAAGTCAGAAGATCTCCTGTTGATCTATGTTTACGAAAACCATATTGGTGATCGCTAATAATATTGAATCGTTCAAGATATTTTAGAAGATGCTCATTGATAACTATTTCCATGACTTTCGATATTATTGAAAGCAGTGCAACTGGTCGGTAGTTATTTGGCAAGGTCTTCTTACCTTTTTTAGGTATCGGCTGAGCCGTGGCACATTTCCAGCAGGACGGAAATATTCCCTTTCTGTAGGATAGGTTAAAAAGTCTACAGAAAACTGGTGTTAGTTCCCTTACACAGTTTTTGAGAACTATGGCAGGTATTCCGTCAGCGCCAGAAGCCTTCTTGGTGTCTAGCTTCATTAAAATACGCTTTATGATGCGCTGTCTGAAGACAACATCGGGCATCCTTGACTGCAATATGGGAATAGTAGGTGGTGTTTTTCCTTGGAAATCGACAGTAGAATGTGAAGCAAAGAGTTCAGCCAACAAGTTCGCTCTCTCAACAGGTGTGGTTGCAATGGAATTACCTGGCCGTGTGAGTGGTGGTATGGTGGATTTGGTAAAATTTTGACTAACTGCCTTAGCGACTGCCCAAAAGGACCTGGAATTGTTGGGACAAGCGAGAAGTTTGTTTCTAATTCGTTGATTGTGTGCATCCTTGGTTTCGTCGATAATTCCCTTGCATCTGTTCCGGGCATGAACAAAGATGTTACGATTTACGGTGTTAGGATTTTCACGCCATTGTCGGTAGGCAATATGTTTAGAAGCAACAGCTTCTTTGCATTTTCGGTCGAACCAAGGCTTGCCGTTGGAGGAGCATTTCTTCGAAAAAGGGATGTAAGCTTCCATACCAGCCAAAATAACATCGGAGACCTCCCTGGCGCAGTCAGATGGGTTATCGGATCGAAAACAAACGTCCATCCAAGGGAAAGTTCGAAAGTATTCCATGAGATCTTCCCATTTAGTAGATTCGTAGTACCAAATCTTGCGTGGCCTAGGCGCCTCTCTGTCACTGATTGGCAGGATACTCGATGTCGAAAAGCAGTTTATGGTCGGAAGAACCTAACGGCGGATTTACGGTGACCGTGTAAATCTCCGGATTAAAAACAGATCAAGAAGACTGGCGAACTCCCCGTCTCGATCAGGGATCCGTGTTGGTTCGTCAATAAGCTGAGTTAAGCCATAACTGATTGAGAATGATTCAGCTTCACGACCTTGTTCGTCGGTAGTATTTGAATATTTAAGTCAGTTGATATTGTGGACATTAAAGTCGCCCAGGATGGCAATTTCGGCACTTGGATAGTTACTTTGTAAATGATCGATGGTGTCTGCAAGAGAAGCGAAAAGTGTTCGAAAACTGGTATCACTTGGTGGTCGATACAGGATACAGATGAACCTTGTGGTTTGTTGAGTCGTTATTTTTAACCACATAACATCAAAGTTTGGGGGCTCCAGAGCTTCTTCTCGTTGACAAGAGAGGTCGCTTCTGACAAAAAGACAGATTCCAAAGTTACGCCTAAATCGGGAATAGAAGTCGTACCCAGAATAAAGATAGTTGACCGTGCTGGTCGATGGACTGACCTTGGTTTCACATAGAGCGAGTACATGAGGTTTATTTGATTGCAGGTGTTGATGTACTGAATTTATGTTCGAGTTTATACCTCGTATGTTGTAAAAAATCTATCTTAAAATTATGATGTCTGCAAGTCGACGCCTCCGAACCAGCCCCCACCCGGAGATCCGAACGGGGGCCATAAAATTTAAAATAATTAACACACACCATTAGAAAAAGTAACCCTTTACTAAACTGACAATATTCCGACTAACCTCGTTATAAGAAAGTTCAGAATATTTTCGTTTTTATTTTTTTTACAGAAAAATCAAGAATAAAAAAACAAAATAGATAAAATCGCCTTGATTTGTCAAGTACGATTTTTAACAAACCTTAAAAATTGTAAACTTTTTTTATTTTTGTTGAATGTGCGATTGGAGACCTGCAGCAGCAAAGTTTTTGTACTTGATAAATTGTGCTTCAGGTTTTAAATCATTCTTCCGCAGGTGCCTCCATTAATTAAGGTCCCTTCTTTTATATATTCAACAACCAAAACCATTGACAGGTCCAAGAAACGGCCACCACCAACTTTCCGGACGTCGACTGAATTTTTGGTTTCTTTGGAGGTGGAAAGCTCTTATGACTTCCTATAGCGATTTCTGCGTCTTGGAAAGATTCCAAAATAAGACCTAATTTTCGTTGCCGGTAATAAATTGCGAAAATAACTCTCATCATTCTCTAAAGCCACCAGATGTTCTTGAAAAATTTCTTTTCTCGTAAATTTTAGCTTCACTATAAGAAGTGATTCATCATAAGGAAACTTTTCTCATCCTTAAGTCTTCTTACCCAGTCTCGAAAACTATAGTTTCGGACAATCCAGTATTACAAATTACAGTATCTTTTTTCTTCTTTAAGTTCACAGCCCCAAATCCCCAACAAGCCTGATGGTTTCTTCAGTTCATACTTTAACCGGTTTTCCTGATTTAGTGACATCCTGAATCGTCTTTGGCCCCATCGAAATTGTTTCACTTGAAAAAATATGAATCGTCATCGCCTTACTCTTGGGAAGTTCTTTCATAAATAATTTTGATCTATTTCCTTCTTTAGTGAGGAAATTTATAAGTGCTCGATACTCCCAAAATACTTAGGACAGCAGTTGTAACTTGACAACTATTGCTTAGTTTTATATGACGTCATTTTTAAATAGATAATTTAAAAAATACTCCTATATCAATAAGGGAAAAAAATAAGAAATTTTTATTACCTACGCAATTAGTTAAATTGAAAATGTCCAAACATTTTTGAAAAGGAGTGTTTATTCAGAAAAATATATATTAGCTTATCAGAAGAAGATCATTAATAAGTATTGCTCTCGCATTATAAAAACGGCAGGTCGAAGAATAATGTACAACTCGGTTGTGCGCCCAATTAATTCCTAAATTAGGTTATGCTATGTTTCATCCCATTGAGTAGTTCTGTGGCTTACTTAGGTTAAGATGACAATACTCGACATCTCTTAATACAATGACAAAGCAGAACAAACTTAAGAATAATATCTAACCAGTTGCCAATTTGCCAACAAATGTTAGCGTTATCTTATGTAAAACCCTTAAAACTTTTAATGCAAAGCCCATACCTTGGGCGAAAATATGGTACTGTACGCCTATTATGCTACTAATCCAAACAGTTAATACAAGTGCAGAACTTACTGACGGTCTTTGTCTGATAACCCCTGATATATTTTCCTGTATATTTTTTAAGGGGTAGCATTCGCCATTTAACTGTGCTTATAAGTTAAAACTAACCGTTAGAAAGATGTCAGTCTAGCATATCCAATCTATCTAAGTTTTAAAATTTAATTTCTTAATCTAATAGGAAAATATATGTGACCTGCAGTTCAAACGAGATAATGCAATTAAACGTAAATTCTTTATATACTGGCTAGGTCTCTACTGACCATCAACGCTAGACAGTTTTATAATTCAAAATAAATTAGATTAGATTATTTAGAAAATTGAACCTATAAAAAGGACAGACAGAGAAATAATTATAGCTGGCTAATGGAAGACTTGTGTTGTTTCAAGTTCTGAAATATTAAACTTACCACTAAGATAATTCTGAGCATTAATTTTTAAAAGCAAACAGATGTAGGCATTTTAGTTATGTACGTCCGTGTGCTGTCACATCTTGCAAGAATTATGACAATAAATAAGGAAGTAGTACACAAAGATAACTGAAGTAAAGGTAAAGTTTTTAAGTTGAATTATATTTTTTGTTAATAGCTATAACAGTTTAAAACTTTTAGAAAGTCTTAATGAATGATGTATATTAAAAGGTTAAAAGTTTTTTGTTAAAAATAATTGCAGTTTAATCAATCAAATTATACTCTGTAAGAAGCTAATGTGGTAATATATTATAAAGTTTAGTTTTACTAAATATGTAGTAAATATTACTAAAAATCCTAAATACTCGCTAAGGTGAGAACTGATGAAATATGTCTTTTAACAAGCCTAGAATGTTCAATTTTTTATCATAAAACTATTTTAAAATACACCTTAAACCGATTAATTCTATCCACTTGACTGCACCAAATAGGTTTCTTATGTTATTTTGGCCAGCATAGAACATCTCTTACATCCCTTTTTCAAGCAATGCCTTTCCAACGGCAAGTCTTGGTTCGATTAAAAATGCAAAAAAGCTGTTGCTTCTAAACACCTTGCCTACTGACAATGGCATGAAAACCTGAGCGTTATAAATCGTAACACCTTCGTTCATACCCAGAATAGATGCTAACAAATCAAGGAGACACATAACTAAAGAATTAAAAACAAACTTCTCAGCTGCCCCTGCATTTCTAAGTCCTTTTATCACAATTCCACTATATCAACTATAATACCACTTACAAAGCCAGATTATAATATTGTAACAACACTGTTGAGAAAGCCAACTTGTTAGATGAACTTTCTGCTTCACACTCTACTGTAAAATTTCCAGAGAAAATACCGCCCACTATTCTTAATGTACAGTCAAAACTGCCCGATATTATCTTGAAATAGCGTATTATAAAACGTATTTTAAATAGCTAGGCATCAAACAGCGTTACTTACGAGTTCACGAGTTTCTTTTTAATACGTTTACTACCAACGCCGATGTACCCCACAAAACTTCACACTCCCTCTTACTATCTTTTTCCTTTACATTACCAATCTGCTAGAGAGGACCAGGAATAAATTCAACACCTTTGTAGGTGACAGTACGCTTGCCTCTTCATTTACTTTAAATGCTTGACATCAGTTACTCATGAACATACTTGCAGACTGCCGAAAGTCGTTTAATTTAACAAAAACATGAAATAAATTCTATTTTGGGTTGAGAGTAATCACGTAGAATTTAACGCTCCAAAAATCCAAGCGGTACTTTTCTCTAAAATAGTTAACGTTACAGAATCCCATACAGTTATGTCTGGGCATATCGTTCCTCTATCATAGACATACAGAGCAAATATCACTTGACATGAACATGTTGTATGCATAACAATGAGAGCTTCCGGAACGCTGAAAATATTATTTCGTACTAGAAAGATTCACACAATTTATCTCTTTAGTTTAAATTTAGAGGAGAGAGAGGAAAGACAGAGGAAAGAACTTTGGTTTTTATTACACTGATGGTATGGTTGGCAATTGTGCTGTTTAGGCACTCTTGACATATTACGCTTCCCTTTGTTGAGTCCAAAAGCGTTGTCCTTTTAAGAAGATTTGCTAGCGTCCTTCCAACTCTTTCATATCATAATTTATCGCCACGAATTAGGTCTCCAAACAGTTTATGTCTGTTTCGAATTAAAGCCGCACATTCATAGAGAATGTGTATAGAGGTCACTAGTTTGGTGCGGGCCTTGGTTAAACAAAGAACGTCAATGTTTCTTTGATGGGCCGCCAAAGATGTCCCCTCTTATGGTTTTGGCCCGATGTTGTGAGCCAATGATCTAGATGTTACTGATATGACCATCTGTTGGTAGGCGTTTTTTACCACCCGTTCTGGTATACCAAACGCTGATTGTGGGCTCCTGTATGGTTTTGCAGCTCCCATTCTTGTTAATTTGTCCGCTTTTTCATTATAATTTATCCGCGAATGTCCTGGAACCCACCGTAGTCCTACCCTGTTGTTCTTGGAGCAAACTTCTAACAGCTCACGTTTATACTCCATGGTGACTGTGGAGTTGACCTGATAGACATCTAAAGCCCGTATGGTACCGTATGTAGAGTGTTTATATTTAGCTACAGCTGATTGTACGATTAATTTATTTTTAATACATCTTTAATGTTCCTTAATTCTAGTTGTTTCTTCTACATTCGTTGTACCACATGAACGATGAATTTTATAAACACTTTCTGTTTGTAGATGATTTGTATTTTTGAAGACTTCAAATATTATACAATTTTGTAAGAAGTGTGGAAGATTATGCGAATGTTGGATATATTAAGTAATTTGGAAGTTGTCTTTGTAGTAAGGTAAATCTGTAATATTATCAGTGTAATCAAATCAGTGCAATCAGTGCAAATCCATTACTTTTTAAGGTACTGGTCCATTTATTTGTTTCTAATGAGATCGAATTTTCATCACATAATGATAAAGCTCTAGTTTTTGAGAAAGAAGGTAGTGTGAATTAGTGTGAATTTAGATTTCTATTGGTGTTAGTTGGCCTCCTATATACCAAATGTCACAAGATACCGTTACTTTTCCTTTGTTCTTATGCATTTAGAAAAGGACAGGTATCATGTGATTCAGCTTCCCTTGTAAATTCTATATTCGAATGTCATGGATTGAGATGATTCAAAAAGGCATTTTTTCTTTACCATGTGGCTAGATAACAAAAGTGTCGACAAAATATCTACACTAAAATCTTGGTTTCAGAGGAGCTGAGCATCAGGCACTCTTTCCAAAGTATTCCATAAAAATATTTGTCACTACAGGAGACAATGGAGAACCTATAGCTGCTCTGGAAGTTTGTTCATAAAAAATTCCTTCTTCTTCTTCTTTCTTATATGGTGTCATATAAGTATGCATAATGACTGTTTTATCCTCATCAGGCCTCTTCCTAAGTGGACGTCCAACATTCCTTTCACCTTTTCGGAGGTGTGCCCCTAATTCCGTAGGGTTTATTGAGTTTGGCCTTTTTACCAGTCAGTTGTCCATCCGATCTACGTGTTTATTCCACTGTTTTCTTCTGGTTCTGGTCCATTTGGATATTTCTTCGATCTTATTTAATTCTTGTAGATCTTTGTAGCTCCACCAATGCCGGTCCCAAGCCCGGATGAAAAAGGAGGAGGGTTGGGGCAGGGGCGGGGCGGGGGGACTAGCAATCCACCACCTATAAAACCTAAAACCGCTAAACCCCTAAACGAACAGCCGCGGAAACGGACGGAAAAACAACTACAACGACAAAAGCAATGAAAAAGGACAATGATTATCGGAATTTGGAATTTTCAGGGATACAAACAAAACCTCAGACATAATAGAGAGTTTAAACCAAATTAAAGCGGAAATAATTATTCTATCGGAGATAAAGAAGAAAGACCCCGGACAACAACAATTCGACGACTACTTACTAATATGGACTGGAATAAATAAGAACGAAAGGGCCAAAGCAGGAGTAGCAATACTAATAAAAACGAAATATTATAAATGCATAAAAAACATAGAATATATAACCGAAAGATGTCTGACAATAAAATTATTACTACTCGGAAGGGAGACCAAAATAATAACACTATACGCCCCTACAGATGATGCACTTGACCAAATTAAAACAGCCTTTTATAATGACATAGAAAAACAAATACAAATAACCCCAAAGAGACAACACTTAATAACAGCAGGAGACCTAAATGCTAGAATTGGAAATAGAATTGACGACGAAGTAGTTAGTCCATATGGGGAAGATATAACCAATGATAACGTAGAACGTTTAATTGAACTATGTAAGCAGAATAAATTAAAAATATGTAACTTATTCTAAAGGGTGTTTTTTTTTATAGAGGTATAGAACTTTGAAATGGAATAAAACAAAGATGAATTTTTTAAATTGACATGAAATTTACTTTATTCGAAAGATAATCTTGTGGCATTATAATTTAAATATGACTTCTGGCATATGACCGCCACGGCTGGCTCGGACGTAGTCTAATCTGGAGGTCCAATTTTCGATGACTTTTTTCGACATTTGTGGCTATATATCGGCAATAACGCGGCGAATGTTGTTCTCCAAGTGGTCAATCGTTTCGGGCTTATCGGCGTAGACTAGCGACTTCACATATCCCCACAGAAAATAGTCTAGCGGCGTTAAATCGCACGATCTTGGAGGCCAATTCACGGTCCGAAACGTGAAACTATGCGGTTACCAAACGTTTCCTTCAATAAACCAATTGATAAACGAAAAAGTCAGTAATCATGGCTCTATAGCGGTCACTATTGACTGTAACGTTCTGACCAGCATCGTTTTTAAAGAAGTACGGACCAATGATTCCACCAGCCCATAAAGCACACCAAACAGTCAGTTTTTCTGGATGTAACGGTGTCTCAACATACACTTGAGGATTATCATCACTCCAAATACGGCAGTTTTGTTTATTGACGTATCCATTCAAACAAAAGTGAGCTTCATCGCTAAACAAAATTCGTTTATGAAAATCGGGATCAACGGCAATCTTGTTTTGGGCCCATTCACCGAATCTACGCCTTGCTAAGTGATCGTGTGGCTTCAATTGTTGCACGAGTTGGATTTTGTAAGCACGCAAACCAAGATCTTTCCCGCAAAATCTTCTATAAACTGGATGGACACATATCCAATTCCGGTGCACGATGGCGGATAGACTGATTCGGGTCTTCCTCTACGCTACATGCTACAGCAGCAATGACTTCTTCTGTACGCACTGTACGACGTCTCTGTGGATGCGTATTATCATTTAGAGTAAACGTGGTGCGAAAACGTTCCATAGTTAATCGAATTAATTGCTCAGATGGACGATTATGTTGACCGTAAAATGGACGTAGTGCGCGATACGTATTTCGAACAGAACCATGATTTTCAAAATAAATTTGCACAATTTGGAAGCGTTGTTCAGGCGTCAGTCTATTCATGTTGAAATGCCAAACCAAACTAAACATAAATCACTTGACAGCTGACAAAATGGCCGCCAGTTAAAAAAGTGTTGCCAACTTAAAGTTTTATACCTCTATAAAAAACACACTTTACAAACATAAAAAGATAGAACTGTATACGTGGGAGAGGCCAGCATTAAATCGAAAATCAATAATAGATTATGTCATTACAAAAAAAAAGATGAAAACTCTGAAGATCCAGGATACTAGAGTAAAAAGAGGCCCTAACTGCCGCTCCGACCACTACGTTGTAATAAGCAAAATATATTTCCCATTTACGAATATCCAAAAAACATTCAAGCACACCTATACCAACTAAAAGAACCAGGACACAAAACGCTTTCAATTACATCTACTTTACCAAGAATCAATAAGAAACCTATATACACAAAGATTAGAACAACAATTGAGAATTAAACCTGAAACTACAAATATAGGAGAAGAACATCAAAGAATAACTCAAGCTATAATAAGGGCAGCGGAAGAAGCTCTAGGATATAGGATTTAAAACAAAAAAACAAAAATAATACAATATGGCAACGGAAATTGAAAATGCGATTAAGAAAAAAAATGAAGCAAATCAGAAATGGTTAACCAGCAAAAATCCAGAAAATCTTCAAGAATATAGACGAGAGAAATATCTGGTGAAAAACACAATAAAAAAAAAGCCAACACATTCTGGGAAACAAAATGCAATGAAATTGATAGTATGGTTGGAGGAACAAGGTCAATAGAAGCTTGGAAACTAATAAAATATATGAGATCTAATCACCATAAAGACAGAATAAACCTAATAACATTAGAGGAAAATGTAAAACACTATAATGAATTACTCACTGAGTCTAGACATCAATATACATGACAAGATAGTGCTAACACGGAAAACAACGACGCTCATTGCGAATCCAACAGGCTAAAAAATAACAAATCACCAGAACCGGGAAATATACCAGCGGAACTAATAAAAACGGCAGGAAATACTCTACATAATATAGTTAATAGGATATTTAATAAATGTATCAGGACAAACATGATACCAGAACAATGGAAAATAGCCCATCTCACGCCAATTTTTAAAAAAGGTGACAAAAGAAATCCCAGCAACTATAGAGGATTAAGTGTGAATAGCACTATGAGTAAATTGTTTAGTAAAATAGTTAAGCCTAGCTAGCCGTTAAGCTAGAAAATGAAGCTAAAAACATTATTAGCGAGGAACAAAGTGGCTTCACAGCAGGCAGATCATGTATAGATAATCTATTTACAGCACAACAACGTCTCGAAAAAAGAACTGAAAGAGGGCTAGAAACACATTTAGCATTTACTGATTTGGAAAAAGCCTACGATTCAGTACCCCGAATTCAACTATGAAAGAAAAAATAAAAACACTAGGAATAAATTGTAACACCAACAACTTAATAAAAACAATGTACTCCAAAAATAAAATCTATATAAAACAAGGCTCACAATTATCCAAGGCAATAGAAACAACGAAGGGCTTAAGATAAGGATGCCCCTTATCTCCAACACTATTCAATATATATTTAGAAGACACAATATATGAGCGAAAAAGAAAAAGTAAAGGAACCACTAGGAGAGTGCCACTTACTCTTCGAATTTTGCGGACGATCAAATCATATTCGCACAAGATGCTTTTGATCTAGAATATATGCTTAGGAAACTATACGACTGCTATGAACCGAGTGGTCTAAAAATTAACGTAAAAAAACCGAGTATATGGTAATGAATTCGCCGGCAAAATTCAACATGCTAATTAATGATCAACATGAAACAGATAGACGAATACAAATATCTAGGAACTGATGGCATAACTACCAAAAATATTAAACATAGAATAGAATAAGGAAGGAAAGCTTTAGGTGCCTTAAACAGTATATGGTGGAGTAAAAATATTTCAAAAAATACAAAAAAACACATTGGAAAATCCATCGTAGAATCCATTACATTATATGGATGCGATATCTGCCCTGAATGCCCTCGAAATGTACCTTAGAAGAAGTATGAGGGTATCAAAAATGGAACGGGTGCGTAACGAAGAAATAAGAGGAACAATGGAGGCACAAGAAATAATAACAGATATGATAGAGATTAGAGGTTTAAAATGGTTTGGCCACCTCATGAGAATGGATGAAAACAGATGGCCATATAAATCATTAAAATGGACAGCACCAGGGAACAGAAAACGCGGCAGACCAAGAAGATTATGGAATGAAGGGATATGTCAAGCCACGAATGCTAGGGGTTTGAGAGACGATATGACCGCGGATGGAGCAACTTGGTGTTTGGGAACGGATAGACGGCTATAGAATATGTATATATGTATATATATATATATATATATATATATATATATATACATATATATATATATATATATATATATATATATATATATATATATATATATATATATAATATATATATATATATATATATATATATATATAATATATATATATATATATATATATATATATATATATATATCTTTGTTGCGGATTCTGTCGTGGTTAGTTTTTCATGTATGTCCCTAATCACCTTTATATTCCTGTTGTCCTCATCATTTGTGCTGTTGTCAGCTCTTGTTTCTACAGCATATGTGTCAGTCTTACTCTTGTCTTGTATATTCTTATTTTACTTTCCACTGTGAGGTGTTTATTTTTCTATACTATATCTGTCAAACAACCTGCTATTAGTGCCTTTATAGACTGTTGTTTCCCTTTCCTGTTTAAGTCTCCGTAGCTTATTATCTTTGTTGTATATAAAATTATTAACCTGTTCAATAATACTTCCTTGGATCTCCAGCTTGCATCTTAATAATTATTTTCCTTGGAAAATAAAATATGTAGACGACAGACATGCTTCTCTTAAATCTACGAAAGATCAATGAACGTTATTGTGTCCAAATATGTTTGATATTATAGAAACTGAATCGTTTATTGAAACCTTTTTATGTAGTGATTTAACGTCAAAACTTACCAGAATATCTCCCGGGTCCTACTTTACTAACCTTTCAATAAAATGTTATGAATCTTTATAACAAGTGAACTAGATTTTCCTGTCCTTAGAAGTTTTGCAAGCTGTTTAGCTATTTTGTAACTTGGGAGATTACTAGATATCACGTAGAATAAAATATTTCGTCATACGATTTAAATGATTCGCTTTTCCTTTTTTTTACAGAAAATGTCTTCAATCTCACATTTTTGAGAACAACTTTTACCTAAAATTTTTATTTTTTATATATTGATTAAAATTCGACTTAAAACAGAGTTTGATTATAAATTTGATAAACTTAATAAAAACAAACGAAGTTTTATCCAGTAATCTAAAACAAATAATTCATTTGAACGTAAATTATTTATCCTTGGGAGATCTCTAGAAGCAACACCATTAGCTAGTTTTATAATTTAAACTAAATTGTATTAAATTACTTAATAACAGAAAATTCGACGCATAAAAAGCAGAAACTCTAATTATATTGTTGCTAGCTAATGGAAGACTTGTGTAGCCGTAAGTATAAAATATTAGCGTTTCATTTTATTTTCCAGAGAAAGAAAATAGTTTGGTTTTTCTATTATTTGATTAAAGCAACTCGGCAACGTGTTCTTTTTAGCAGTAAGTTTTTGCATGATATATGTATCTAATGTTCATCATTAGTAAAGTTATATTTTGTATTTTTCGCTGAACATAAAAAAAATTCAGGCATATTTATCTATGTATACGTATGGCAATGGAGGGAATGTGTATTAAGTAGGAAGACCTGTAATTCATTTTGTTATGACTAAAACTGAAATGAAATTAGATGGCGCAATTTTAATAGAACAGAGTTAGGCACATATATTGTTTAAGAGAGCGCCAATTGCGTTGAGAAAAAGTACGTCTTATGCTTTTTGGAATGTGGAACTTTTGGAAATTGGACGAGATTTTCGATTAATAAATTTAACTTAGAAAACTTGATTTAAATTTCATATTAGTTGAATTTCAGAAAGCAACATTTTAAATTTAATGTAAAAGAAGAACTTTATGCTAATCTGATTTACATTGTAGAATAAAACTTTTTATATTCATTTTATTTATATACCGAAATATACTATAATGATTTAAGAAAATTAAAAATATGAGTGGCTAAGAAACTGCGTATGTATAGATAAAATAGATCAAATGTATTTGAGATTATTCCCTTCTTTGTTCTATTGCTGGTTTTATTGGTAACAGACTCAGACTATGTCTACACCTTTTCCAAATTGTCCAAAAAGATTTTTCAAAAAAAAAAGAAGAAGGCCAACTTAAACATGTCAATAATATTTCGAAAAGGTGAAATGCAACTCAGAAACTTTTAAGTAAATTCAGAACCTGTCATTTGTAGTACTAAATTATTTAATGCTAACCGAGATACGTTATGAAAAACTCGACAAAGTGATTTAGCAGCAGTAGCAGGCAATTCTCAAGTACTCGTATATATGAAATTTGAAATTCTGTCACTAAAGGGTATCTTAATTCAACAATTATAGCTCAAAATTTTAATTTCTAATTACTTTATAGTAAGATTCATTTAAATTGAGGAAGAGCTTAAAAAAACCCTGCAGCTGATACTATTTCTATTGAAAATATTTAGAAAATAACCGGTCAAGTGCAAGTTGAACTTGCGGTATTAGTGTTCTGTGGGTTGATTGCTTCTGAAATAAAAAATTTTGTTACGGAGGTATAAAATGATCAGTGACTTCACAAAACACACCCTAAATGAGTTTTCAACAAAGTTTGCTTCCGACCTTCATTGAAAACTGATGACCTTGAATTTTTTGTTTTTTTATATATCAGATAAATTATTAAAGGTAATGCACTCGTGATAATTCTCGTTCAATCTACACCCCGTGGAGAATATTCCAGAATTTTTTCAAAATTTTTGGATAAGTAGTTTTCGAGATAGAGAGGGGGCAGCGATTTTTTACCATTTTTTTCAAAACAATACAAAGAAAAGTGTGCGCATGTCAGACATTATATATATTTTTGAACTCGTGTTTTTACAAGCTTTCATTTGACACTCCACTCGATGACCCAGTAAAAAATTTTTTTTTTCACTTCCGATTTCACCCCCTAAAACTAACCTCTTAAGTCAAGATTTAGCTTTCAAAACTGCACGGCTCTGATGGGACCATCAATTTCTCTATTAGTACCAAATTTCATCTTTCTACGTCAAGTAGTTTCGAAGAAAATCGGGTGTGACCGACGGACAGACGGACATACAGACACCGAAGTGATCTTATAAGTGTTTCGTACGGAACACTAATAACATAGTTTTTAGATTTCTAGGCTCCAAGAACCCTGAAAATTATGTACAATATGATATAATAGAAGCAATGTCCAAACAATATTTTTTTGGCCTTGAGATATTATGAAAAAAATTTAATTTTTAAAATAAAACTGGTATTATACTCACGTCGATGTCATAGTCGGTAGTTAATGCCATTTGCCAATTTTTTTATATTTCGTGGACTCAATTATTGTGGAGCCCACCGTCCATGTATCGTGTTGGCAGTTAATTATACTATATTATCAATCGATAGAATATTAAACAACCTACGAATCAAAATTCATAAAACCACTGTTTAAAATGTAACTTTTTTCTTCCAGTATTGGAACAATATGGATAGCTGTTAAAAAATTAAGAAAATAAAACCTTAACTGCTATTTAGTACATTTTGCATAATATCTGGGGGCACGGCAGTACCCCCGCCAAGTCGAGCAGGAAGCACAATCCATCCTTTTCTCGAAGCCACTCACGGCACTTCCGACTCCCCCTGTAACTTCATTGCGGATAAAGTGAGAAGCCTGAATTTTCAGTGACCAAGAGGACATACTATACTAGCTATATTCCTAAATTACCTACTATTTATACCTTACTGTTTACTAACTATCGCCAGTCGAAGTTCGTTAATTTTCTCACTGACACACTCACCGATCATCAAAAGTCTAAGGCACTTCTAGCAGACTCACAACCTTCAAATTCTGAATTTAGTTAGTGTTTAGCCTGAATGAAAGATAATAAGCTGTAAACTTGTATAAACCTTTATTTTGGCATTTTAAAAGTTGTCTCAAAAGTTTCATAAAATCTCGTGTCCACGTCTTAAGATATTCAAGGTGAAAGTTCACGGTCACAAAAATCGGTTTTTTTTTCGCAAATATCTCGCTTCCTATGGTTTCAATGATATTTGCGTTTATTATGAAAATTGTAGAGCATAAAATTCTCTACAAATTTTGTTCTAAACATTTTTTTATATGCTTAACCGTTTTTGAGATAGCTCAGCCATACATAACATAATGCAAGGTCAACCATGAGTCCCGGTGAGTAATACGTAGTATAAAGTTAATTAATCCCTAAAAAATCCATAATTATGAATAATTTGTATTATTTATTAATTAATATATTATATTTAATAATATTTTCATTTATCAAATATATTCGTTTAATAATACTTACCTACTTCGTGTAATTAAAAAATTGTTAAGTGAAATTCTTTAAGTATATTTTAATTATAAAAAAGTATGAAGATGAAGCTTCCATGACAGCAGGGCTAGAAGAGAATATAGTTATTAGAATAGGAGCAAAAGTCATGTTAAGACGAAATATTGACGTGAGTCTTAGCTTGGTCAACGGTTCTATCGGTATAGTACCAGAAGTAAAGGTTGATCCTGAAAATACAAATGAAATAAAAAAAAAATACATATTACATTTAATATTGAACATCTTTATGAGGTCCAGGAAATTATTAATAGAGCTTATGTTCATCGCGAACAGTTTCCGATATGTATAGCCTATGCTATCACCATACACAAAAGTCGGAGGCTAAGTCTAAACAGTGCATTGATGGCCATCGGTTCTTCAATGTTCACATGCGGTCAAGCATACGTGGCACTTTCGAGAGTGATAAGTCTGGGCGGATTACATCTAATTAATGTCGACTTCGGTAGTATCAAAGCTCAGGAGTACCCAATCATTGAATATAATCGACTTAGAAGCACTTATCGTCCAGACTTATCAAAAATTGTTACATCATAGCCTTTGAGAAAAACCAATAGAGACAGGGAGTGGGCTTTAAGAAAATTCATAGCTGATGTACAAGAAATATTACCCGAGAAGAAAAAAAAAAGGACTACCCACAAAAAGAAATGAGATCCCATTAAAAACATAAAATGTAAAAAAATGCCAAGCCTCGCAACGCAGTCCAAAAAAAGTTGTGAGATCTCATGTAAAACCAAGTCAGTTGTTTTAGTTAGTATCTATGGAAGCACCTGTTCAACAACTTTGTCATAAATTGTTATCTATTTAGTTACCTACTAACATATATAGGGACCGTATCAATATTAGACATCTTTACTTCTATAATAAATATAATGTCTTCGCAATCGCACGGCAATATAATCACGTAAGAATAATCTACTATTTCGATTGCTAAGTAAGTCTAAACAGTGCACTTATGTGATTGTACTTCCAGTTCTAGTCAAGTAATACGTAGAGGGGATTCTAAGGAATAGGCCCTCTGTCTTTATTTAAACTACTTTTACATTTTAAAATTTCCATACTTTCGTGTACGTTCAACAATCTCCTCTCAGATACATATTTAATTAATTTTAGATTATCTAATGTTACAGTATGATCAGCTTCATGGGCATGTTCGGCTATGCTAAACTTTTCTGTTCTACTATAATTTAAATGTGTTTTAAACCTTTTAGTATGCCCAACATACTTTTTGTCGGAATCATTACAAATATTTTCATAAATCCCACTTTTCTCACAATTAAGAATCTTATCTTTGGAATTTCCTAAGATATTCCTCAAATGACTTATAGACTAAGGTGAGGGCTATTTTATTAAATATCTTATTGAGTCCGCTGCTATATTTCGGATTATATGGTTTGGAGACATAGTTGATCTTGGAATATATCTATCTGTTACTGTGTCTTTTCTATAGATATCAAATTCTAACCTATTATTATTTTTAATAATTAAAATATCTATGGCACTTGTCTTTTATTCTCAATTTCGTAAGTAAATTTAATGGAATCATATTGGATATTTAATTCATTGTATCAAAAATCGTGAAAATATCATCAACATACCTATTCACTTTCACTATTATTTTCATTTTAATTTATAATAATAAATATTATAAATTTAGGAAGACATTGATATAAATGAACATGAAACCACTCTTCCAGCGTAGAAAGTAAAAAAGCCCATCAAAAATAGATTAATTTGATTTAGTTTTGTATTACTAATATCAAACAATATCCGGAAATTAACGTCATTTAACCAATGTCTAAACGATCTAACCTGAACCGGTGTTAATGAAGAGGTTTTGAGATGGACAGACGGAACTGTCAATGGCTGTATTAAATTTTCAAATCGCCTAACATAACCTAATATAGAGAACATTTACATTCATTTTTAATATTATTTTATAACAGAAAAGTTATATTTCCCTCTAGATGTAATTTCTCTCAAAATTAGAAATAACGAAAAAATAACAAGATTAATTTTCCGATTTCTGGACTGCACTACATATTAAGCCCCTTATAACCACTTACATGTTTGACTAGAAGTAATTGTGCTTAAAATTTATTCGTTATTATAACCAATATCCGGAAAAATTCTCATAATATTTTTAAAACTATACAAAATTTACCTACTTCCAGTCTTGCCAGCTTTATCACAAAGCGATATCGCTCAATAACTGTGGATTCCCTTAGAGCAGGGGTCGGCAACCTATGGCACGCGTACCATCTCTGGCACGCCAAAGAATTTTGAATGGCACGCGTACCTATTCAAAGTTTACACTTTAATTCTGTAATCTGTGACATGTTTCGAAATTAAGTAAATAATCGAAGACAGTATTACTTTAACGATACAAACAAAAACGATATATTATATAAGTCACTAGGTATTATTACCAAAAACTACAAAATATATATTTTGTAATTTATAATTTTACTGAATGCATTGGTTTGGCTTTAATTTCGACAAGTATTAAAGACGGCAAGCCTCAAAATATAAGCCTAGTCAAAAACACAAATAAACGTCCTCAATTCAGATCAAAAGAGCCGCTATAAGGCGGTTTTTGTTTGACTTGACTTCAATCGTTCCGACGCGCGCCGCAACTCTTTTTATATTGCCAAACTTTAGTTTTTGTTAGATTTAACTTCTAGGCGGCCCTTTGATTGCAATGGGCGCGTTGTAGATAATAATTTTTGTTCTAAGAAATTTAATAAACGTAATTATTGGAATTTTCTGGAAACATTATTTTTCTATATATAGCAAGCGGCTACACGTTTCAATTATTTAGTATAGAAGTAACATCCGTTCCAGTCAATAGTCGTCGAAAAGTTTAAAAATTAAAATTACGTTGCGTTATGGCCGCGAAGAAACAGTAGACGTTCGATAATTTCAAACTTCATGGACAACAGATTATGGTTTTGTACAGCAAAACGATCGGGCCATTTGTGTCCTATGTCGGGAAAGCGTAGTTTTCCGAACATCTAGTGTTCAACGACATTTCCAGATAAAACATGAATCGTCATTTAAAGATAACGCTGATAAAAGGGAGGCAATACAAAGAGCAAGTAAACAATACGAGAAACAGTCAACATTCTTTAGCAAAATTTTCCAAGGAAAAAATCAGGTAACTGACACACACAATCGTTGGCACAAAAAGGTAGGCCGTTCACTGACGGAGTATTTATGAAGCAAATGTTTTTGAGTACTGGCGAGATTTTATTCGACGACTTGCCCAATAAGGATACAGTATTGGCCAGGATTAGGGATATACCGGCATTAGCGCGGACCATCGAGAGACGAATTACCGAAATGACACAAAATGTCCAAAAACAGCAGAAAGACGCTATCAAACGGAATTTTGTATTTAGTGTAGCATTGGATGAAAGTGTCGATATTAATGACATTGCCCGTCTGGCAATCGTTGCGCGATACTTCGATGATGGCAGTGTGTATGAAGAGCTGATTTGTCTGCTCCCATTGCAGGGAACTACAAGAGGAGAGGATATATTTTCAGAATTTGTTAAACATTTTGAAAAGCGGAACATTGATTTAAATAAAATTTTTTTTGCGTAACGACAGATGGCGCTCCTGCTATGATTGGGAGACCTAAAGGATTTGTTTCCTTTCTTATTGAACGCATGGGTCGATCAGTTTTGAATTTTCATTGCATAATTCACCAAGAGAGTTTGTGCGCTAAAATCTCCGCTGGAAGTTTAAAATCCGTGATGGATAGGGTGGTTAAAATAGTTAACTACATTGTCGGTCGTTCTTCACTGATCCATCGACAATTTAAGGCGTTTCTGCAGGAATTAGAAAGTGCGTATTCAGATATATCATTGCACAATAATGTGCCGCTGGCTCAGCCGTGGTAAAGTGCTCTTTAGATTTGTGCAATGTCTGGGCGAAATTAAATCATTCTTGTTGGAAAAAAATCAAGTGGATGCTTATCCTGAACTAGAAGATAAGAACTGAATCTGTATGTTAATATTTCTTGCTGATATTACAAACCATCTCAGTGAACTCAACTTAAAGTTACAAGGTTCGGGCAAAACAGTTCTGGATTTATACGAATCCTGGAAATCATTCAAATTAAAAATAAATTTATTTATCAGCTATATTACTAAAACACATATAAATATTTTCCAAATTTAAAAACTTATATATCCAGTGTCGACGATGGTGCACTAATAGACCAAATTATTAAATATATGACTAATTTAAAAGAGGAGTTTATCGAGAGGGTCAGGATTTTGATAAACATGGTCCTATGTTCGCTTTTTTAATCAAACCAGATTTAATGGATTTTTCCAGCAGTTGCTTGGACATATCTCTTTTCTCATGGATGGAAATTAATGATTTTGATCTTCAATACATTGAATTT
>CM032449.1:52738015-52783015 GCA_019049505.1 Pachyrhynchus sulphureomaculatus | reverse complement strand
TTTTATCAATCCTTTTATTAAAAACTTAGTGATCCTGATTTAAATACTCTATGTAATAGTGTACACTCCTCTAGCTTAAGAAGTTTTTATTTAGTAGAAGAAATTTTTAAGACTGTAATAAAGTAGGAATTTTTATTTTGTAAATATACCCTTCTTTATTTAAATGTGTAGTGTCTCACTGAACTCCTGCTCTTTCTTTCAAGACGCAACGGTTGTACGTAAATTAATTTTATTTCAACAACTAATTAACTCTTCAGTATTTTTTCATTTTAAGAGCTGAACCTAGAATCTCTTTATTCTATAATGAATAGTGCCTAAATCTGTACAACCAAATTGTTAACAACTATAGAGACTATTTTCAAAAGACGTACAAAAATTATCTCTTATCCATAATCTCTTCAAACAAATTAGTATTAATATCCACTCAATCTTTTCTCAAAATTAAGATATACGTAAGGGGCAAATAACGGCTTCTATTTAATAAATAAAATAATTATTAAAAATAAAGAAAGTTGGGGCTATACAAAATAACGCTGCAACGAGAAGTTATAAAATAGCGCTCCAACGTGATGCTATAAAACGGCCCCAGATTCTAAACGATATAAAATTTTAGAAGGTGCTCTATTAGTGATATTGCACGGTAATCACAACACTACTTGGAAGTATGGAACTTCTTCAAATCCGAGAGTTTTTGCTGATTTCATCTGTCTTATCGTGGAAGCTTCAATTTAATACGATATAACCAATGGGTTGAGATCCGAACTGATATCTTCGACGAGTTTAAGTCAATTTAATACTATTTCTACGTCTTGTCGACTAATATATAGTCTATTTGGTTTGTGACTATGTTACCAGGTACATCTACAGAAGATTTCTTATTGTAAATCGTTTTGGCAATTTAGAGAAGGTATTTATAATGATAAGGTTATGCTACGGACAAAACTGAACAAGCCTATTTCCGCAATACTTACCAATCCTCAAACTAAATTCACCAACCGTGCTTTTAATATTATTGTATGTGTACCGAATATAGACAGGTTATTTATTAATCTTAAATTATATATATATATATATATATATATATATATATATATATATATATATATATGTATATATATATATATATATATATATATATATATATATATATATATATATATGTATATATTATATATATATATATATATATATATATATATATATATATATATATATATATATATATATATATATATATATATATATATATATATATATATATATATATATTATATATATTATATATGTTAGAATCTAGTGACAGCAACTAGTTTTTGTAACTGTTACTAAATGAATAATTTTGCAGCACAAATTGACACCAAAAAAAATTAATTAATATCTATTTAATACAATATATTTTGATATTACTCAAGAAAACATACTATGTACAGAAAATGACTCAAAAAAAAAACAAATAAATATACGAGCAGCTTATAGAAAACCAAATAAAACATTCTGAATACCCTGCCTTGCTGGTATTTTCTACAATTTTCTTTTCCTCTCTCTTAAATTTTATTTCAGCTTTCCTGAATTTGGTACAACAATTTTATTAAATATTTTTTCAATACTACTTCATACTGACAATTAACAATTCGCGTCTGTCCTTAACCAATAGCACTTCCGAATTTGCTCCTCTTTAATTTGACAGATAAAACAGTTTGGGATTTAACTCTTGTTTATGCAACATATTCTATCTTAATTATAATTGTGTAAATGGGCAATAGTTTCTTGGGATCATTGAATTGTTTAAAATATATTTTTATTATTGGCATATTATTTTAAGCTTAAAAATTTTGAATTGACATTCGATCAAGCGTTTAGCTTTTAAATACAGCTTCTATCTTCATTTCCATATATTGTCATCCCCTGGGATTAATATCTTTTGTAAGAAGTTTCTACTCTTAACAAAATAATAAAACTCGCCCATTTAAATTTTTCAAATCAGCACGGAGTCAAGTAACGAGCCAGTGGCTAGCTCTCATCAAAATTAATTACACATTTTGCTATTTTCCAGTCAAATTTCTAGTATGTGTATAATTTAACTATATCTTAGCAACATTTCCCAAAAAGTTTGAAATTCTGAAATATCTTGTCACAAATACAACTTTAAAAAACCAATTATGTTAATATTAAAAATATTCATATTTTTGCTTAAAAACGTATATCGTATCGTTATGTGTAGAGGAGAAAGAAAGTTGTAATAACTAATTTTATGGACTTGCAAAGACAAAAAACAACTGAATAAACAAACAAATCACCACATTTAACATATAAGAAACAAATAACTAAAATAATATGAATTTTTTGGACAAACGACAAATAAAAGGTCAAATAAAGACGAAACTAAATACGATGGATATTTAGAAGAATCACCCTATAATTCATTTTTAAATTTTCATCATAATTTTAAAGTAATTGAAAACTGTAATAAATAGCAGCTGCCCTGTATGTACTTCTGAAATGGAGTAGTTTTATTTTGCGTATTGAAGTTGTGTGTTTTGTTTCTCTGCTGTAGTTTTATCCTTAAGATGGGCAGATTGTTAACATAGCACATACATAACATAAAACATAAAATGTCAATTAAAGCTTGAAATTCTTAAACCTAGGCCTTTCTTGATAACATATCGCGATTACAGGAATTTTGATCAGGTTGCTTTCTATCGGGATCTTCAGGCGATACCGTTCGCGTTTTAATTTTTTTTGAAGGTTGAGACTTTTATTTTTTTTTCTGCTGGAGATATTTAATCTACATGCACCAATAAGAACTTCAAGGATTACAAAACTGAAGGCACCGTGGTTAACGCAAAATATAAAATTTTGTATGTCTCTCCGGGATAAAGCTCTGTCCAAATACAAAAAAAGGAAACCCCAGACAGCTGGGAGTCTTACAGGCAGCTTAGAGATTTTGTCAGCTCGGCCATTGTTAGGATATTAGCATATCTTGAAAATAGTATTCGAAATAATGGACCAAGAGATAATTGGAAACTTATGAAGGAAATGCATATCTACTCAAAAAATAAAAAGGTGATTCCTGAGTTCTTGGGTAGTGCTGATGATAGTAATAGGTTCTTCGCAGATGCAGCAACCGAACCCTGAGATTTTAAATTTTTATAATAATAATAGAAAACTCGGCGCGGGTAATTTTCGATTTAGACTGGCATCGGTCGAGGATGTAGAAACGGCCTTATCTTCTATTAAATCAAAGGCCATTGGCTGTGACCAGATCGAGTTGACAATGATAATTCGCTGCTGTCCTCTCATTATCCCAGTAATTGTCCATTTGGTAAATTTTTGAAATCTGGAAAACACCATTTGTTCTACCGCTCGCCAAGGTCAATTGTCCAAGTAAACTAAAAGATCTAAGACCTATTAGCATTCTGCCCACTCTTTCCAAAATAATTAAAAGAGTGACGGACGGACAAATCAAACAGTATGTCGCCAGTTTTAAAATTTTGCCCATTGTACAATCGTGCTTCCGTAAGGATCATAGCTGTACTACTGTTCTGTTGAGGGTAATGGACGATATCCTGGAGGTGAATTGAGACGAATTGACAGCACTGGTTCTTTTGGACTCTTCAAAGGCCTTTGACCGGCTAAATCATGATCTTTTTCTGAGCATTCTGAATTATATCACCTTTGATGACAGCGCAAGGCATCTTGTTGATGCATACCTTACTGGTAGGAAGCAGATGGTCAAAGTTGGTGATGCGCTGTCGAACCCTCTGAAAATGTCCTACGGTGTGCCTCAAGGATCGATCGTGGGCCCGCTATTTTTCACCATTTATACGTCACAACTTATTTCATACTTAACATATTCCTCAGCGCATTTCTACGCTGATGACACGCAATTATACATTTCTTTTAAGCTAGGCCAAATACTGGAGGCTAATGATAAATTGACGCTTGATCTGGATGCCCTTATGAAGGCCTCGAGTGCACACTGGTTGAAAATAAATCCAACTAAATCACCGATTCTGTTATTTGAACGGACTCAGTCTCGGATTCGGTAGTGCTAAGTGCATGTACTGATGCCAAAACTTGGGCCTGGTAATGGACTCCGATCTGAGATTCACGTGACATATAAATTTATCTATTAAAAGAGCATTCGCTAACCTTAAATTAATTTTCAATCAACGCGCTCTTCTTATCGAGAATCTTAGAAAGATGTTGTGTGACTCCATTGTTCTATCGCACTTTAACTACTGTGATGTGGTGTACGGGCCCTGCCTTTTAGACTGTGACGCTAAGAGGATCCAACTTATGCAAAATTCATGTGTGCGTTTTATTGGCGGTATTCGAGGCCGTGAGAGAGGTTTTAGTGCAAAATTGCGTAACATATGTGTGTTCAGAATGAATGAAAGATGGGTGCTAACACATTTTGGTACTATACAATAGGATTATTTGTAATAAGTGTCCTGCGAAATGCGCGTCAAATGCAAAAATAAAGTGTTTGGTGTAATGGTAATATATACTGAGTAGTGTTAACTTTCTATGTCAAATAGTTTCAGAGAAAATCGGGTGTGACAGAAAGAGAGATGGACGGACAGGTACCAAAATGATCCCATAAGTGCTCCGTACGGAACACTAAAAAGGACAACAGAAGAGCTTTCGCTAGAAGTACAGCTAAATTTATGAATGGTTTTGATATAAGCTTGTAATGTTTATGTTGAAGGTCAATTCTGGATCCAAGTATAATCCTAAGGATTTTGCACATCTGTTAGGAGGCATTAATTTGAATGCACATAGATTTATCGACAAGATAAGCCGTCCTGAAAATAGTTACAGAATATGTTTTGGCATTTAATAAAAGATTAGTTCAGGTTTTATTGATATGCAAGCTAGCGTATTCTGGTTTGGGTTTATTTTATATTCAGCGAGGTGGTTTTCATATGGAAGAAAGATAAATATTGTCTACATATCGTCAGCATCACATTTGACAAGATAAGAACAATGTTTAATTTCTGTTTTTCGATGTGATATATAAAGAATAAACCGCAAAGTTCCACGTATTAATACCATTCTTGTGGTACGCCAGACTTTATGACATCAAGCATTTCACGCAGCCGCCGGTCTGCGAGAGTGTATAGAAATCTAATCTAACAAAGTTCTAGTACTATGAGACACTCTAGTAAACTCATTACTAATTTGTCTAAAATAATTGTCGAAGATTCCAGATAACTGACATGGTATTTTGCAACAAAAAAGAAAGAGATCCCTTTTTTTGTAACGAATCTCAAAATTATCGTTTTGTAAGGAAATTCAATTAAAATAGGCATAATTGCAAGACTTGCGAAATTAAGTTTTGAATGTTATTTTACATTTTTCTTAGTTCTTCACATCTTCAAATAGCATTTACTTTTTCAAGTTAGAATATAAAATCATTCTGTGAAATATTTTAATCTGTGTAGGTTTACTTATATTGTTATTATTTTCTAATTTTTATTTTATTGAGTAATATAAAATATTTCTAATATACAAAAGGATCAGAGTCTAGCCGAAATTAACGATGTGAAAAGGAATGTCTAAGAGAATACGAAATTTCAAAGAGAAGAGGAACTGTTCTCATTCCCTTTTCATTTCCTTTTTTTCCGTATCTTCGTAACAAAATGCCAGCTCGGGTTATCTATGTTAAGCAGATTAATATTAATATCGCCAGGAGATATGACGCGGTAAGCCGTCAGCGACAGTATACTTTCTAAACAATCGATGGCCTTGTCCCTAGAGGTTTAGAACATCCACCGTAACAATTTTTGTAGAATTAAGTTTCAATTGGAACAACAAATGTTCAATATTAGAGATCCAGTAAGATCAAATTTTAAGTTTTAAGTTATCACTTACATACATAGTCACTTTTTTTCCTCTAATAGCCCTATCCTTACATACAAGAAAATATTTATTAACACAATATACATTATGTCAGATGTCCTACGAAAGTCAGGTCTCAAATAATTAAAAACATCAAATCTATCTTAATATATTCAAACCACTAGAAGAGTCTTATTTAAATAATCAATTTTTATATTCTCTATTACAGCCAATAGTAATATAAACTACAAACACCTTAGTTTACAACACACGTATTTAATTGTAGCACACACTTTAGTTGTGCAATCAGTATTATTTTATAGTTTCTGATCTGTTATGTGTAACTCATGATATAGGTATACCACCAGCAGATTATGTCTTGTTCAGGGGGGATAGGGTTAATTCGGTCAAAAAACAGCATATTTTTATGAATTTTTATTGAACAAACAGTAAAGATAAATGAATTGATTTTAATATAGTATTATCAGGTGACATTTCACGGATATTGTGGGCAATTTTCGTAAAAAAATATCAAGATATGAGCCGGTGGCAGCAACTCTTAATGGGCGCCTCAGCAAAAAGGTGTTTTGCGTTGGACATCAGAACTTATAACTGGATCATCTAAAATAAAAAAACCAAGAAAATTCTGTTAGTTCATAAGTTTTTCTAGGTAGCCCTGTCGAGATTTTTTTTTTCAATTTTTAGATTTTTTGTGGTACTTACAAGTCAAAATACCGATTTTTGACGAAAAAATCAACAATCAAGCCGTTATAAAATATACTTAAATTTAAAAAAAAAACTCGACACAGCGTTACATCGCTAATTATGTGTAGAAAGAGTGTGCAAAATTTCAAAAAATTCGTTACAGTAGATTTCAAGTGCCAGTGTCCACCGACTTTGTAAAAGCAAGTTGTGGGAAAATCGATTTAAAGTTTTACACTGAGAAATTTAAAAATTCGTCATAAGTAAACAAGTATTTTTTTTACTTACATAGAGTCGTCAATGCCAGGTCCATACATTACGAAGCTGTCATCGTGGGTGTCCAGAGCACGTTGTTGCTCTTGTCTAAGGCTAATCCGGCCTTGTTTGCTTTCAAGCGCAGTTTAGAGCTTAGCTCGATTTATCCGATTTTTGTCGACTTCTTCGCCCATCCATGAGAACTTGGCCCTACAGTGATACCCATATCATGCATGATGGACAGCAGAGCAAAACAACCTTCATTGAATGAACATGCTGCTATATGAGCAGCAATGTCAACGAGATTAGAGGTACCACTCAATATTTTTGAAGTGATTTTCCATATAAGTTGGTTCAAAACTTTAATTATTGTTCTGTGTAAAACCTCCGAGACATCGCTCCAAAAGTGTCTCATTACCCAAGTCCTCATATATAGGTTTTATTGTTTGTAAAACCTCGCTTGGAAGTGCAGTGTAACTATGTTTGAATAACTTCAGGTTATTCGTTGCTGCAGCTCTCTGCCATTCACACCACGAGTCTTCGCCTTTGTCACAATTCTGATGCTGCAGATTCTTGTTTGTTGAGCTATAATGAAAATAAGTCGCCCAAATGGCATTTTTCATTTTTTCTACAGAATCACAATTACGTCGAATGGCCAAACCGTAATATACAGTCAACTTGTCTTTTCCAGTAAGTTTACCTTTACCAGATAGACTTTTTCTGACTACTTTTTTTCCCGCAGCAGTTGTTCGATTCATGTGTAGTTTTAATCACTATGTTACGCAATCGGGCACCCATTCGCTTCTGAACATGACCTATACATCCTTTTTTGTTTATCAAATAATCATCACCATAAGGTTTAGATTTCAGTACTCCAGAGTATGTTTTTGAATCGCCGTCGCCGATATAGTTGCGATATTTCATTTTATTATCTTTTGAACGCTCAAATATTAATTTTATTGCTTCAACCTCCATATATCCAGATGGACCAGTATGATTAGCTTGACATTTTCCTTCTTTCACAGGAGCAGTATACCACTCTTCGTACTCTGCAGAATTTAGTTTTGATTCCCAAGTTTTACACTCATGACAGTAGACGCTTTTTACACAAATATCCAGAACTTTTCCGGCATAAAAACCGATCAAGGAAGACACGCCAAATAAAGATGCGATCCTCGTTCTTTCCAGATGCCGTCACCTGATATGGTCAACTCCGTTATATCTTCTACATTATTTTCTTTACACGTGGCTTCTCTCTCTTCATCCACAGCAGATGAAAAAAATGCACGCGCGGTATTGTTTATGACTAAACACATTTTTTGCAAATACGAACTGTAGATTGTTTTTGATAAAAAATGACCTGATAAATCCATCAGGCAGCAAAACTTTTCACATCCAGCTAATCCTAAGCCTAAGACTCGCATGGCAAAAAGCGAATCGATAATTGATTTCATACACTCCAGACTGAATTCTGTTACTAGAAGGAATAAAGCAGAGGTTTTTACACTTTTCACAATTAACTTGGATGGTGAATCCAAGACCTTCGCTTTTACACCACCTAAAAGAAATTTTGCCATCACACTTTACACACTTTGCTAAACTCGCGATGGTTGAAAAAACTGGCATAAAATTAACTATTCTGTAATGTTTTTCCAGATCCTCTGGTATGTCCCGAGCAACTTTTGTTTTTATTTTTTTTTTGCCGAAGCACTGTTTGTTTCGACCTCGTCTGTTTTACGTTTATGTGGAGGTACTACTTTTTTTGATCTGTCCAAACTCGACCCACTGCTTTTACGATCTTCTCTGGTAACTTTCTTAGGCATTTTGATTATAATTAATATAAAATCACTGAGAGAACTAATAGAAATACACAGAGCACGTGTTTGGTAAAATACCTAACCTAAACTGAACTATACGTTATTCACTGAATTTATTGAGGCACGTTGGAAACCGCATTGGAGGGACTCAAACTAAAAACGCTCTATCTTCGTCAGTTTCTTTCACATAATATTCTTGAAATGTGATACTTTCATCTCACAAATTTTGAAAAAATCGAAAAAAAAAAATTTTAAACCCTACCTTTTTACGTAAACCTTCATGGGCGTATTAAATCGGCCTTTTGACTGTATCAAGGATTGAATAAGACTTGACGGGAACAGAAGCAGTCTTCAGCTCATAGGCTGAATTTTTAATTTCGCTACTTAAAACTTCAGCTACAATTTTTTCATTCTTGCTTAGATAGTGCACAAGGTGCACTTAAGGATATGCGAGTAATCAGCACATAAAAGAAAACATCATGTCCGGCATTGGTTTTACTCAAAACATCTTTGTAAATAAATATATCGTTTAGGTTTCTCACCACTACTCTTGTAATTTCTCGCTTTTCCATTGAAAGGTATATATTCTATATAAGATTTTCCTTTAAATTTTTGAATATTTCAAGTTTTTTTTTAAAGTGACAAACTCTGCTATTCCTTATTTAGAAGGAGATGTGAGCGACAAACAAAGATATTACTTTAGCCCTAGAATTTTTTGAATTAACTAGATATCTATTTTAAATGTCTGTTTGATAACAAGATTTACGAAATTTACATTGTCGGGCACCTTAGCCCACAATAGCAAAACGTTATTTTTCCTTTCCTGTCTTTTCAAATATTCCACCATATTTTCTAAGATATTTTTTTCTGACTGTAAAACACTAACTCTATTATTTAACACTTTTATAGTAGAGGTCAACTCAAAATATAAGTTTTTATTTTTTTCGTAAGTTCAAGGTTCTTAACTTTTTATTTTATTAAATTGTTCCGAAAATCATATTCTTACATAAACTAATATAAGAAGAAAATATCGTTCTTAACCAAATTGGCTCTATTTTTTGTAGACAAAAAAACAGAACGTACTTATTATATATATTATATATAAGAAATTACTGCCAATACATAATTATCAAATATAGGTAAATATGTAGATAATTTCTTTAAATAATTAGCCAAACACTAAATTTCGAGCTGGCCGTTTTGAATGTGGTTTCTGCATCTTTCTTTCATGTTATGTTTTTTCGTCAGTGGTTCTTGCGCAGTGTTAGTACAAAAGAATAAGTAAGATACAACAATTTGCACCTTTGACTGATCTCAGCCTAACATTGAAGGCGTACCTGCCCTTTGCAGGGGGATGTTTAAGGCCAGGGACCGATAGAGGAATTCTATGACAGTAAGTTGCTAATAATTACTGCTTGGCAGTGCTTTATAGAGTTGTACCACAACTATTTAAAATCAATACGAACCCCTTAAATTGTATAAAATCCATTTTTCAGAAGTTTTTGATTGTTCTCTCATCCGTCAATCTGTTTCAAGTGTTTCGCTTTATCACGGCTCCTAAGTTGAGCTAACTTTCACGGAGACAGAAGACAAAAGTATATATCGCAGTACTAGCGCAAACAATAAGTACAACAATTCGTACCTCTGAATGATGTCAGCCTAACAAAGACTTACCTGCTCTCTATCGAGAGCTGTTAAAGGCCACATGCAGATATATAAATTGCTGAGCGAGTTGCTAACAATTACCGCTTGGCAGCGCTTTATAGAGTTCTACCACGAATATAGCACAATCAATATGAACCACTAAAATTTGACAAATATTTCAGTAGTTTTTGACTGTTCTGTCATCCGTTAATCCATCTGGTATGCGTTTCGCCGTAATACAACACCACAGCTGATCGACAGAATAAAGGTTAGGTGTACATCAGCCAGAGTTGCAAAGTGAAACCTAGCTCAGCTGAGGAGCCGTGAGACAACAAGACGCATCCAAAGATAGATTGACGGATGAGATAACAGTTAAAACCTGCCAAAAATACACTTTGTTCAATTTTAATGCTTTAATTAATTTTTATATACTTGAAGTAGAACTCTATAAAGCGCTACCAAGCGGTAATTGTTATCATTTCGCTAAACAATTGCTTAATCTATCTGTGGCTTGTGGCAGAGGGACAGGTCAGCCAGAGTTGTAAATGATTGTATCTTACTCATACTTATTTTTGTTATAAAAATATCGTTAGCTTTAAAATTTTGAATTAGAATTACGTCAGGCATTTAGTTTTAACATATGGCTTCTATTTCCGAAAAGAAAACACTGCACCACCTAGAAAAGGATTTCAGCCTCTTTAAATGATTTTCCTCACGACTCTGCAATATATGACCATAGGTGGTTGGGAGGAACGAGGTACGGCAAAATAGCATCGGCCCGCTTTCTGTACAAAACGTTCTTTTATATTAGGAATTCCAGAGTGGTCGAAAAGAGACCAACTAGTCAAAAAAAAAGTAGAGAGTTTACCCACAGGTTTTCTAACCTAAAATGACAGAGTCAATTGTGATTTTGGGACGCAGGGTCTTAAAAAAAACAGTTGCCAGGATTAAGGCAAAACACCTATCGTTCGACGCTTTTATAGAAAACTATTTTCGCGCTGCAGCTAACCTGCCTGCCTAAAACCGCAGTGGTAAATTTAACGTTTACGAAGGTATTTCCTATATTACCATTAAAAATTGAGCAGAAACTTGAAAAGGTAAAATATTTATAACCAAACAGGTCTATTAACTTTATAGTGCACTATAAAAATAAAATTTTACACTCTATAACGTGCTATTAATATAAGGAAACTCTTAAAAATAATCAAGGTAAAAAACGAGTCGTTACGTGTAGGAACATTTTTCTGAAAATCTGATGAAATTGAGGTCATGCTATTCATCGTCGCTCACTGGAATTAAAACATATTTTAACATATTTGTAGTTTCAGTTCAAAATTTCCAAATTTATTTTTTTTACAGAAAATAGAAACAGATTATACCTATTAAGATTCCCAAAAATAATTGATCATCGATATATTCGCAATGATTTTATATAATCGCCTTAAATTAACCGAAGTAAACTAAATATTAAATAAGTCACCCCTGTTATTATTTAACACATGTAATGTATTCTTATTTATTTACAAATATGTCAATAACAAAGAGTCTTCTATTTAAATATTTTGAATGCTTCAACAAAATTATTTCTTTTCTGTTGTAAAAATCTTTCCAGCTTTACAATTTTTAATTAAAATTCCCTGAAGCTTTTAGCTGTAACATAATTTTTTTTATTTATGTCTTTACAAGCTATCAATTTTAAATTATTATATATATATATATATATATATATATATATATATATATATATATATATAAAATGCAACCCCTCTCTGTCTGCCTGTCTGTCCGTTAGTGCGTTTATCACTGGAGAACCGTTTATCCGATTTACGTGCTTTTTTTTTAAACATGCATATATTCTCTGACCAGGTTATAGGCTATATTTTATTACGTTAGGTAATATATAAGAAGTGACGATAATAATGAATCAAGTCGGAAAAAAGTTTGCCGCTAGCCTGTTCTCTTGCTATACACTGCCTAAACCATTAAATATGGAACAATATCGTGTAGCAAAGAATATCTATAATATATAGTGCGCTTATCACTCGAGAATCACTTATCCGATTTATCTGTTTTTTTTAATTCACACATTTGTTCTCTGGCCAGGTTATCCATCATCTTCTACCATATGCAATAAATGCAACATCTCTCTGTCTGTCTGTCTGCTAGTGCGATTATCACTCGAGAACCACTTATCCGATTTATGTTTTTTTTTTTTAGATTTATACATAAGTTCTCTGGTGAGGTTATAGGATATATTTTATTACGTTAGGTAATATAAGAAATAAGCAGTGACGATAATAGTGAATCAAGTCGGAAAAAAGTTTGCCGCTAGCGCACTCTCTTGCAGTACGCTGCTTAAACCGTGAAATATGGAACAATATCATGTAACAAAGAATACAATATATATAAAATGTAACGTCTCTCTATCTGTCTGTCTGTCCGTAGTGTACTTATTACTCGAGAACCACTTATCCTATTTACGTGTTTTCTTTTTAATTCAAACATGTTTTCCCTGGTCAGATTATATAATAATAATAATAATAATAATAATAATCTATATAATATATATAAAACGTAACGTCTCTCTGTCTGCCTGTCTGTCCGTTAGTGTGCTTATCATTCGAGAACCATTTATCGATTTACGTTTTTTTTTTAATTCTTAACTTAATATATATCAAAAAAATCTAAAATATGTATAAAAAGCAACGTCTCACTGTCGGTCTGTTCGTTAGTGCGCTTAGCACTCAAGAACCACTTATCCGATAGACTTTTTTTTTTTAAATACATATCTTCTCTGGCTAGGTTTTAGGATATATTTTATTACGTTAGGTAATATAAGGAATTAGCAGTGGCGATAATAGTGAATCAAGCCCACGGGAGCGGAGCAGCGGGCACGGCTAGTATGTATATATATATATATATATATATATATATATATATATATATATATATATATATATATATATATATATATATATATATATATATATATATATATATATATATATATATATATATATATATATATATATATATATATATATATATATATATATATATATATATATATATATATATATATATATATATATATATATATATATATATATATATATATATATATATATATATATATATATATATATATATATATACATATACATATATATATATATATATATATATATATATATATATATATATATATATATATATATACAATACTTAAAAATTTTCTTGAACCATCAATTTATATTTGTTTTCAATTCTTGGGCTTTGGGTTCGTTTTATGAATTCAAGAAATAAAGAAAAAAATGAAAATGCTCTAAACCAAAGGGCGAAATTTGGGAAGATTTCTTACAAGCAAGACAGTGGTTATATCCAGAATTCATATATATATATATACATATATATATAATATATATATATATATATATATATATATATATATATATATATATATACACACATATATATATATATATATATATATATATATATATATATATATATATATATATATATATATACATATATATATATATATATATATATATATATATATATATATATGTATATATATATATATATATATATATATATATATATATATATATATATATATATATATATATGTATATATATATATATATATATATATATATATATATATATATATATATGCATATATATATATATATATATATATATATATATATATATATATATATATATATATATATACATATACATATACATATATAATATGCCAATCGGACCACTGTATACTGGATTTTCAGTATATCAAAAATTATTCGAAGAGATTAAGCAGTTGCTACTTACTACAAAGTCATAATACGCTCTTCTTGCTAACATATAAATTTGGGAGTACATGAAGATTTCTTACAAGCAAGACAGTGGTTATATCCAGAATTCAGAGTTTAATAATGTTTTCATGCAAATAAGATAATGGTCGTTTGAGTTTAAGATTTTCCTAAAAGTGTCACTCCATGTAGAAAGTTTAACGGTCCTGATGTAGCTCTTTATTAATTCTTGATATAAATCATTACTATATTTTAGATATTCAAAAAAAAATATGATTTCAGTACCACAGTTCCACATGATTCCCGTAAGTCGGATTCTTTGACATTAATTTTTTTAAGATGAACAGGGCAATATGTATGACCAAATTATGAGATTTATATAATAGTAGTAGTAATAAATCTTCTGGATACGTTCAGTTGGGGGAAAAATGAGAATACATTTTCGTTATTTGCTGGTATGCAGAAGCGGAATAAATTATTTAAACTTATAATACATATATACATACATATATATATATATATATATATATATATATATATATATATATATATATATATATATATATATATATATATATATATACTTACATTATGCTTAATCCTTATGCTTTTCTACTCCTTTTTTAGGAATGTAAAACCCGTGGAGTTGTGTTATTCTATTTTTTTTCCATATGTCCTTCTATATCTTTCTATCCTGTTTGTATTGCCTATTGCCTCTTTTGCTTCTTCTGTACTAGTTTCTTCTGTTTGTGTGAGTTCTGTATCTTATTCCGGTATTATGACTCTATGTTGATTTTTGTATGCTGTGTCATTCCCCTCTGATAGTTCTTTATAGTGTTCCCTCCATCTTTCCATAATTTTGTGTTCTTTTATGACCTTTCCTTCTAATTTTTTTCATCCATTTCCTTTCCTTTCTGTTTCTGTGATTCCTACATAATACATTTGTTCTTCTGTCAATTCCTCCTCTTTTCCGTTTATACCCCTATTATTCCGTTTACTCAATCTAATAACTCGATCATTATTTTCCATTTCTTTATTTCTATCTATTTCTTTGATTTTTCTTCATATTTGTATTCCTTTCATTAGTCTCTTCCGTATCCTTTATCTTTGCCAGGGTTGTTGTCAATCTACCTATCTCTCTCCTTTTTCTTACTTTTTTGACTTGATAGTCGTAGTGTTCTTTGTTTGTTCTTTCAGTGTTTCTTCCTCAATGTCCCATTTATATTCTTCTCCTACTATTATGATTTTTTGATATCCTATTTTCACTCTTTTTCCGTTCTTTCTCTCGTCCTCTGCTATATGCTTCAATTTCTTTTGAATTTCCCGTTCATCCCTTGTTAAATCGTTGTTTATGTAAACTCTCTCTTTTAGATTTCTCAGTTTGTTTTTATTTTTCATCACAGCTTCTTTATTTCCCGTGTGTCCAAGTTTTATCTTGTATATAGTTGCTCCTATTTTCTTCACATCTTTAATCTGTACTTTTGTGTCCATACTCCTCTCCATAAAATGTTCTACACCCATTTTCAGATCTGGTTGGCTATTCGCTTCAAATCCCATTCCCGATATTACAATATTATTCCTTAAGTTGTCTTTTTCCAGCCTATTCATCTTCAAATCCATACTTCTCATGTTTTCTCTAAGTATCTTATTTTCCTTTTTCAATACTTCATTCTCCTTTCTTAGTTCAACTCTTGTTGGTATCTCTTCTGATCTTGTTTTATTTCCTTTACATCTGACATTAGCTCTCTGATCATTTCTATCAAATTGTCTGTTTTATCTGCCTTTCGTTTTTCTCTTTCCGTGGTGTTCTTATCAGCTTTTTACTCTTCTTGAATAATCCCATTGGCTCTTCTTTTGCTTCGATTCTTCCTCTTTGTATAATCATCGATATCCATTGTTCTTTCTGTTATAAAAACTTTATGTGTGCTAGTCGTATATTCCATTTTCAAACACGGTAGAAAAAGAAAAAAAAACTGTTGTTTATGATTCTGACACCGTTCTCCGGTGGTTCCTTATACGCAGTAAAACGGTCAAGGTCGTCGCTTATCGTTTCGTTAGCTTCATACAATTTCACATAATTATTCTCATAAACCTTTAAATTTTTTTACTTCTCTTAATTCTAGCACTACACTCTGCTTTATTTCTAGTCCTTCTCGATTGCAGTCGACAAAATAATTAAATAGATACATATATATATATATATATATATATATATATATATATATATATATATATATATATATATATATTATGTATATATATATATATATATATATATATATATATATATATATATATATATATATATATATATATATATATATATATTTATGTTGTGTAGTTCCAGCAACTAGGGTTGTATTAATATCTGAGGATATTTAATGGAACAATTTCGCTATCCTGTTGATACAAAAAAGATATTAAATGTATACTATACTTTAAGACATTGTGAGAAATCATTACCAGTAAATGATTATACAGAGTGAATGATTTAGACACTGTCTTTGAATAAGCTCTTAGAAAACCAAATAAAATATGTTAAACTTGCTTTCATCTTCCACAAACCATTTTTCCCTTTTCTATGTTTGTTTAAGTTTTTTTGGTTTTGATATAAAGCTTTTATGGAGTAATTTTTTTCAACTTACCATACTAATAAATCGAACTTTGTATTTTCTTCTCTTTAATTTCCTAAGTTAAAAAGAGTTAGACTTAAACAAAAATAACCGGTCAAGTGCAAGTTGAACTTGCACAATTAGTGTTCCGTACGTCGATTGCTTTTAAAATAAAAAATGTTGTTAAGGAGGTATAAAATGATCAGTGACTTCACAAAACACACCCCAAATGAGTTTTCAACAAAGTTTGTTTCCAATCTTTACTGAAAATTGATGACCTTGAAATGTTTGTTTTTTTATATAAGAGATAAATTATTAAAGGAGAATATTCCAGAATTTTTTCAAAATTTTTTGATCAGTACTTTTCGAGATAAGGTGGGGGGACAGCGGTTTTTCGAAACTTTTTAAAAATATTACAAAGAAAAATGAGTCCAAGTACTACATTATATATATATTTTTTTACTCGTGTTTTCACAATACTGTTGCTAAATGATTTTCATATAAAAATTTTTAATTAAAATGACACAAGCTGTTAGCTTTAATATACAACTTCTATTTTTATTCCCACATATCTTCTTCCACTGAAATTAAAACCTTTTATAAGACGTTTTCAGTTTTAATTTAAAATTTGCTCGTTCAAATTTTTCAAGCTAGCTCAGAGTTAAGTAATAAACGGTTGGATATCTCCCATCAAAATTTAATTATAACTTTAACTAGCCTTTAATCAAATTTGCGGTATATACATAATTACAAAATATTATCATAATATTTTGAAATTCTGATATCAAGACAATTTTATTCGTTTGTATATGCTTGTCTCAAATACAACTCTAAAACTGATTCAATTAATATTTGAGAGATACAGAATTTATGTTTATAAATATTTAATCCGTAGGAATAGATGGCAGCATTGGTATAACAACTAAAGACTAATCGAAAGACTCGCATTTTTAGAAGTCACCAAATGCGAGTCTTTCGATTCGTCTTTAATTGGTATACCAATGCTGCCATCTATGCCTTCGAGCGGTAAGCTCTGCAATAAGTGCCAGCCATGCTGTGCCGCTCTACTTGAATAGACTTTGTAAGTCGTCAACAGAGTACAGTATAAGCATCTATTTTTCATAGTAATCCGTAGAAATATATTTTCATTATTTCATTAGTATGCAGACGAAAAAAAAAGGGGCATTAACGAGTTTCAGCAACTGACATTTAATATAACAATATTGTCACCGAATTGAATTCATGTAAATTTATTGCTTGTACTTGAGTTAAATATATTTTTTAATTTATATTTTAACTTTATTTACTTAAAATTAAAAAATAGAATATATTAAATTAGATTATGAGGAAATTTATCCAGTACATTATTATATGTAGGACTAACGATTGACTTAATCAACCTAATTAAGCTCATAGAAAACCAAATACACAATTTTAAGCCACTCATCTGATTTCACCAAGGATATCCTTCAAGCAGCTTTCTCCACTATCCCCAAATACAAATCAAACCCCACATTGTCCCATGGTGGTCGAAGGCCTGTTCAGAGGCAATTAAGGAGAGAAAGAAAGCTTTGAACCTCTTTAAAAGGCACCCCTCGAGTGAATATTTCGTAAACTCTAAGAAAAAAAGAGCAGCATGTAAGAGAATCATTAAACAAGCAAAAATCTCTTCCTGGAACGAACTTATCTCAAAAATAAATTTCTCCACTCCTTCTACCGAATTGTGGAGATGTTTTAAAAAAATGAAGGGCTCTCCACCGAGAAACATTCCAGGTCTGTTAACAGATAACTTATGGCATTCAAATCCAGAAACTATCAGCAACAGTTTCGCAACTTTCCTTCAAAACAAAACAGCTCATAAAACTCACTCATCTACATCTACTCAGCTACACCTAAACGACTTCGATTTTTTGGAGCTACAAGACTACAACTTTCCCTTCACACAAAAAGAATCTGATCTTTCCTTACAAGAAGCTAAAATGACCGCTCCCGGTCCTGACGACTTATATACTCAATTCCTTAAACATTTACCACCAAATTATATAAAAAAAACAATACTGGACTACATTAACCATCTATGGATTCCAGACTCTTTTCCATCTTTATGGCTAAAATCAACTATTATTCCAATTCATAAATCGGGTAAACCGAGAAACCAACCAAGTAGTTTCAGGCCAATTTCATTAATAAGCCAACTCTGTAAAATAATGGAGAGAATGGTAAAAAGTCGCCTAGAGTGGATCTTGGAATCAAAAAATCTTCTCAGTCCCAACCAATTTGGTTTCAGGAAACATCGATCCGCATTAGAATACTTAGCTCTTCTAGACTCTGATATCAACCAATCAATACACAAAAATGCCCACCTTTCAGCTATCTCATTGGATATACCAAATGCTTTTGATACCACAAACACGCAATTCATCCTAAACCAACTAAAAAAAATTGAAACTCCATGGTCATCTACCAAAATATATCGCAAATTTCTTACAACCCCGCTCTTTTAGAGTTAAGGTAAACAACAAATTATCTAATGAATTTAAGTTTGAACTTGGAGTCCCACAAGGTTCAATCCTGAGCCCTACCCTTTTCCTCTTGGCAATACAAACAATTGAAGAACATATAGCAAGAAATACATCTTTAAAGCTCTTTGCAGATGAAATTATCATCTACAACTCCTCATCGGATAATACTTCAATTACCAATACTTTGCAATCGGCACTAAATAGGATTTCAGATTGGTCAGTGCAATCAGGTTTTACCTTCTCTCCGTCTAAATGTTCTGTAATTCATTTCTGTAGGAGAAGAGGTTGTTCTAAGATTAACACCTTATCCTTATCCAATACCCTCATTCAAATGAAAAATAACATCACTATGTTGGGACTTATATTTGACAACAGAATGAATTGGAAAAAAACACATTGAATATCTTAAAACAAAAACATCGACAGATCTGAACATAATGAGATTATTATCAAGCACCTCATGGGGAGCAAACTTCCCCTCTCTAATCAAGTTATACAGATCGATCATTTTATCTACACTAAGCTATGGGGATTTTATTTATGACGCAGCTAGTCCTACAAAAGATCTCTAGAAACTATCCAGAATCAGGCCTTACGCCTATCGACAGGAGCTTATAGAACCTCCCCAATTCCAAGTTTACAATGCATAGCGTCTATGCTTCCCCTCTTCTTACAAAGACAAAAATCCTTAATGAGATTTTATTCCACCTCTTTATTCAGACCCCACATTAAACAAGCTTTCAACCTTCATCAGTTACATTTAAAATCTTTCAACCCAAATTCCATACAATCCAGAATAAAGAGCCTTTTATCCATCCATGAATTAAATTTCACCTCACCGGACTCATCAAAATTCCCAATACTCCCCCCTTAGACAGCTCCTACTCCCAAGATAGATATCAGCTTGGCTAAATATAATAAGGAATCAACTTCCTCTTCTCGAATAAAATCATCGTTCCTCCAACTGATTCATGATAAATATCAAAATCGCATTCAATATTACACGGACGGGTCTAAATCAGATTTGGGAGTGGGTGCAGCAGTGGTTGCACAAAACATTATTCATATATGTACGTAAATTTTTAATTTTAATATATATATATATATATATATATATATATATATATATATATATATATATATATATATATATACATATATATATATATATATATATATATATATATATATATATATATATATATATATATATATATATATATATATATCTACCACGGTGCTCCTGGGTGATTTTAAATAAAAAGTCTCTGTACCCCTGAACTTTTTGGACTAAAATGTACCTGATACCTTAGGAAATCATATTCAACTCGAAAGAAAAAATCGAAAAAGATACACTTTTTTAGATATATCAAAAAGTTTATTTTTAATTTATAAAAAATTTAAAAAAAATGTAATAGAGAATATAATAAAATTAAATATATAAATATAAAATTGTCGGTTATATAAATTTTTATAGATGTTATGGCATTATACGAGATATGTAATTTGAACGTTTATAGAAGTATTTTGGTTCTATGGAATATAATATTCCATGTTTTTAACATTTTATCTAATTCAAGATAATAAATCTGTGTAAGCATATTCTTCGCACCTATTTTTTTTAATAAAATAGTAATAGCTACTGTTTTTGATAATTTGCAAACTTTTTCGGTAATTGTACAATCATATGTGACGACATTTATATGGATCGAAAGGGATAAGATTCTTAAATGGATCGGAAGGGATAAGATTCAAAAGAACTCGTGTGCTGTAGACAAGCGATATAATTTTATTATTGTTTAATTCAATAACAATATCAATATTCATAGGAAGCTATAATAGTTGTATTAATTTTAATTAATACTATCGTGATATATATATATATATATATATATATATATATATATATATATATATATATATATATATATATATATATATATATATATATATATATATATATATATATATATATATATATATATATATGTATATATATATAAATATACATCGGAAAATATTATTATATATATATATATATATATATATATATATATATATATAAATATATATATAAATATATATATATATATATATATATATATATATATATATATATATATATATATATATATATATATATATATATATATATATATATATTATATATATATATATATATATATATATATATATATATATATATATATATATATATGTGTATGTATTAATAAAATAAAATAAACTAATTTATTAAACACTTAAATTACACATGACGACTCTTGAATTGGTAAAAACTGATTTTAGAAGAGAGTCATTATATTTTGGATGATCTCTATTATTTATTGCATAATTTAACCATACTATACATATTTATATATATATATATATATATATATATATATATATATATATATATATATATATATATATATATATATATATATATATATATATATATATATATATATATATATATATATATATATATATATATATATATATATATATATATATATATATATATATATATATATATATTGTGTATGTATTAATAAAATAAAATAAACTAATTTATTAAACACTTAAATTACACATGACGACTCTTGAATTGGTAAACTGATTTTAGAAGAGAGTCATTATATTTTGGATGATCTCTATTATTTATTGCATAATTTAACCATACTTTTTTGAAATCATGATGTATACTTTCCACTGCTTGTTCACTATAAAATCCAGGACTTCTATTTGTTTTTTTACAAAAGTCTAATACGTGGAAGAATATTGCATGGATTTTAGATGTAACAGAAATTCCTACTGACAAATATTTTTTTTTTAAATATATCAATACTTTCTTCATAGCTAGATACTAATTTAGTTCCAAAACAATCATGAATAATGTTTTTTAAATCCTGGAGCCATTGTACATATTTGACAATGTTTACATTTTTTTTAGCTCTTAATAAATCAATCATATTAAGTAATTTTTTACATGAATTACCATCAAACGAACTACCATGATATGTGACACTTCTTTCTGCATAACATTCTTTAATCCATTGCTCTACGTCTTTTTTACACGACTCATCCTTTATCATATTATTTATTATAGTATTAACTGCTCCCAGCATGAGATGTAGTTCAGGAGGAGGTATTAAATATAGAAGTTCTCTATTGTATGCTTCGAAGAATACCGCCATAATAATACAGTTTTCAAAAAATTGCGCTAATTTCGGATTTGATCCAGCTTTCAAGTATTCATTATAGTTGTCTATTAAATGACTAATCGTTCTATTAGTTCCTCTCAAGTGCAACTTAATTAGCTCTGCAGTACACCATGTACACGGAAATCTGCTAGAGTGACTGCCAATACCACTGATCAAATTAGGTACCTTCAAATCGGTAGCAATAGTAGCACCAAGGTCGAGTAATGAATTCAAATTAAGCAATCGCCAAATCTTACTGATATTATTATGATTTTCTTCCGTTTTTGAAGCAACAGCTAGAAGAAATATTTTTTTCACACCTGAATCCTTGAACACTTTTTTTCCACATAAATTTTTATCAGTCGTCAAATTATTTATTTCATCGGATTCAAAATCTTCTAACAATTGAATAGACAAACATACTTTAAAAAAAACCTCCACCGCCGTCTGTACCAATTTTAAAATAAACCTGTTTATTTAAAATTTGTCTTTGCTCCAAAACATAATTAACTAAGCCCATAACGTCGTTACAATACACAAGTGTTTCTGCAACTGGAGTTTTAATGGTTGACTTACATTGTATAAATTCAAACTTTTCCACTTTGAAATAATCATCTAAATCATGATTTTTTGCAAAAAGTTTTGTAAAAATATTTTTATCAAATAAATTTTTATTTCTAGTCATTTTTCTCATTGACGAAAGAACTTCTTTCGTTGTTCTCAAACTAAAATTGAAAGTATTTTGTATTTTTGATACTTCTACCGAAATAGGAACATTCTTCGCAGTGTCTTTGGGTTTACGCAAAAACTTTTAAAGCCTTACCTCGTTCTTGAGAAAAAAGAATGATATTTTTACTGCTGCTGTTATCCTCAGTATTAATTTTTTGTTTAATTAATGAAGACGAGATATGATCCCTTTCTTTATCTTTAAGGCTTTGCACAACTCTATTAACATTATCGTATTTGCTTTTACAAATATGCGAAATACCTCTACAAATTACGGCAAAGCACTTCGTACACCTTTTCTCCACGTTCTTGACATTTTTTTTCTGTCTTTTCTTCTGCATTACTGATTTTCTACTTCTTATTAAAACACAAAGATAACAATTGCACTAAATATTATTACTGCTTGATCTGGTATCTCGAAAATTAAATTTTGAGTAGTCTGGTAGACTAAATTCAACACCTCTATATACTTTTGCATAACACTTGCTACAAATAACAATGGTTGGCGCAGTAAAGTTAATTTTAAAATTAACTATTCCTTCTATTTTATCTTGCAATTTTCCTTTAATTGGAATCATACTCTTATGAGAACAAAGACACAGCAAAAAACATTTTTTTCGATTATCTTCGTGTGTCGACAAGTTATACTATTTTTTTACACCAGAGCGCGGCATTTTAATTAATTTAACAACTGTACTTAAGCGAAAAGAAACTTTGATTTTTTGACTAGATGCCTCGAGCAGTGTTGGGTATAATATAACAATATATAATATAAACTAAACAACATTTCATCAGTGTATACAGCCGAATTATTAGCTATTAGAGAAGCTATTAAAACAGCTTTAAGATCAAATATAAATAGTAATATTCTCATCATAACTGATTCTCTTAGCTCTCTGAAATCCATAAATTCTTCAAAAACATCCATCTCATTAGTGTTAGACATAATAGACCGTTTACATATAAGTGATATCCGGAAGAACAACATAGTATTGTTGTGGACTCCTAGCCATATTAACATAAGGGGAAATGATCTGGCGGATAATAATGCCAAATTGGCAATCACCTCTGGAAAAATCTTAAATCCAATCTTATCAACAAAAGACTTGATAAATCATTTCAAGGATATCATCAAAAATTTATTTCAACTATCTTGGGACTTGCAAGAGGAAAACAAATTATGGAAAGTAAAGCCTTCGGTATATCCACCTTTTCACCTTTCAAGTTTAACACGAAAATAGAATATCTTATGGAGAAGAGTATCCATAGGCCATACGAATCTAACCCATTCTTATCTATTAAAAGGGGAACCCCCTCCATTATGTCAACAATGTAATACAGCCCTCTCGATAAAACATATCCTTTCGCATGATTATCTCCCCCAAAGAACAAAACATAATTTACCCCTACATCAAATAGTTGCACCAAATACAAATTACATAAAATGTCTAATAGATTTTTTAAAAGGAATCTGATCTTTACTCTAAATTATAATATCAACATAATCTGGCGCTAAATGATCTTAGCTATCGATGCGCTACACCTAAACATACATACATACACATACTCATCTGATTTTCCAAATATTTCGTTATTCAGCTTTTATGTTGTTTCGCCATTTTTCTCCTGCAATTTGCCAAATTAATTAAAATTACTTTATTTGTCTCCATTACATGATCAAAGATAGTCCGTCGTAACCGAGAGGCTAATGAAATTTTCTCCGTTTTAATTCGACACGTAAAAAAAGAATAAAGTGTGTAACTCTGGTGTGTATTTAATTTGGGATACAATATATCTTTATTTTATTTACAAGTATGTAAATCAACAGCAGGATCTCTTCGAATGTTTGAACTGTTGTTTTGTTCCAAGAGCTTTTGAGCTTCAAAATTTTTAATTAAAATTGCATAGAGCATCCATTTGCAACATATATCTCGTATTTCCGTCTCCAAACATCGTGGTCCACTGAAATTAAAATCTTTTGTAAGATGTTTTTAATTTGAACCTAAATTCCGTCGGTTCAAATTTTTTATGGTAGCAAAGCAGATATCTCTCATCAAAATTTAATTATAAATTTAGCTAGGTTTTAATCAATTTTCAGTTATATTTTACATGTAATTAATCCCCATTTTAGCAACATTTTCTTTAGGATTTTGAAACTTTAATATCATAGAAATTTGATTCCTTTGTTTGTACCTGTCTAAAGTATCTATCCTAAACTAATTTAGCTAAAGCTTAGAATGTGTATAGTTCTTTGTTATATTCGTTTAAAACATAGGAATAAGCCTTTATTATTTTGTTCGTATTTAGAGTTTAAGAGACGTGTAAACAAGTGCATCTGCATCGAGTTGTCTTAATGTCGCTGCAAACATGTTATAGCATCATATTGCCAGAAAAATTAATCCGAACAAAAATTATTGTTTCGAACTCTACTGGATTAAATAAAGGGGAATCCTGTTAATTTGGAGTAAGTGACTGAATATGTGGAAAAGATCATCCGACACCGAAGTAAGAACACCTATAACATGATTCAAATGGACCTTACTGTTAAAATCAAAAAAACAGTTACAACCTTAATTAAGTATCATAAATGTAGTTAAAGAGTATTACAAGCTTTGTTAACTTATCATTACTGAGCTTACAAAATGTCTTTAAGAACATGTTATCCGGACCAGGGGCTTTATCATTTTTCATTAGTGAATTAGCATGAACCACCTCACCCTTCAATATTTCAGGGCCGGACGAATTGTCCGTTAAGAGATCTGGTGAACATGATCTATTATCATTCAACAAATTTGAGATGTAACTTTTTCATGTATTAAGCTGTTCTTCTGGATCCCAGATCATTACGGATATGAGAGGAGGGATTCTTCTTATGTGTTTCTGGAGAAAAAACATCTATAAGAGATCTCTTAATTTTATGGAGTTTAAAAAATCATAAAGCCAATATACCAATCCGTCCAATCGTCACTGCAATAGATTTTATAACATATAAAATAGGTAAATATTTTGCAAATTTTCTAAATCCCGTTACAGAAAAAAACTAGTTTATACATTGAACATTTCGTAGAGAGATTAAAATCCATAAAGTTGTAACTTGTAACAGAAAATAAGAAACCTATTTATTAAATAAATTTCGGATGGTTGTAGGTTCTACTTGATGGAAATTGATTATAAATATATAATAAAAGACTATTTTAAGTCAATTTCCACTGGTTTATTTAAAATTGTGATGGCGCGTTTCGCTGTCGATGCAGCTTCTTCGGATCTACATTTTACACTGTCAAGTTAGGTTCAATGTTGACAATTCTATATAATTTTTTAATTATAATATTACACCTAATTAAATTATGTTGATAGTATTGGAAAACCAACACAGATATGGAATTAGGAGAATAAATTCAATAATGGTGAATCGTTTAAATCTATCTGGTCGTTAAGTAAAGCACCTGTAATCCTTAATCGATTTGTTTGCATTGTCTCTAAAAGGTTTAGTTTTAAACCTTTTTGTTGGGTATGTAAGATTTTGAAATTCTTATTAAACATGTCATTCTCTGTTAAAAGATGATTAGCATATGTTGAATTAGACTTTCTGTGGATGAAACTTTTTTCGTGTTCTGTAATTCTTTGTATAAATGTACGTCCAGTTTGTTCTATGTATGTTTTAGGACATGACCCACATGTTAATTGATATACCCCTGATTTATTATCTTTATTGATTTGTGGTGTGTAATTTTTGAGATATTTCCCTATAGTATTGTTCGTCTTGTAAGCTATGTTGATACTTTTTTGATTTAAAAATTTTCCCAGTTTTTTTGCGAGCGGTTCCACGATTTACACCGGTTTGTTCTTCAACATGTCTTATAAAGATTGTAGGATCTACCTGAACAACGGCCAATACATTGATTTCTGACCCTTCCTCACCAATAAATACATCAGCAGGTTCAATCGGTTGTCTTCTAAACTGTTGCTCTACACTTAAAAAATAATTTGCCTCCTATCGGAATGTCTTGTCATTTACAACTCGGCGGCTTGTCGGCTATTCTTTCAGCACTCTCCATAAATTATTAACATGTCTACTTTTTCATCCGTTGAATACATTTTTGTTAACGAAAAATTATTTTTGGCGAAAAGTAAACAATAATAATGGCCATTTGGGTAACACGCAGCAACCACGACTTTCGGTTTGTCTGTTTTATAACAGCCTACTAAGTCCGTAATGGAACTTGTTGATATTACATCCTTACAAAATAAAACGGTTTATTTTCTGCAAATAATATTAAATCCAATTGGTGTTAGATAGTTCTGTTAGATGTATGTTGGCAAAAAACCTGTAATGTGTAACTAGGTTAAATAGAAAATGTGTTGTTATTTTAATTTCGGTGTTACTGATCATTATTTGAAGAGAAAATTCTGTAACTGAATGTAGAGCATAAAATTTTGTAGGAGCCACTTAGACTGGCGAAAATAGCACGATAAATAAATAGTCTTAAATTCTTTCCAAAATAGAATAAAACGAGCAAAAACAATTGGTAGTATATCCGCCATGGCCGCCTAAGTCTAAGAGTTTAAATCAATTTTTGTCGATCACCTGTTAAACAAATGTCAACTTGTGATACATCGTTGAAAAGAAAATTTCAGAGCGAATTGAAATTGATAAAAAATGCAGGGTTCCATTAAAAATAAGAAAGTTGCAGTTACTTCCGATCAAACCGGAAGTAGTTAAAAATACTTCTTAAGTGACTGTGTCACCTGGTATATATATATATATATACTATATTTGCTAACCATGCGACTCACTGTCACACCGTTAACAAAATTTAAAAAAAAAACTGGAATGTGTTTATTTATATCAAATAGTTGTTGGTACTTTTTTCTTATTCCATACGTTGTCGTACCATTTCATTAGAAGGTGTAAACCTTGTTTATGTGAGACTGTAGACTTTATTCCACAGGCATAAGTGGAAAAAATTGTACTCTATTGGGACAGTTTTTGTTCATGTGTAGTCTGAGTCTAAAGAGGAGGTGATTGATATGTCAAACTTTGGTAGGAATCTGAGGTAATAATCGAACGTGATGTCATTGGTCGAAAATCTGGGCCGCTGTTGTAAAGTTGATGCTGCGTTGATTGAAATTACGATTTTGTTTTATTTTTTTATTGTCTTTAGAGTTTTCATTTGTAAATCCGTTAGCTCTGTATTAGAATTATAGAATCAGGATATCTACGTTAAGCCATAATATAAATTTTGTGTGTAGCCAAATATGGAACATATTCCAAGCAGTTCATTTCAAAAAAATGGCGCAAGAGGATTAGATGCAAGCTGCCAGTGAATTTGAAAGAAAAGCTAATTTTCCTATGTACCTCGATGCTACTGACCGCAAACACATTCAGAATGGAAGCTTCCCTCATGGAGGATCAATGAATTTTAATTATAGGAAGTATTACTCTATAGTGCTGTTGGCAATTGCCGATGCAGATTTTAATTCTTTGTTTGTAGACATTAAAACATATGGGAAAGATTGTGACTTCTTTATTTTCTAAAACACTGAATTTTGGAGAAGATTAATAAACAATGAATTCCGTATAACAGAGGCTAGACCCATAACCCTAGAAACTAGCTTAAAACTAACTTACGTGTTGGTGGACGATAGCATATTTCCAGTGAATGAGCATATTCTTAAAGATTCCTCAAGTCACAACTTTAGTATATGTATATGCGGAGAAAAATCAATGAAAAGACCTTTTTTAAAAAAATAAAGGAGTAGATAAAGATTTTAAGCCTAAAACTTGGGCGGACAAGGATAAAAATGGAACACTGCTGACGGAAAAAAGAAATAATAGACAGATGAAAAGAATACTGTGAAGACTTTTATTATGATGAGCAAGAACAAGACATACTAACCTGAACTAACCTGAACCAACAGATTAATAGCACCCAACAAGAACCTAAAATAATGAGGAGTCAAGTAGAAGAATCTATTAGAAAATTAAAAACAATAAAGCGCCTGGCTGCGGTGACATCACAGGAGATATTCTTAAGGAAGTAGATGATGAGATAATCAAAATAATCCATAAAATATATAACATCTGAAAAACTAGAATATGGCCGAAGGATTGGACATCTCTCTCCACATAAGAAAGGCTTCACCCGTAAATGTAGCAATTTTCATACATTATCTCTGTTATCACATCCAAGTAAGGTAATGTTACACATCATAAATAATCTATCTCTAGAGAAAAAGCTCGATTTGTTAGAGGAAAAGGAACAAGATATCAAATTGTTAATATCAGACCATTGATAGAAAAATGTATCTATAGTAATGTGCTTTATAGACTATAACAAGGTCTTTGATCTTGTCAGCTGGAAAAAGCTTTGGGAGGTACTGGAGCAAATTAGTGTTCGTTATCATTTAATTAAACTGATTAAAAACCTTCACTTGGACAGCACTGCAGTGGTGAGAATAGACAATACAACATCCGATCAATTTCATCTTGAAATCTCAATAGGAGGTCAGAGACGACAACTTGCGTTACGCTGATAACATCACCATACTCGCAGAAACTGAAGAAGAGATAGCCACACTCTGAAATCGGATAGAGCAAAAAAGTGAGAAACCTAAATAGGAACAAAACAAAGTTGAAGTCGGTAAGGTTAACCAAGATCGGACTTACTCAGTGGTATAGAGATAGTAATAAATTTTATATATCTAGGATCAACTGTAAGTAGTGTGGGAGGATGCAAGGACGAAATAAAGAGGAGAATATCCTGAGCAAGAAATGCTATGACGAGGCTTACTAAGATGCGGAAAAGCCCTTATATAACGAAAAAAACAAAACTAAACCTCGCTCTGATCTTAGTCTTTCCAATATTTTAATATGGCGTAGAGTCCTGGTCGCTTAGACCATAGGAATGCAAGCCCGTTGTTTCCTTTGAAATGTGGAGCTATAGAAGGATGCTTTGATTAAGTCCTAGACTGCAAGAAGAACCAATCAATCTATACTGAAAGAATTAAATATGACCGTAAGATTATCATCGCTCTATCTAAAAGGAATTCTTCAGTATTTTAGAGATGTAGCTAAAAGACCAGGTGATGACGTAGATCGGCTTATAACGATGGGAAATGTCGACGATAAAAGGAGTAGAGGTCGTTCGCAAACAAGATGGTCGGATCAGATAAAACAAGTTATAGATCAACCACTCCATGTATCAATACACTTGGCAGAAGATCCAGAGAAATGGAGGAAAACAGTGGATAGAACAATGAAGTCATTCCAGAGGTATCACGACTCTCAAAATTGAGAAAACCAATGGAGAGAGAGTGAGAACTTTAGTATCAAACTGCGTATTTTTAACTAGAGACTTCAGAGAACTTGACAGTACGTAGAGTGTGATTTAGTAAAAAATATTTTAAAATGTTACATAATACGGTACGCTTAAGGGATGGCTACTGCACGGAGGATTTACTCATTTCTTGGGTTGCAAATTACAATTATCTGTAAGGGCTCAGTCTACTAATAAGGCATACGAACATGTTCCAACTACCTTCTTAGTAAGGATGGTAAACTGTTATGGTAATTATTAAAAATTTAGCTATTAATTATAAATATATGCATTCATATATTTTGTTAATATGAAATAAATAGAAAAAAAAATTGTTTTAATGTACAAAATACAATTAATAATAAGTACTAACCCCTTTTATTTCTTTTTTGCCTGTGAGAGGTCTACATATTCGTCGTCTAAATACTGAAATATTTTCTCCCAATTTTTTTCTAATAGTATTTTATTTTTATTATTTTAGTTGATTTTATCCCAAAGACAGGGTTTAGTTTCCGCAAGTTCAGTTAACGTGATAATATCAAACTTAAAGGCCATGGTACCAGCTTGGAGAGCACTCAGTACTTTGTTAAACTTATAAAAATAGGGATAACACCATTGGAGAGACTGCTCCTCGACGACAGCCGGCAACTGCAAGGACACAGTGACGTTGTTGAGAGTGAAACCACTCCCGTTTATTTAAATGTTATTTCTAGGCTTCCAGCATCGTTATCTTTGCCGTGTCGGTGTCGTGTTGGTGTCGTTCCGGCAGATGTGAAAACCTCCAATAGATAAAACAGTTTTACCATATATGGTATTACAGAAAAAATAGCCTAATTACTTAAAACATTCGCACAGTTTTCAACACTTGTAAGAAAATTGGACAACGCTTGAGTTTATCAAGACAAAATTCTTAAAATGTTTGTATATTTCTATATTTGTCAAAATTTTTTCATTTAATTTTTTTCATGCAAACAGCATCACTTAAATCCTGATGCATTTTTTGTATTCCTAGTCAGCGCTTTTACTGATATATTTTATCTTAATATTCTAAAAAAAAATTAGATAAATTTTTAAGCTTATGTAGCCTAGAGCGCACTCGACGTGTACATTGAGCTGTTCAACATCCAATTGAACCCTACATTAACATATTACGAAATGCATATTCAGAAATAAACTAAAATGTAGCCTAATAATTTATATGCAGACTCTATTCTCAATACCAGCTTGAAACGAATATTAATAAAGTCTTTCAAACACGTCAAAATTGTCAAATTTTCTAACAATCAAAATCTCTTTTAAAATCTTTTTATTCTTTTGGAGAGAACAAGACAAGACTATAATATAAGGTTTCCTCATAATATATTTGCTTTTTATACTCGGTTCTTGTAATTTTAAACAGAGGCGGGTACAAATATAAAAGAAAAGAGAAGTAGTAGTTTTTAACAATTTAAATATTAGATAAAAATGCACTTTTAAACTCTAAGAATATTTGAGATTTGTACAGTTCTTTTATTAAATTTTCAATAAACTAAGACAGAATTACACAATGTTCTTTTTAGTGTTCCGTACGGAACACTTATAAGATCACTTCGGTGTCTGTCTGTCTGTCTGTCTGTCTGTCTGTCTGTCTGTCTGTCTGTCTGTCTGTCTGTCTGTCTGTCTGTCTGTCTGTCTGTCTGTCTGTCTGTCTGTCTGTCTGTCTGTCTGTCTGTCACACCACCCGATTTTCTCCGAAACTATTTGACATAGAAAGGTGAAATTTGGTAACAATATAGGAATTGATGGCCTCATCAGAGCCATGTAGTTTTGAGAATTAAATTTTGACTTAAGGGGTTAGTTTTGGGGGGTGAAGTCAGAAGTGAAAAAAAAATTTTTTTACTAGGTCATCGAGTGTGGTGTCAAATGAAAGCTTGTGAAAATACGAGTAAAAAATATATATATAATATTGTACTTGCGCGCACTTTTCTTTGTATTATTTTTAAAAATTTGCGAAAAATCGCTGTCCCGGGCCTTATCTCGAAAAGTACTTATCAAAAAATTTCGAAAAAATTCTGGAATATTCTCCACGGGGTGTAGATTGAACGAAAATTATCACGAGTGCATTACCTTTAATAATTTGTTTGGTATATAAAAAAAACAAAAATTTCAAGGTCATCAGATTTCAGCAAAGATTGGAAACAAATTTTGTTGAAAACTCATTTGGGGTGTGTTTTGTGAAGTCACTGATCATTTTATACCACCGTAACATAAATTTTGACATAAGGGGTCTTTTGAGGGGTGAAATCGGAAGTGAAAAAAAATTTTTTTTTTACTAGGTCATCGGGTGTGGTGTCAAATGAAAGCTTGTGAAAACACGAGTAAAATATATATATATATATATATATATATATATATATATATATATATATATATATATATATATATATACATACATATATATATATATATATATATATATATATATATATATATATATATATATATATATATATATATATACATATATACATATATACATATATACATATATATATATATATATATATATATATATATATATATATATATATATATATTATATATATATATAATGTAATACTTGCGCACACTTTTCTTCGTATTACTTTTAAAAAAATCGCTGTCCCCTACCTTATCTCGAAAAGTACTGATCAAAAAATTTTGAAAAAATTCTGGAATATTCTCCACGGGGTATAGATTGAACGAAAATTATCACGAGTGCATTACCTTTAATAATTTATTTGGTATATAAACAAAAAACAAGATTTCAAGGTCACCAGTTTTCAGTAAAGATTGGAAACAAACTTTGTTGAAAACTCATTTGGGGTGTGTGTTTGTGAAGTCACTGATCATTTTATACCACCCTAACAAAAATTTTTTTTTAAGAACAATCAATGTACGGAACACTAATTGTGCAAGTTCAACTTGCACTTGACCGGTTTTTTTTTATAGATAATGTAATGTTAAATTAAAGAATACAGGTGACCACTATTTTTAAGTTATCTTGTCCCATATCTGATACGGACGATGCTTTTCAAGTGTTCTATAGATAAAGAGGGCCTACAGTTTGATGCTGGTTCCGAACAACCAAAGTGAGAGAGCCGAGAAGGGGGCCGTTACGTTACAATTTTTTTCTTTAATCTTTATTATTTTCCGAGCCGAGATTCGAACTCGGGTCTCCAGCGTAGAAAGCAAACACCTTGCCCAGTACGCTATGGACGCTTCAGTTAAGTAATAACAAATATATTTACGATTAATTTGAAGAAAATACATATTATTCTTATTACTTTTTCATGCAGAAAAAAGGATATAATAAAATCAGCCTATGTGGTGCAACTATAACTTATCTTGGTAGATGTAAGGAAAGCCAGTATACCTCGTTGGCATCACATGTGAGAGTGGTAAATCAAAAGCTACCAGTGTGTTAAAACTTCACTAAATTCGTACCACTATTTTTGTATTGAAAAGCAATCATTTAAATATTATTTCATATTCTTGTAGACACTCTCAGTATAATAATCAATATGGAATGTGTTGTATAGATTGAATCATTAACTGTAATACCATATATGGTAAAACTGTTTTATCTATTGGAGGTTTTCACATCTGCCGGAACGACACCAACATGACCCCGACACGGCAAAGATAACGATGCTGGAAGCCTAGAAATAACATTTAAATAAATGGGAGTGGTTTCACACTCAACAACGTCGCCGTGTCCTTGCAGTTGCCGGCTGTCGTCGAGGAGCAGTCTCTCCAATGGTGTTATCCCTATCCCCAAGCTGGTACCATGGCCTTTAAGTTTGATATTGTCACGTTAACTGAACTTGCGGAAACTAAACCCTATCTTTGGGATAAAATCAACTAAAATAATAAAAATAAAATACTATTAGAAAAAAGTTGGGAGGAAATATTTCAGTATTTAGACGACGAATGTGTAGACCTCTCACAGGCAGAAAAAAAAGGGGTTAGTACTCATTATTAATTATATTTTGTACATTAAAACAACTTTTTTTTTCTATTTATTTCATAGTAACAAAATATATGAATGCATATATTATAATTAATAGCTAAATTTTTAATAATTACCATAACAGTTTACCATCCTTACTAAGAAGGTAGTTGGAACATGTTCGTATGCCTTATTAGTAGACTGAGCCCTTACAGATAATTGTAATTTGCAACCCAAGAAATGAGTAAATCTTCCGTGCAGTAGCCATCCCTTAAGCGTACCGTATTATGTAACATTTTAAAATATTTTTTACTTAATCACACTCAACGTACTGCCAAGTTCTCTGAAGTCTCTAGTTAAAAACACGCAGTTTGATATTAAAGTTCTCACTCTCTCTCCATAATCTTACGGTCATATTTAATTCTTTCAGTATAGATTGATTGGTTCTTCTTGCAGTCTAGGACTTAATCAAAGCATCCTTCTATAGCTCCACATTTCAAAGGAAGCAACGGGCTTGCATTCCTATGGTCTAAGCGACCAGGACTCTACGCCATATTAAAATATTGGAAAGACTAAGATCGGAGCGAGGTTTAATTTTGTTTTTATAAGGGCTTTTCCGCATCTTAGTAAGCCTCGTCATAGCATTTCTTGCTCAGGATATTCTCCTCTTTATTTCGTCCTTGCATCCCCCCACACTACTTACAGTTGTTCCTAGATACATAAAGTTGATTACTATCTCTATACCATTGAGTAAGTCCGATCTTGGTTAACCTTACCGACTTCAACTTTGTTTTGTTCCTATTTAGGTTTAAACCTAGTTTCTCACTTTTTTGCTCTATCTAATTTCAGAGTGTGGCTATCTCTTCCTCAGTTTCTGCGAGTATGGTGGTGTTATCAGCGTAACGAAAGTTGTTGTCTCTGACCTCCTATTGAGATTTCAAGATGAAATTGATCGGATGTTGTATTGTCTATTCTCACCACTGCAGTGCTGTCCAAGTGAAGGTTTTTTAATCAGTTTAATCAAATGATAACGAACACTAATTTGCTCCAGTACCTCCCAAAGCTTTTTCCAGCTGACAAGATCAAAAACCTTGTTATAGTCTATAAAGCACAATACCATAGATACGTTATATTCTTTACATTTTTCTATCAATAGTTTGATGTTAACACTTTGATATCTTCTTCCTTTTCCTCTAACAAATCGAGCTTTTTCTCTAGAGATTGATTATTTATGATGTGTAACATTACCTTACTTGGATGTGATAACAGAGATAATGTATGAAAATTGCTACATTTACGGGTGAAGCCTTTCTTATGTGGAGGTATTAAGATGTTGTCCAATCCTTCGGCCATATTCTAGTTTTCCAGATGTTATATATTTTATGGATTATTTTGATTATCTCATCATCTAGTTCCTTAAGAAGATCTCCTGTGATGTCACCGCAGCCAGGCGCTTTATTGTTTTTTTTTTTTTTAATTTTCTAATAAATTCTTCTACTTGACTCCTCATTATTTTAGGTTCTTGTTGGGTGCTATTAATCTGTTGGTTCAGGTTAGTTCAGGTTAGTATGTCTTGTTCTTGTTCATCATAATAAAAGGAAATATGGAATGCGTTGTATAGATTGAATCATTAACTGTATATGTCGCTGAAGGGGAAGCGATTTCGACACGACTGAAAATGTTCAAGCTGTAGTGACCACAACACTCAACAGTATTCCAAATATTGACATAAAAGATTCTTTTAGGGAATTAATTTTAATGATGCTAGGAAAAGCATATCAAGTAAAATAACTGTTTTATTAACTATGCCTCTAATTTATTTTATAATAGTAGTTCTGTTTCTTCTCGGAGAGAAGAAACATAACTTATTATTTAATTTTGAAATCTAATTAATATATACATTTTTTTACGGTTTAATATTTTTTAAAAAAGGGTTTATGTTATTATTGCGAAATACAATACTGAAATAAGACAAGCTAACAAAACAGTTAACCAGGAATTACAAAACAATTCTACCAAAATATGAATATAATTGTCAGCTCTTAGTAAAAATAGGTATCCCTACATACTACATTACTATTCGTTTATGACACAATTTATAGTTAGTTGAAGGAAAGTGATGCAATATATATTTATATGCAATTTTTACGCAAATATCTTTCATCTTGCTCTTGTGCCAAAGCTGTTGTCGCCTCGATTTTAGGGAGCCTAGGAATTACGCCATGATTTTTATATTTCTGGATTCGGTATATTGAATTTACAAAAATCAAACATATATTTATAATCCCTAATATGGCTTTCGTTTGACCGTGCGAAACACGGTGGCGTCTATCCCGGTTTGAGCATCTGGAGGCATAGTTATGGTAGGCTCAGGACTGGGAAATAATAGTCCACAACCCGGCTGGTAATGGGATGTAATCGCGATAGAGCGCTAAGCGCTATGAGTTGAGATTTCTATTACTTCTCCTTAGGGTTACGTAGTGTGAGCGGGCAGTTGAACATGTGTGATTATGTTTTATATGTATATTATATTTATTTCATATGTAAACATTGGATCTATTTTGAAAATTTAATAGTGTTATATACGCTAAAATAATTCCTGGGGATCACTTCTATAAAAAAAAAAACAGTTGAAATTCGTCCGGTAATTTTTATATAAAATCGCTAACCTCCTGCATGCATACCTGACAACCCTTTACATACTTTCGTTTACTCCCACGCTAAAGGAAGTATTGCACTTGTAAAAAATATCCTCTGCGATTTTTACAATTCTTCACGTTTCAGAATTGGAAATGGAAAAATATAGCTTCCAATATCTGTCGACCTCGCTACCTCTACGCACTACTACTGTCGAACAAAATAACATACTGACTTCAAATTTAGTACATATATTCTACTCGTATTAGGAATACAGAGGGCAACTATAGTTTTGAGCATGGGGTAAAAGCGGCTGGGCTTGATCAATTTTATAGCTTTAGTAGTATTATTAGAATTACTCGTGGATTTTAGTTGAGATAGATAGTGTTTAGTGAATAAATTTTAAAGATAATTTTCAATAGTCCAACATATAAGGCACTGAAGGGATATGAGTGTTAGAGGGGCTGTTTTGACTAAATCGGATTATACTTTCTATTAAGGTTGTTGAAATCTTATTCTTTAGTGTGAGAAATCAAATTCAGCATTACATTACAATTGAGTATTTGCGGAATAAATACGTGGTAGTTTGCAATTTTTTTTTTTTTTTTGATGCTTGCTTATGACAATATACATCATATTTCATTCAAGGAATGAAGATGAAATATTTTGCAGGAAAATCATATGAAACTTCTGATCAATATTTGGGTTTTTTATGAAATGTTATTTGAGGTCGATAGACCTTTGACTGAGAATTGTATAACCTATGCTTTAACTATTGCAAGCTAAGTTGCAACAAGAAAAAAACAAACCTAGAATAACAACATTTTCTAGGATATCTTACAGACGGATTTTATTAGTTTGATCAAAGTTTCTCTCGTTTTCCTAATACCCTTCAAAAAAAAAGTAATTTTTTTTAAGGATAGTATAGTTCCGCTACTGCAAGCACAAGAGCCCTATGGATCTCGTCTTCATTTTGCTGTGTCGGCAATAAAATTCCGGCACCGGAACGAGTTTTGCATAAAAATATGTCGGAGCAGCCGAGAGAGACGCGATTCGAGCAGTCCGTAGATATGAATTGGCGTTATTAAGAAATCCGAATGTCTCAATTCCAACAGCTCTCTCATGAGTTCAGTCCGGGTTTTATTGATGGTTTTGCGAGGGATATTTTACGCATTATTTTACCCTCGTTTATATCCCCGTTTATTCGAGTCTAAGGTTTTACAGTAATATCATCTTTGTATGCATATTTTTTATTGCTTTGAATTTAGTACGCAGGATAAAGTCGCTGTTATGCTTTGAGATTTTGTTATAAAATGTTCATTTTATTTTAATAGATTTCGATATCTACAAAGAGATTTAGCATAAATTTGCAATGTTTTTATAATTTCAAGTTCTAAATTATTCATGTTTATAAATGAGCATCCTGAAATAATTTAAACCGAAAATATTCTCTTAATGTTTTAGCAGAAGTACGTCAACGGTTCTCAATCAGATGGTAACCGATGTCGGCCACAGGCTTGTGACAGTATACTTGTTTATTTACACTTTATTTTAACTTGGAATACAAGAAAGAGGAAAATTTTAAAAATGAAGAAAAAATGGAAAAGTTATCCAAAATAGGCACACACAGGCAAACATAAATATATATTAAATTCACTTAAAATATAAGAATATAACTTATTTATTACATATAATGCAGTCGTTATGACTAGGTGACAAAATCCAAGCAACATATTTAAATGAAGATGTCCTATGTAGGAACAGCCCGCAACTAGCGCAAGGTGAGTGATTTTTAACAGATTTCGATTTTTACAAAGAGATTTGGCATAAATTTGCAATGTTTTTATAATGTCAAGTTCTAAAAGTTCTAAATCATTGATATTATAAATGAGCATCCTACAATAATTTGAATTAAAATTTTCTTTTTAATTTTTGAACAGAGTCGCTCGATCGGATCTGAATCAGAGGGTAACCCAAGTCGATTCCAGGCTAGTCAGAGTACACTTTTATTTTATTTATATGTTCATTATCATCAATTTATTTATTTATAAGTTCAGTTGTTTATTTGACTTGGGAAGTAAGAACGATGACAATTTAAAAAACGGTCAAGTGCAAGTTGAACTTGCACAATTAGTGTTCCGTACGTTGATTGTTTTTGAAATAAAAATTTTTGTTAGGGTGGTATAAAATGATCAGTGACTTCACAAAACACACCCCAATGAGTTTTCAACAAAGTTTGTTTCCAATCTTTACTGAAAACTGGTGACCTTGAAATTTTTTTTTTTATATACCAAATAAATTATTAAAGGTAATGCACTCGTGATAATTTTCGTTCAATCTATACCCCGTGGAGAATATTCCAGAATTTTTTCAAAATTTTTTGATCAGTATTTTTCGGGATAAGGTAGGGGACAGCGATTTTTTAAAAGTAATACGAAGAAAAGTGTGCGCAAGTATTACATTATATATATATATATATATATATATATATATATATATATATATATATATATATATATATATATATAGATATATATATATATATATATATATATATATATATATATTTATATATATATATATATATATACATATATATATATATATATATATATATATATATATATATATATATATATATATATATATATATTTTTACTCGTGTTTTCACAAGCTTTCATTTGACACCACACTCGATGACCTAGTAAAAAAAATTTTTTTTCACTTCCGATTTCATCCCTCAAAACGAACCTCTTAAGTCAAAATTTATGTTACTGTGGTATAAAATGATCAGTAACTTCACAAAACACACCCCAAATGAGTTTTCAACAAAGTTTGTTTCCAATCTTTACTGAAATCTGATGACCTTGAAATTTTTGTTTTTTTTTATATACCAAATAAATTATTAAAGGTAATGCACTTGTGATAATTTTCGTTCAATCTACACCCGTGGAGAATATTCCAGATTTTTTCGAAATTTTTCGATAAGTACTTTTCGAGATAAGGCCCGGGACAGCGATTTTTTGCGAATTTTTAAAATAATACAAAGAAAAGTGCGCGCAAGTATAATATCATATATATATTTTTTACTCGTGTTTTCACAAGCTTTCATTTGACACCACATTCGATGACCTAGTAAAAAAATTTTTTTTTCACTTCCGACTTCACCCCCCAAAACTAACTCCTTAAGTCAAAATTTAATTCTCAAAACTACATGGCTCTGATGAGGCCATCAATTCCTATATTATTACCAAATTTCACCTTTCTATGTCAAATAGTTTCCAAGAAAATCGGGTGTGACAGACAGACAGACAGACAGACAGACAGACAGACAGACAGACAGACAGACAGACAGACAGACAGACAGACAGACAGACAGACAGACAGACAGACATCGAAGTGATCTTATAAGTGTTCCGTACGGAACACTAAAAATGAAGATAAAATGGAAATTTTTATCCAACATACGTACAGGTGAAGATAAATCTATTTTATGTTGTATTCACTTAAAATATATATATTACAAACTTATTTAGTACAACTAACTCAGTCGATTAGGTAACAAAATCCAAGCAATGCCGACGTCCTATGTAGAAATGGCACGAGACTAGCGAGATGCGAGTGATTTTATAGAATGTGAATTACAATGGATTTGGAAGGAACAAGTATGAGATTAAATTGTTACAAAATTTTCTAATTTAATGGCACCTGTGTATCTATTTTAAACCTTCTGATTGCATTTTTATCCACTTTCATTACACTATAGATATATACTAATTTATGCATATTCATACTCTACTAATATTTCAGAGAGGTCTCTCATTTATAGTTTATTATTATAATATTTCGACATTGTTTCGGTATATTTCTCAAAAACATACTCAACAATAACACAGAAATTTTTAACGTTTTTTTTTTAATTATGCTGCCACAGTTTGAAAAATCATACGATCTATCAAGGTTGCATGCATGTTGGAGCATGTTAGAACCTAATTTACAAAAATAGAGTTAGTATATTGATTTTAATGAAAATAGTAAAATTGTGTTTGGTTAAACTGAAACCAAATGGCGAAATCCTTATTTTTAATAGGATTTCACATATATTGGCACTAGTGTTCTTAATAATTACATCAGAGATTGACAGTTTTCCCTTTAAGATTCTACTAGTTGTGATGAATTTTTACCAGAACAAACTTTAACGTCTAACTCTCCATACACTCAATTCGCATCCCTCGCACTGACACAGAATTAGTGGCCTACCTGAGACAACTCTAAATGTATTATTGTGACTACTTCTTTCAAGAATACTTAGGTTCTACAAAGAGATGAGTTTTTAAAATATGCCCAGGAGTCGAAACTTACATTTTGTATTTCATGGCCCTTTTAACACAACGTGGTAGAGCTACCACGGGCGTTATTGTATTTCTGCGTTAATCGCTACATAAAAAATACATACACCCAGCCAATTGCCAGAATCGAACTAGCGACCCTCGTGTCATATGCAAGCTCTTTACCGGCAATGCAACTATAAATTTTATATTTGGAAATTGGTTGATTGAGGTGTTGGTGAGTATATGTACCAAAAATTTTGATTTTAGTATAGCTTAAGTCAAAGGTATTTTCTTCAGAAGAATTTTTAAAAGGAAAAACTAGTTTTAACCTGAACTAAATTTGGCCACATTTAACCGTCAATCATCCTTAATTCCTGTATACCCTTACAGTATTATTTTGTTTTTTTTTTGTTATATTCCATCTTTCGAGGACCAAATTTCGAATAACGCAAGCATAAAAAATCTTTATTGTATAAATCAAAGCATCTTACCATGGTACCATTAATTTGCAAGTTAAAGCAGCTAATTGAAATTTTTCCAGAATCGCGATTAATACTCGTATATTTTGTCAACTGGTCCATGTTTCATGTGTATATACCATTATCTAACAATTATCTCAAGTTAGACAACGTATATTTGAATCTTATATTACTCAATAGTTTGACGAATTTGATATCGTTTTTTATCAAAATTTTGTTTTATCAGTATATATCATTATATGAAAACTATTGCTGTATAAAAAAAAACAGTTTTCAAATTTAAACAATCAGGAACATACTACCAAAAGCATTGGATTATATCGTTCACATGATTTTAAAGTCAACAGACAGTTTTGTGAAGAAAAGAAGTCGTTTAGATCTAAAATTTATTTACGTGTATTAAATTTAAATTTTATGTAAAAAAAAATTTGGAGTTTGAAGAAATACCTGCCTCAAAAATAGAACGTAAGTAAAACAGGGGATTACTAATAGTTTTTTTACGGTCTCCCTTAAGAGTTCTTGCATATTTCTTTCCTGACACAACGTTCTTAGACTTTATATTTAAAATATATTACTAAATTTAAAATAAAAAAGTAAATGTCTTCTTACCATTAAATCTACTGTGCCCTCTACAAAACTACAGTTTATTACACCCAACGTAAGGCATTCTTGTTTAATTTACCGGTATATTTTGTGCAGGTTATAAACAATTCCTGTTAATAAAACGTGATTAATGATTAGCCATTACTAAGCGTTTTCATCAGAACGTTCGATATTACTAAAAATGCTTCGAAGTTGGCCTCTAAAAACACATAAATAACCTTTGTTAAGGCAATCGGAAGCTTTTTGATAAACCACCGATTTTTTTTCGATAACCGGAAGGGTTTTAACAGTGCTTTCGTAATCCATTTCCTCTGTGGTAAAAGGCTTAGCACTCCCTGTGGTGAAAGAAAATAATGGTATCGAATTTTAGATTCGATTTTTTGTTCGTATCGTATATGGGGGTGTGAATTTATATATATATATATATATATATATATATATATATATATATATATATATATATATATATATATTATATATATATATATATATATATATATATATATAGAATATATATATATATATATATATATATATATATATAAATATATATATATATATTTATATATATCATATATATATATATATATTATATATATATATATATATATATATATATATATATATATATATATATATATATATATGTATATATATTATAGCCCGGCACGTTGAGGCGCTATTTTATATATAGCCTCTCGTTGCCGCCAATTTGTATAGCCTCAACTTTCTTTTTTTTTTTTTTTAATAAATATTTTATTTATTAAATAGAAGCCGTTATTTACCCCTTATGTATATCTTAATTTTTGAGAATGTATTAAGTGGATATTAATACTGGGGGAACAAAAATTAGATATAAGCTAGCTCGTTTTTTTACTGGTAGAGAACATGGAGATCGAGATAAATTTTGTACGTCTTTTGAAAATAGTCTCTATAGTTGTTTAAAGCTTGATTTTACTGTTTTTTGGGCACTATTTATTTTAGAATAGAAAGAATCTAATTTCAGCTCAAAAAAATTAAACAAATACTGAATAGTTATTTAGTTGTTAAAATAAAATTAAATATATTACAACCTGTGCGTCCTGAAATAAAGAGCAGATAGTTCAGTAAAAGGCCGCATTAACACAGATGAAAGTATATTAACAAAATAAAAATTCTTAGTTATTACACTCTTAAAATTACATTAATTAAATAAAAACCCCTTATGCTATGACAGTGTACAAAATTAAACTAGAGTTAGGAAGGTTCTATCAATTACTGATTCTAAGTGTGAAAAAACAAATGGCTTTAAAAGACACGATATAAAGTAAAATTGGCTTCGCGGATTACGCGTGTTGATTTACTACTTGGCTTCTCCTCGTGAATTTTCCATAAACAGCTTGGCCTCTCCTGGTGAGATTCTTATCCAAAATATTGTCTCACCCGCTACTCTCCTATTCTCATTTGGGTAGTAGCTAATCACTTTTTGACTCGAAATGCCTTAGGATGAGCAGAATATGTTTAGAACGGAAAAAGGCCACTGCACTACGGCGAGATGGAAGAAAAAGCCTACTACGGCCTGACGAAGGAAAAATCCACTACTTGTAACTGAGGAAAAAGCCGTTACTGCACTACGGCACGACGAAAGGGAAAAGCCACTATGGCATGCTAGAGCAAAAAGTCTTTAAAAATTCCAAATGACCGTTTATCTATGTTCTCCCTACTTCTTGGTTCATTTCCGGAACGCAATTTTTAACAAACCAGACGCATTCAATGCAAACAAAATACGTTAAGTCGGCAACACGCTATACACTACTGGTTAAGTTTACACTGCTCAAAAGTTTAAACTCACTGCTTTAAGTTACAACTGCTCAAAAATTTAAATCACTGCCTAATCAATATAAAAATGTAATAAAATATAAATTATAGAAACAAAACGGTGTTGTTAACATGATCTTAAAATCTAGAAAAAAGAATATTACAATATATATATATATATATAAGTTTGATATCGATATCTCATTTCGCTTGAGAGTTGTCGGGCCAAGATATCAACAGACGGACAGATTGACAAAAAAATATATGTACTTGGAGAAGTCTGAACGGTGAAGAGACGTAAAAATTTCGAAGAGTAATTTTTACACGACTGCAATTTGTTGTGTTATGTTGATTTTTTATCATTTCCAATCTAAGCTTAAATAGTCTGAAGAAAACTCGGATATATTTAAAGAGTGATCCCCAAAAGTTCTTTTTTTTCATTTATATAGAGGAATACAAAAATAATGAATCTATGTGGTTTAAATATTACTTAATAATACAACATCAATTACAAAATTATTTGGTGATTATAAGTTAACGGTACAAAAAAATATGTAATATTAAACTAATCGTAACTCAGTCACCCATGGCATAGTAGATAGATTAATATTTATATGTGACTGAATCATAACGGCTGTTATAAACTTAGAAATTTATATTAATAATATTTTTAATTTTTTTTGTTTAAAAATGATAAGAAGTTCAGTTAAAT
>CM032449.1:52596981-52731981 GCA_019049505.1 Pachyrhynchus sulphureomaculatus | reverse complement strand
AAATATATTTTAATTTATATTTTAACTTTATTTACTTAAAATTAAAAAATAGAATATATTAAATTAGATTTTATGAGGAAATTTATCCAGTACATTATTATATGTAGGACTAACGATTGACTTAATCAACCTAATTAAGCTCATAGAAAACCAAATACACAATTTTAAGCCACTCATCTGATTTCACCAAGGATATCCTTCAAGCAGCTTTCTCCACTATCCCCAAATACAAATCAAACCCCACATTGTCCCATGGTGGACGAAGGCCTGTTCAGAGGCAATTAAGGAGAGAAAGAAAGCTTTGAACCTCTTTAAAAGGCACCCCTCGAGTGAATATTTCGTAAACTCTAAGAAAAAAAGAGCAGCATGTAAGAGAATCATTAAACAAGCAAAAATCTCTTCCTGGAACGAACTTATCTCAAAAATAAATTTCTCCACTCCTTCTACCGAATTGTGGAGATGTTTTAAAAAAAAAATGAAGGGCTCTCCACCGAGAAACATTCCAGGTCTGTTAACAGATAACTTATGGCATTCAAATCCAGAAACTATCAGCAACAGTTTCGCAACTTTCCTTCAAAACAAAACAGCTCATAAAACTCACTCATCTACATCTACTCAGCTACACCTAAACGACTTCGATTTTTTTGGAGCTACAGACTACAACTTTCCCTTCACACAAAAAGAATCTGATCTTTCCTTACAAGAAGCTAAAATGACCGCTCCCGGTCCTGACGACTTATATACTCAATTCCTTAAACATTTACCACCAAATTATATAAAAAAAACAATACTGGACTACATTAACCATCTATGGATTCCAGACTCTTTTCCATCTTTATGGCTAAAATCAACTATTATTCCAATTCATAAATCGGGTAAACCGAGAAACCAACCAAGTAGTTTCAGGCCAATTTCATTAATAAGCCAACTCTGTAAAATAATGGAGAGAATGGTAAAAAGTCGCCTAGAGTGGATCTTGGAATCAAAAAATCTTCTCAGTCCCAACCAATTTGGTTTCAGGAAACATCGATCCGCATTAGAATACTTAGCTCTTCTAGACTCTGATATCAACCAATCAATACACAAAAATGCCCACCTTTCAGCTATCTCATTGGATATACCAAATGCTTTTGATACCACAAACACGCAATTCATCCTAAACCAACTAAAAAAAATTGAAACTCCATGGTCATCTACCAAAATATATCGCAAATTTCTTACAACCCCGCTCTTTTAGAGTTAAGGTAAACAACAAATTATCTAATGAATTTAAGTTTGAACTTGGAGTCCCACAAGGTTCAATCCTGAGCCCTACCCTTTTCCTCTTGGCAATACAAACAATTGAAAGAACATATAGCAAGAAATACATCTTTAAAGCTCTTTGCAGATGAAATTATCATCTACAACTCCTCATCGGATAATACTTCAATTACCAATACTTTGCAATCGGCACTAAATAGGATTTCAGATTGGTCAGTGCAATCAGGTTTTACCTTCTCTCCGTCTAAATGTTCTGTAATTCATTTCTGTAGGAGAAGAGGTTGTTCTAAGATTAACACCTTATCCTTATCCAATACCCTCATTCAAATGAAAAATAACATCACTATGTTGGGACTTATATTTGACAACAGAATGAATTGGAAAAAAACACATTGAATATCTTAAAACAAAAACATCGACAGATCTGAACATAATGAGATTATTATCAAGCACCTCATGGGGAGCAAACTTCCCCTCTCTAATCAAGTTATACAGATCGATCATTTTATCTAAACTAAGCTATGGGGATTTTATTTATGACGCAGCTAGTCCTACAAAGATCTCTAGAAAACTATCCAGAATCAGGCCTTACGCCTATCGACAGGAGCTTATAGAACCTCCCCAATTCCAAGTTTACAATGCATAGCGTCTATGCTTCCCCTCTTCTTACAAAGACAAAAATCCTTAATGAGATTTTATTCCACCTCTTTATTCAGACCCCCACATTAAACAAGCTTTCAACCTTCATCAGTTACATTTAAAAATCTTTCAACCCAAATTCCATACAATCCAGAATAAAGAGCCTTTTATCCACCCATGAATTAAATTTCACCTCACCGGACTCATCAAAATTCCCAATACTCCCCCCTTAGACAGCTCCTACTCCCAAGATAGATATCAGCTTGGCTAAATATAATAAGGAATCAACTTCCTCTTCTCGAATAAATCATCGTTCCTCCAACTGATTCATGATAAATATCAAAATCGCATTCAATATTACACGGACGGGTCTAAATCAGATTTGGGAGTGGGTGCAGCAGTGGTTGCACAAAACATTATTCATATATGTACGTAAATTTTTAATTTTAATATATATATATATATATATATATATATATATAATATATATATATATATATATATATACATATATATATATATATATATATATATATATATATATATATATATATATATATATATATATATATATATATATATATATATCTACCACGGTGCTCCTGGGTGATTTTTAAATAAAAAGTCTCTGTACCCCTGAACTTTTTGGACTAAAATGTACCTGATACCTTAGGAAATCATATTCAACTCGAAAGAAAATCGAAAAAGATACACTTTTTTAGATATATCAAAAAGTTTATTTTTAATTTATAAAAAATTAAAAAAAAATGTAATAGAGAATATAATAAAATTAAATATATAAATATAAAATTTGTCGGTTATATAAATTTTTATAGATGTTATGGCATTATACGAGATATGTAATTTGAACGTTTATAGAAGTATTTTGGTTCTATGGAATATAATATTCCATGTTTTTAACATTTTTTCTAATTCAAGATAATAAATCTGTGTAAGCATATTCTTCGCACCTATTTTTTTTAATAAAATAGTAATAGCTACTGTTTTTGATAATTTGCAAACTTTTTCGGTAATTGTACAATCATATGTGACGACATTTATATGGATCGAAAGGGATAAGATTCTTAAATGGATCGGAAGGGATAAGATTCAAAAGAACTCGTGTGCTGTAGACAAGCGATATAATTTTATTATTGTTTAAATTCAATAACAATATCAATATTCATAGGAAGCTATAATAGTTGTATTAATTTTAATTAATACTATCGTGATATATATATATATATATATATATATATATATATATATATATAAATATATATATATATATATATATATCTATAAATATTATATATTATATATATATATATATATATATATATATATGTATATATATAAATATACATCGGAAAATTATTATATATATATATATATATATATATATATATATATATATATATATATATGTATATATATATATATATATATATAAATATATAAATATATATAATATATATATATATATATATATATATATATATATATTAATATATATATATATATATATATATATATATATATATATATAAATATATATATATATATAGATATATATATATTTATATATATATAAAATATATATATATATATATATATATATATATATATATATATAATATATATATATATATTGTGTATGTATTAATAAAATAAAATAAACTAATTTATTAAACACTTAAATTACACATGACGACTCTTGAATTGGTAAACTGATTTTAGAAGAGAGTCATTATATTTTGGATGATCTCTATTATTTATTGCATAATTTAACCATACTATACATATTTATATATATATATATATATATATATATATATATATATATATATATAAATATATATATATATATATATATATATATATATATATTATATATATATATATAATATATATATATTTATATATATATATATATATATATATATAATATATATATATATTTATATATATATATATATATATATATTATATATATATATATATATATATATATATATATATATATATGTGTATGTATTAATAAAATAAAATAAACTAATTTATTAAACACTTAAATTACACATGACGACTCTTGAATTGGTAAACTGATTTTAGAAGAGAGTCATTATATTTTGGATGATCTCTATTATTTATTGCATAATTTAACCATACTTTTTTGAAATCATGATGTATACTTTCCACTGCTTGTTTCACTATAAAATCCAGGACTTCTATTTGTTTTTTTACAAAAAGTCTAATACGTGGAAGAATATTGCATGGATTTTAGATGTAACAGAAATTCCTACTGACAAATAATTTTTTTTTTAAATATATCAATACTTTCTTCATAGCTAGATACTAATTTAGTTCCAAAACAATCATGAATAATGTTTTTTTAAATCCTGGAGCCATTGTACATATTTGACAATGTTTACATTTTTTTTAGCTCTTAATAAATCAATCATATTAAGTAATTTTTTACATGAATTACCATCAACGAACTACCATGATATGTGACACTTCTTTCTGCATAACATTCTTTAAATCCATTGCTCTACGTCTTTTTTTACACGACTCATCCTTTATCATATTATTTATTATAGAATTAACTGCTCCCAGCATGAGATGTAGTTCAGGAGGAGGTTATTAAATATAGAAGTTCTCTATTGTATGCTTCGAAGAATACCGCCATAATAATACAGTTTTCAAAAAATTGCGCTAATTTTCGGATTTGATCCAGCTTTCAAGTATTCATTATAGTTGTCTATTAAATGACTAATCGTTCTATTAGTTCCTCTCAAGTGCAACTTAATTAGCTCTGCAGTACACCATGTACACGGAAATCTGCTAGAGTGACTGCCAATACCACTGATCAAATTAGGTACCTTCAAATCGGTAGCAATAGTAGCACCAAGGTCGAGTAATGAATTCAAATTAAGCAATCGCCAAATCTTACTGATATTATTATGATTTTCTTCCGTTTTTGAAGCAACAGCTAGAAGAAATATTTTTTTCACACCTGAATCCTTGAACACTTTTTTTCCACATAAATTTTTATCAGTCGTCAAATTATTTATTTCATCGGATTCAAAATCTTCTAACAATTGAATAGACAAACATACTTTAAAAAAACCTCCACCGCCGTCTGTACCAATTTTAAAATAAACCTGTTTATTTAAAATTTGTCTTTGCTCCGAAACATAATTAACTAAGCCCATAACGTCGTTACAATACACAAGTGTTTCTGCAACTGGAGTTTTAATGGTTGACTTACATTGTATAAATTCAAACTTTTCTACTTTGAAATAATCATCTAAATCATGATTTTTTGCAAAAAGTTTTGTAAAAATATTTTTATCAAATAAATTTTTATTTCTAGTCATTTTTCTCATTGACGAAAGAACTTCTTTCGTTGTTCTCAAACTAAAATTGAAAGTATTTTGTATTTTTGATACTTCTAACCGAAATAGGAACATTCTTCGCAGTGTCTTTGGGTTTACGCAAAACTTTTAAAGCCTTACCTCGTTCTTGAGAAAAAAGAATGATATTTTTACTGCTGCTGTTATCCTCAGTATTAATTTTTTTGTTTAATTAATGAAGACGAGATATGATCCCTTTCTTTATCTTTAAGGCTTTGCACAACTCTATATTAACATTATCGTATTTGCTTTTACAAATATGCGAAATACCTCTACAAATTACGGCAAAGCACTTCGTACACCTTTTCTCCACGTTCTTGACATTTTTTTTTCTGTCTTTTTTTCTGCATTACTGATTTTCTACTTCTTATTAAAACACAAAGATAACAATTGCACTAAATATTATTACTGCTTGATCTGGTATCTCGAAAATTAAATTTTGAGTAGTCTGGTAGACTAAATTCAACACCTCTATATACTTTTGCATAACACTTGCTACAAATAACAATGGTTGGCGCAGTAAAGTTAATTTTAAAATTAACTATTCCTTCTATTTTATCTTGCAATTTTCCTTTAATTGGAATCATACTCTTATGAGAACAAAGACACAGCAAAAAACATTTTTTTTTTCGATTATCTTCGTGTGTCGACAAGTTATACTATTTTTTTTACACCAGAGCGCGGCATTTTAATTAATTTAACAACTGTACTTAAGCGAAAAGAAACTTTGATTTTTTGACTAGATGCCTCGAGCAGTGTTGGGTATAATATAACAATATATAATATAAACTAAACAACATTTCATCAGTGTATACAGCCGAATTATTAGCTATTAGAGAAGCTATTAAAACAGCTTTAAGATCAAATATAAATAGTAATATTCCTCATCATAACTGATTCTCTTAGCTCTCTGAAATCCATAAATTCTTCAAAAACATCCATCTCATTAGTGTTAGACATAATAGACCGTTTACATATAAGTGATATCCGGAAGAACAACATAGTATTGTTGTGGACTCCTAGCCATATTAACATAAGGGGAAATGATCTGGCGGATAATAATGCCAAATTGGCAATCACCTCTGGAAAAATCTTAAATCCAATCTTATCAACAAAAGACTTGATAAATCATTTCAAGGATATCATCAAAAATTTATTTCAACTATCTTGGGACTTGCAAGAGGAAAACAAATTATGGAAAGTAAAGCCTTCGGTATATCCACCTTTTCACCTTTCAAGTTTAACACGAAAATAGAATATCTTATGGAGAAGAGTATCCATAGGCCATACGAATCTAACCCATTCTTATCTATTAAAAGGGAACCCCCTCCATTATGTCAACAATGTAATACAGCCCTCTCGATAAAACATATCCTTTCGCATGATTATCTCCCCCAAAGAACAAAACATAATTTACCCCTACATCAAATAGTTGCACCAAATACAAATTACATAAAATGTCTAATAGATTTTTTAAAGGAATCTGATCTTTACTCTAAATTATAATATCAACATAATCTGGCGCTAAATGATCTTAGCTATCGATGCGCTACACCTAAACATACATACATACACATACTCATCTGATTTTCCAAATATTTCGTTATTCAGCTTTTATGTTGTTTCGCCATTTTTCTCCTGCAATTTGCCAAATTAATTAAAATTACTTTATTTGTCTCCATTACATGATCAAAGATAGTCCGTCGTAACCGAGAGGCTAATGAAATTTTCTCCGTTTTAATTCGACACGTAAAAAAAAGAATAAAGTGTGTAACTCTGGTGTGTATTTAATTTGGGATACAATATATCTTTATTTTATTTACAAGTATGTAAATCAACAGCAGGATCTCTTCGAATGTTTGAACTGTTGTTTTGTTCCAAGAGCTTTTGAGCTTCAAAATTTTTAATTAAAATTGCATAGAGCATCCATTTGCAACATATATCTCGTATTTCCGTCTCCAAACATCGTGGTCCACTGAAATTAAAATCTTTTGTAAGATGTTTTTAATTTGAACCTAAATTCCGTCGGTTCAAATTTTTTATGGTAGCAAAGCGGATATCTCTCTCATCAAAATTTAATTATAAATTTAGCTAGGTTTTAATCAAATTTCAGTTATATTTTACATGTAATTAATCCCCATTTTAGCAACATTTTCTTTAGGATTTTGAAACTTTAATATCATAGAAATTTGATTCCTTTGTTTGTACCTGTCTAAAGTATCTATCCTAAACTAATTTAGCTAAAGCTTAGAATGTGTATAGTTCTTTGTTATATTCGTTTAAAACATAGGAATAAGCCTTTATTATTTTGTTCGTATTTAGAGTTTAAGAGACGTGTAAAACAAGTGCATCTGCATCGAGTTGTCTTAATGTCGCTGCAAACATGTTATAGCATCATATTGCCAGAAAAATTAATCCGAACAAAAATTATTGTTTCGAACTCTACTGGATTAAATAAAGGGGAATCCTGTTAATTTGGAGTAAGTGACTGAATATGTGGAAAAGATCATCCGACACCGAAGTAAGAACACCTATAACATGATTCAAATGGACCTTACTGTTAAAATCAAAAAAAAACAGTTACAACCTTAATTAAGTATCATAAATGTAGTTAAAGAGTATTACAAGCTTTGTTAACTTATCATTACTGAGCTTACAAAATGTCTTTAAGAACATGTTATCCGGACCAGGGGCTTTATCATTTTTCATTAGTGAATTAGCATGAACCAACTCACCCTTCAATATTTCAGGGCCGGACGAATTGTCCGTTAAGAGATCTGGTGAACATGATCTATTATCATTCAAACAAATTTGAGATGTAACTTTTTCATGTATTAAGCTGTTCTTCTGGATCCCAGATTATTACGGATATGAGAGGAGGGATTCTTCTTATGTGTTTCTGGAGAAAAAACATCTATAAGAGATCTCTTAATTTTATGGAGTTTAAAAAATCATAAAGCCAATATACCAATCCGTCCAATCGTCACTGCAATAGATTTTATAACATATAAAATAGGTAAATATTTTGCAAATTTTCTAAATCCCTTTACAGAAAAAAACTAGTTTATACATTGAACATTTCGTAGAGAGATTAAAATCCATAAAGTTGTAACTTGTAACAGAAAATAAGAAACCTATTTATTAAATAAATTTCGGATGGTTGTAGGTTCTACTTGATGGAAATTGATTATAAATATATAATAAAAAGACTATTTTAAGTCAATTTCCACTGGTTTATTTAAAATTGTGATGGCGCGTTTCGCTGTCGATGCAGCTTCTTTTTCGGATCTACATTTTACACTGTCAAGTTAGGTTCAATGTTGACAATTCTATATAATTTTTTAATTATAATATTACACCTAATTAAATTATGTTGATAGTATTGGAAAACCAACACAGATATGGAATTAGGAGAATAAATTCAATAATGGTGAATCGTTTAAATCTATCTGGTCGTTAAGTAAAGCACCTGTAATCCTTAATCGATTTGTTTGCATTGTCTCTAAAAGGTTTAGTTTTAAACCTTTTTGTTGGGTATGTAAGATTTTGAAATTCTTATTAAACATGTCATTCTCTGTTAAAAGATGATTAGCATATGTTGAATTAGACTTTCTGTGGATGAAACTTTTTTCGTGTTCTGTAATTCTTTGTATAAATGTACGTCCAGTTTTGTTCTATGTATGTTTTAGGACATGACCCACATGTTAATTGATATACCCCAGATTTATTATCTTTATTGATTTGTGGTGTGTAATTTTTGAGATATTTCCCTATAGTATTGTTCGTCTTGTAAGCTATGTTGATACTTTTTTGATTTAAAAATTTTCCCAGTTTTTTTGCGAGCGGTTCCACGATTTACACCGGTTTGTTCTTCAACATGTCTTATAAAGATTGTAGGATCTACCTGAACAACGGCCAATACATTGATTTCTGACCCTTCCTCACCAATAAATACATCAGCAGGTTCAATCGGTTGTCTTCTAAACTGTTGCTCTACACTTAAAAAATAATTTGCCTCCTATCGGAATGTCTTGTCATTTACAACTCGGCGGCTTGTCGGCTATTCTTTCAGCACTCTCCATAAATTATTAACATGTCTACTTTTTCATCCGTTGAATACATTTTTGTTAACGAAAAATTATTTTTGGCGAAAAGTAAACAATAATAATGGCCATTTGGGTAACACGCAGCAACCACGACTTTCGGTTTGTCTGTTTTATAACAGCCTACTAAGTCCGTAATGGAACTTGTTGATATTACATCCTTACAAAATAAAACGGTTTATTTTCTGCAAATAATATTAAATCCAATTGGTGTTAGATAGTTCTGTTAGATGTATGTTGGCAAAAAACCTGTAATGTGTAACTAGGTTAAATAGAAAATGTGTTGTTATTTTAATTTCGGTGTTACTGATCATTATTTGAAGAGAAAATTCTGTAACTGAATGTAGAGCATAAAATTTTGTAGGAGCCACTTAGACTGGCGAAAATAGCACGATAAATAAATAGTCTTAAATTCTTTCCAAAATAGAATAAAACGAGCAAAAACAATTGGTAGTATATCCGCCATGGCCGCCTAAGTCTAAGAGTTTAAATCAATTTTTTGTCGATCACCTGTTAAACAAATGTCAACTTGTGATACATCGTTGAAAAGAAAAATTTCAGAGCGAATTGAAATTGATAAAAAATGCAGGGTTTCCATTAAAAATAAGAAAGTTGCAGTTACTTCCGATCAAACCGGAAGTAGTTTAAAAATACTTCTTAAGTGACTGTGTCACCTGGTATATATATATATATAATATATATATATATATATATATATATATATATATATATATATATATACTATATTGCTAACCATGCGACTCACTGTCACAAACCGTTAACAAAATTTAAAAAAAAAACTGGAATGTGTTTATTTATATCAAATAGTTGTTGGTACTTTTTTCTTATTCCATACGTTGTCGTACCATTTCATTAGAAGGTGTAAACCTTGTTTATGTGAGACTGTAGACTTTATTCCACAGGCATAAGTGGAAAAAATTGTACTCTATTGGGACAGTTTTTGTTCATGTGTAGTCTGAGTCTAAAGAGGAGGTGATTGATATGTCAAACTTTGGTAGGAATCTGAGGTAATAATCGAACGTGATGTCATTGGTCGAAAATCTGGGCCGCTGTTGTAAAGTTGATGCTGCGTTGATTGAAATTACGATTTTGTTTTATTTTTTTTATTGTCTTTAGAGTTTTCATTTGTAAATCCGTTAGCTCTGTATTAGAATTATAGAATCAGGATATCTACGTTAAGCCATAATATAAATTTTGTGTGTAGCCAAATATGGAACATATTCCAAGCAGTTCATTTCAAAAAAATGGCGCAAGAGGATTAGATGCAAGCTGCCAGTGAATTTGAAAGAAAAGCTAATTTTCCTATGTACCTCGATGCTACTGACCGCAAACACATTCAGAATGGAAGCTTCCCTCATGGAGGATCAATGAATTTTAATTATAGGAAGTATTACTCTATAGTGCTGTTGGCAATTGCCGATGCAGATTTTAATTCTTTGTTTGTAGACATTAAAACATATGGGAAAGATTGTGACTTCTTTATTTTCTAAAACACTGAATTTTGGAGAAGATTAATAAACAATGAATTCCGTATAACAGAGGCTAGACCCATAACCCTAGAAACTAGCTTAAAACTAACTTACGTGTTGGTGGACGATAGCATATTTCCAGTGAATGAGCATATTCTTAAAGATTCCTCAAGTCACAACTTTAGTATATGTATATGCGGAGAAAAATCAATGAAAAGACCTTTTTTAAAAAAATAAAGGAGTAGATAAAGATTTTAAGCCTAAAACTTGGGCGGACAAGGATAAAAATGGAACACTGCTGACGGAAAAAAAGAAATAATAGACAGATGAAAAGAATACTGTGAAGACTTTTATTATGATGAGCAAGAACAAGACATACTAACCTGAACTAACCTGAACCAACAGATTAATAGCACCCAACAAGAACCTAAAATAATGAGGAGTCAAGTAGAAGAATCTATTAGAAAATTAAAAAACAATAAAGCGCCTGGCTGCGGTGACATCACAGGAGATATTCTTAAGGAAGTAGATGATGAGATAATCAAAATAATCCATAAAATATATAACATCTGAAAAACTAGAATATGGCCGAAGGATTGGACATCTCTCTCCACATAAGAAAGGCTTCACCCGTAAATGTAGCAATTTTCATACATTATCTCTGTTATCACATCCAAGTAAGGTAATGTTACACATCATAAATAATCTATCTCTAGAGAAAAAGCTCGATTTGTTAGAGGAAAAGGAACAAGATATCAAATTGTTAATATCAGACCATTGATAGAAAAATGTATCTATAGTAATGTGCTTTATAGACTATAACAAGGTCTTTGATCTTGTCAGCTGGAAAAAGCTTTGGGAGGTACTGGAGCAAATTAGTGTTCGTTATCATTTAATTAAACTGATTAAAAACCTTCACTTGGACAGCACTGCAGTGGTGAGAATAGACAATACAACATCCGATCAATTTCATCTTGAAATTTCAATAGGAGGTCAGAGACGACAACTTGCGTTACGCTGATAACATCACCATACTCGCAGAAACTGAAGAAGAGATAGCCACACTCTGAAATCGGATAGAGCAAAAAAGTGAGAAACCTAAATAGGAACAAAACAAAGTTGAAGTCGGTAAGGTTAACCAAGATCGGACTTACTCAGTGGTATAGAGATAGTAATAAATTTTATATATCTAGGATCAACTGTAAGTAGTGTGGGAGGATGCAAGGACGAAATAAAGAGGAGAATATCCTGAGCAAGAAATGCTATGACGAGGCTTACTAAGATGCGGAAAAGCCCTTATATAACGAAAAAAAACAAAACTAAACCTCGCTCTGATCTTAGTCTTTCCAATATTTTAATATGGCGTAGAGTCCTGGTCGCTTAGACCATAGGAATGCAAGCCCGTTGTTTCCTTTGAAATGTGGAGCTATAGAAGGATGCTTTGATTAAGTCCTAGACTGCAAGAAGAACCAATCAATCTATACTGAAAGAATTAAATATGACCGTAAGATTATCATCGCTCTATCTAAAAGGAATTCTTCAGTATTTTAGAGATGTAGCTAAAAGACCAGGTGATGACGTAGATCGGCTTATAACGATGGGAAATGTCGACGATAAAAGGAGTAGAGGTCGTTCGCAAACAAGATGGTCGGATCAGATAAAACAAGTTATAGATCAACCACTCCATGTATCAATACACTTGGCAGAAGATCCAGAGAAATGGAGGAAAACAGTGGATAGAACAATGAAGTCATTCCAGAGGTATCACGACTCTCAAAATTGAGAAAACCAATGGAGAGAGAGTGAGAACTTTAGTATCAAACTGCGTATTTTTAACTAGAGACTTCAGAGAACTTGACAGTACGTAGAGTGTGATTTAGTAAAAAATATTTTAAAATGTTACATAATACGGTACGCTTAAGGGATGGCTACTGCACGGGGGGATTTACTCATTTCTTGGGTTGCAAATTACAATTATCTGTAAGGGCTCAGTCTACTAATAAGGCATACGAACATGTTCCAACTACCTTCTTAGTAAGGATGGTAAACTGTTATGGTAATTATTAAAAATTTAGCTATTAATTATAATATATGCATTCATATATTTTGTTAATATGAAATAAATAGAAAAAAAAATTGTTTTAATGTACAAAATACAATTAATAATAAGTACTAACCCCTTTTGTTTCTTTTTTGCCTGTGAGAGGTCTACATATTCGTCGTCTAAATACTGAAATATTTTCTCCCAATTTTTTTCTAATAGTATTTTATTTTTATTATTTTAGTTGATTTTATCCCAAAGACAGGGTTTAGTTTCCGCAAGTTCAGTTAACGTGATAATATCAAACTTAAAGGCCATGGTACCAGCTTGGAGAGCACTCAGTACTTTGTTAAACTTATAAAAATAGGGATAACACCATTGGAGAGACTGCTCCTCGACGACAGCCGGCAACTGCAAGGACACAGTGGCGTTGTTGAGAGTGAAACCACTCCCGTTTATTTAAATGTTATTTCTAGGCTTCCAGCATCGTTATCTTTGCCGTGTCGGTGTCGTGTTGGTGTCGTTCCGGCAGATGTGAAAACCTCCAATAGATAAAACAGTTTTACCATATATGGTATTACAGAAAAAATAGCCTAATTACTTAAAACATTCGCACAGTTTTTAACACACTAAAATTGGACAACGCTTGAGTTTATCAAAAGACAAAATTCTTAAAATGTTTAAATATTTCTATATTAGTCAAAATTTTTTCATTAAATTTTTTTCATGCAAACAGCATCACTTAAATCCTGACGCGTTTTTTTGTATTTTTAGTCAGCGCTTTTACTGATATATTTTATCTTAATATTCTAAAAAAAAATAGATAAATTTTTAAGCTTATGTAGCCTAGAACGCACTCGACGTGTACATTGAGCTGTTCAACATCCAATTGAAACCTACATTAACATATTACGAAATGCATATTCAGAAATAAACTAAAATGTAGCTTAATAATTTATATGCAGACTCTATTCTCAATACCAGCTTGAAACGAATATTAATAAAGTCTTTCAAACACGTCAAAATTGTCAAATTTTCTAACAATCAAAATCTCTTTTAAAATCTTTTTATTCTTTTGGAGAGAACAAGACAAGACTATAATATAAGGTTTCCTCATAATATATTTGCTTTTTATACTCGGTTCTTGTAATTTTAAACAGAGGCGGGTACAAATATAAAAGAAAAGAGTAGTAGTTTTTAACAATTTAAATATTAGATAAAAATGCACTTTTAAACTCTAAGAATATTTGAGATTTGTACAGTTCTTTTATTAAATTTTCAATAAACTAAGACAGAATTACACAATGTTCTTTTTTATAGATAATGTAATGTTAAATTAAAGAATACAGGTGACCACTATTTTTAAGTTATCTTGTCCCATATCTGATACGGACGATGCTTTTCAAGTGTTCTATAGATAAAGAGGGCCTACAGTTTGATGCTGGTTCCGAACAACCAAAGTGAGAGAGCCGAGAAGGGGGCCGTTACGTTACAATTTTTTTTCTTTAATCTTTATTATTTTCCGAGCCGAGATTCGAACTCGGGTCTCCAGCGTAGAAAGCAAACACCTTGCCCAGTACGCTATGGACGCTTCAGTTAAGTAATAACAAATATATTTACGATTAATTTGAATTACTTTTTTTCATGCAGAAAAAAGGATATAATAAAATCAGCCTATGTGGTGCAACTATAACTTATCTTGGTAGATGTAAGGAAAGCCAGTATACCTCGTTGGCATCACATGTGAGAGTGGTAAATCAAAAGCTACCAGTGTGTTAAAACTTCACTAAATTCGTACCACTATTTTTGTATTGAAAAGCAATCATTTACATATTATTTCATATTCTTGTAGACACTCTCAGTATAATAATCAATATGGAATGTGTTGTATAGATTGAATCATTAACTGTAATACCATATATGGTAAAACTGTTTTATCTATTGGAGGTTTTCACATCTGCCGGAACGACACCAACACGACCCCGACACGGCAAAGATAACGATGCTGGAAGCCTAAAAATAACATTTAAATAAATGGGAGTGGTTTCACACTCAACAACGTCGCCGTGTCCTTGCAGTTGCCGGCTGTCGTCGAGGAGCAGTCTCTCCAATGGTGTTATCCCTATCCCCAAGCTGGTACCATGGCCTTTAAGTTTGATATTGTCACGTTAACTGAACTTGCGGAAACTAAACCCTATCTTTGGGATAAAATCAACTAAAATAATAAAAATAAAATACTATTAGAAAAAAGTTGAGAGGAAATATTTCAGTATTTAGACGACGAATATGTAGACCTCTCACAGGCAGAAAAAAAAGGGGTTAGTACTCATTATTAATTATATTTTGTACATTAAAACAACTTTTTTTTCTATTTATTTCATATTAACAAAATATATGAATGCATATATTATAAATAATAGCTAAATTTTTAATAATTACCATAACAGTTTACCATCCTTACTAAGAAGGTAGTTGGAGCATGTTCGTATGCCTTATTAGTAGACTGAGCCCTTACAGATAATTGTAATTTGCAACCCAAGAAATGAGTAAATCTTCCGTGCAGTAGCCATCCCTTAAGCGTACCGTATTATGTAACATTTTAAAATATTTTTTACTAAATCACACTCAACGTACTGCCAAGTTCTCTGAAGTCTCTAGTTAAAAATAAGCAGTTTGATATTAAAGTTCTCACTCTCTCTCCATAATCGTACGGTCATATTTAATTCTTTCAGTATAGATTGATTGGTTCTTCTTGCAGTCTAGGACTTAATCAAAGCATCCTTCTATAGCTCCACATTTCAAAGGAAGCAACGGGCTTGCATTCCTATGGTCTAAGCGACCAGGACTCTACGCCATATTAAAATATTGGAAAGACTAAGATCGGAGCGAGGTTTAATTTTGTTTTTATAAGGGCTTTTCCGCATCTTAGTAAGCCTCGTCATAGCATTTCTTGCTCAGGATATTCTCCTCTTTATTTCGTCCTTGCATCCCCCCACATTACTTACAGTTGTTCCTAGATACATAAAGTTGATTACTATCTCTATACCATTGAGTAAGTCCGATCTTGGTTAACCTTACCGACTTCAACTTTGTTTTGTTCCTATTTAGGTTTAAACCTAGTTTCTCACTTTTTTGCTCTATCCAATTTCAGAGTGTGGCTATCTCTTCCTCAGTTTCTGCGAGTATGGTGGTGTTATCAGCGTAACGAAAGTTGTTGTCTCTGACCTATTGAGATTTCAAGATGAAATTGATCGGATGTTGTATTGTCTATTCTCACTACTGCAGTGCTGTCCAAGTGAAGGTTTTTAATCAGTTTTAATCAAATGATAACGAACACTAATTTGCTCCAGTACCTCCCAAAGCTTTTTCCAGCTGACAAGATCAAAAACCTTGTTATAGTCTATAAAGCACAATACCATAGATACGTTATATTCTTTACATTTTTCTATCAATAGTTTGATGTTAACACTTTGATACCTTCTTCCTTTTCCTCTAACAAATCGAGCTTTTTCTCTAGAGATTGATTATTTATGATGTGTAACATTACCTTACTTGGATGTGATAACAGAGATAATGTATGAAAATTGCTACATTTACGGGTGAAGCCTTTCTTATGTGGAGGTATTATAGATTTGTCCAATCCTTCAGCCATATTCTAGTTTTCCAGATGTTATATATTTTGATGGATTATTTTGATTATCTCATCATCTAGTTCCTTAAGAATATCTCCTGTGATGTCACCGCAGCCAGGCGCTTTATTGTTTTTTTTTTTAATTTTCTAATAAATTCTTCTACTTGACTCCTCATTATTTTAGGTTCTTGTTGGGTGCTATTAATCTGTTGGTTCAGGTTAGTTCAGGTTAGTATGTCTTGTTCTTGTTCATCATAATAAAAGGAAATATGGAATGCGTTGTATAGATTGAATCATTAACTGTATATGTCGCTGAAGGGGAAAGCGATTTCGACACGACTGAAAATGTTCAAGCTGTAGTGACCACAACACTCAACAGTATTCCAAATATTGACATAAAAGATTCTTTTAGGGAATTAATTTTAATGATGCTAGGAAAAGCATATCAAGTAAAATAACTGTTTTATTAACTATGCCTCTAATTTATTTTATAATAGTAGTTCTGTTTCTTCTCGGAGAGAAGAAACATAACTTATTATTTAATTTTGAAATCTAATTAATATATACATTTTTTTACGGTTTAATATTTTTTAAAAAAGGGTTTATGTTATTATTGCGAAATACAATACTGAAATAAGACAAGCTAACAAAACAGTTAACCAGGAATTACAAAACAATTCTACCAAAATATGAATATAATTGTCAGCTCTTAGTAAAAATAGGTATCCCTACATACTACATTACTATTCGTTTATGACACAATTTATAGTTAGTTGAAGGAAAGTGATGCAATATATATTTATATGCAATTTTTACGCAAATATCTTTCATCTTGCTCTTGTGCCAAAGCTGTTGTCGCCTCGATTTTAGGGAGCCTAGGAATTATGCCATGATTTTTATATTTCTGGATTCGGTATATTGAATTTACAAAAATCAAACATATATTTATAATCCCTAATATGGCTTTCGTTTGACCGTGCGAAACACGGTGGCGTCTATCCCGGTTTGAGCATCTGGAGGCATAGTTATGGTAGGCTCAGGACTGGGAAATAATAGTCCACAACCCGGCTGGTAATGGGATGTAATCGCGATAGAGCGCTAAGCGCTATGAGTTGAGATTTCTATTACTTCTCCTTAGGGGTACGTAGTGTGAGCGGGCAGTTGAACATGTGTGATTATGTTTTATATGTATATTATATTTATTTCATATGTAAACATTGGATCTATTTTGAAAATTTAATAGTGTTATATACGCTAAAATAATTCCTGGGGATCACTTCTATAAAAAAAAAACAGTTGAAATTCGTCCGGTAATTTTTATATAAAATCGCTAACCTCCTGCATGCATACCTGACAACCCTTTACATACTTTCGTTTACTCCCACGCTAAAGGAAGTATTGCACTTGTAAAAATATCCTCTGCGATTTTTACAATTCTTCACGTTTCAGAATTGGAAATGGAAAAATATAGCGTCCAATATCTGTCGATCTCGCTATCTCTACGCACTACTACTGTCGAACAAAATAACATACTGACTTCAAATTTAGTACATATATTATACTCGTATTGGGAATACAAAGGGGAAACTATAGTTTTGAGCATGAGGTAAAAGCGGCTGGGCTTGATCAATTTTATAGCTTTAGTAGTATTATTAGAATTACTCGTGGATTTTAGTTGAGATAGATAGTGTTTAGTGAATAAATTTTAAAGATAATTTTCAATAGTCCAACATATACGAGGCTGGTTTGAAAAATCCGTGCAAAGTCCGAGAGATGGCACCACCCCGGCGCGTATCGAGGTCATGTTTAGTTAGTAGCATCTCTTGAATGAACGCACACCAAGTTTCAGCCATATTGGTCTATTTTCTTTGTGTTTGGCATTCGTGTGAATCAAGGAAGTCGAGTGATTTTCAAGAAATGGACGAAAAAGAATTTCGTGTGGTGATTAAACATTACTTTATGAAAGGCAAAACGCCTCAGGAGACTAAAGAGAAGCTTGATAAACATTATGGTGACTCTGCACCTTCGATTAGAACAATTTATAAGTGGTTTCAAAATTTTCGGACTGGCCATATGGGCATAAGTGACGCTGAACGTTCTGGACGGCCTGTGGAGGTTACGACTCCAGAAATCATTGATCAAATCCATGATATGGTGATGGATGACAGAAGAGTTAAGGTGCGTGAGATTGCTAGTGCTGTGGGCATCTTGACTGAACGGGTACATAATATTTTGCATAAACATTTGGACATGAGAAAGCTATCCGCAAGATGGGTGCCGCGATTGCTCACGCTTGACCAAAAACGGAATCGTGTGAAGTGTTGCAAGGATGGTTTGCAGCTGTTCCAGAAGAATCCGGAGGACTTTAAGCGTCGTTTCGTCACTGTGGATGAAACATGGATACATTACTATACTCCTGAGGCCAAACAACAATCTAAACAATGGGTTACCAAGGGGGAATCTACACCAAAAAAGGCGAAGACCGTTCCTTCGGCCGGAAAGGTTATGGCGACTGTCTTTTGGGATTCGCAAGGGATAATCCTCATCGACTATCTGGAAAAGGGTAAAACTATTACAGGTGAATATTATTCATCGTTATTGGACTGTTTGAAAACCGAGCTGCAAGAAAAACGCCCGCGATTGGCCCACAAGAAAGTCCTTTTCCATCACGACAACGCACCAGCACACACCTCAGCAGTTGTGGTCGCAAAATTAATGGAAATAGGATTCCAACTCGTTTCACATCCCCCCTATTCTCCAGACTTGGCTCCCTCGGACTACTATTTGTTCCCCAATTTGAAGAAATGGCTGGCGGGACAAAGATTTTATTCAAACGAGGAGGTGATTGCAGACACTAATGGATATTTTGCAGACTTGGACAAATCCTATTATTCGGAAGGGATCAACAAACTAGAACATCGTTGGACGAAGTGTATAAGCCTAAAAGGAGACTATGTCGAAAAATAAAAAAGGTTTACCCCAAACACATAAGTAGTTTTTATTTTTGCACGGACTTTTCAAACCAGCCTCGTAAGGCACTGAAGGGATATGAGTGTTAGAGGGGCTGTTTCGACTAAATCGGATTATACTTTCTATTAAGGTTGTTGAAATCTTATTCTTTAGTGTGAGAAATCAAATTCAGCATTACATTACAATTGAGTATTTACGGAATAAATACGTGGTAGTTTGCAATTTTTTTTTTTTTTTGATGCTTGCTTATGACAATATACATCATATTTCATTCAAGGAATGAAGATGAAATATTTTGCAGGAAAATCATGTGAAACTTCTGATCAATATTTGGGTTTTTTATGAAATGTTATTTGAGGTCGATAGACCTTTGACTGAGAATTGTATAACCTATGCTTTAACTATTGCAAGCTAAGTTGCAACAAGAAAAAAAAACAAACCTAGAATAACAACATTTTCTAGGATATCTTACAGACGGATTTTATTAGTTTGATCAAAGTTTCTCTCGTTTTCCTAATACCCTTCAAAAAAAAAGTAATTTTTTTTTAAGGATAGTATAGTTCCGCTACTGCAAGCACAAGAGCCCTATGGATCTCGTCTTCATTTTGCTGTGTCGGCAATAAAATTCCGGCACCGGAACGAGTTTTGCATAAAAATATGTCGGAGCAGCCGAGAGAGACGCGATTCGAGCAGTCCGTAGATATGAATTGGCGTTATTAAGAAATCCGAATGTCTCAATTCCAACAGCTCTCTCATGAGTTCAGTCCGGGTTTTATTGATGGTTTTGCGAGGGATATTTTACGCATTATTTTACCCTCGTTTATATCCCCGGTTTATTCGAGTCTCAGGTTTTACAGTAATATCATCTTTGTATGCATATTTTTATTGCTTTGAATTTAGTACGCAGGATAAAGTCGCTGTTATGCTTTGAGATTTTGTTATAAAATGTTCATTTTATTTTAATAGATTTCGATATCTACAAAGAGATTTAGCATAAATTTGCAATGTTTTTATAATTTCAAGTTCTAAATTATTCATGTTTATAAATGAGCATCCTGAAATAATTTAAAACCGAAAATATTCTCTTAATGTTTTAGCAGAAGTACGTCAACGGTTTCTCAATCAGATGGTAACCGATGTCGGCCACAGGCTTGTGACAGTATACTTGTTTATTTACACTTTATTTTAACTTGGAATACAAGAAAGAGGAAAATTTTAAAAATGAAGAAAAAATGGAAAAGTTATCCAAAATAGGCACACACAGGCAAACATAAATATATATTAAATTCACTTAAAATATAAGAATATAACTTATTTATTACATATAATGCAGTCGTTATGACTAGGTGACAAAATCCAAGCAACATATTTAAATGAAGATGTCCTATGTAGGAACAGCCCGCAACTAGCGCAAGGTGAGTGATTTTTAACAGATTTCGATTTTTACAAAGAGATTTGGCATAAATTTGCAATGTTTTTATAATGTCAAGTTCTAAAAGTTCTAAATCATTGATATTTATAAATGAGCATCCTACAATAATTTGAATTAAAATTTTCTTTTTAATTTTTGAACAGAGTCGCTCGATCGGATCTGAATCAGAGGGTAACCCAAGTCGATTCCAGGCTAGTCAGAGTACACTTTTATTTTATTTATATGTTCATTATCATCAATTTATTTATTTATAAGTTCAGTTGTTTATTTGACTTGGGAAGTAAGAACGATGACAATTTAAAAAACGGTCAAGTGCAAGTTGAACTTGCACAATTAGTGTTCCGTACGTTGATTGTTTTTGAAATAAAAATTTTTGTTAGGGTGGTATAAAATGATCAGTGACTTCACAAAAACACACCCCAAATGAGTTTTCAACAAAGTTTGTTTCCAATCTTTACTGAAAACTGGTGACCTTGAAATTTTTTTTTTTTTATATACCAAATAAATTATTAAAGGTAATGCACTCGTGATAATTTTCGTTCAATCTATACCCCGTGGAGAATATTCCAGAATTTTTTTCAAAATTTTTTGATCAGTATTTTCGGGATAAGGTAGGGGACAGCGATTTTTTAAAAGTAATACGAAGAAAAGTGTGCGCAAGTATTACATTATATATATATATATATATATATATATATATATATATATATATAGATATATATATATATATATATATATATATATATATATATATATATATATATATATATATATATATATACAATATATATATATATATATATATATATATATATATATATATATATATATTTTTACTCGTGTTTTCACAAGCTTTCATTTGACACCACACTCGATGACCTAGTAAAAAAAATTTTTTTTCACTTCCGATTTCATCCCTCAAAACGAACCTCTTAAGTCAAAATTTATGTTACTGTGGTATAAAATGATCAGTAACTTCACAAAACACACCCCAAATGAGTTTTCAACAAAGTTTTTTTCCAATCTTTACTGAAATCTGATGACCTTGAAATTTTTGTTTTTTTTTATATACCAAATAAATTATTAAAGGTAATGCACTTGTGATAATTTTCGTTCAATCTACACCCCGTGGAGAATATTCCAGAATTTTTTCGAAATTTTTCGATAAGTACTTTTCGAGATAAGGCCCGGGACAGCGATTTTTTGCGAATTTTTAAAAATAATACAAAGAAAAGTGCGCGCAAGTATAATATCATATATATATTTTTTACTCGTGTTTTCACAAGCTTTCATTTGACACCACATTCGATGACCTAGTAAAAAATTTTTTTTTTCACTTCCGACTTCACCCCCCAAAACTAACTCCTTAAGTCAAAATTTAATTCTCAAAACTACATGGCTCTGATGAGGCCATCAATTCCTATATTATTACCAAATTTCACCTTTCTATGTCAAATAGTTTCCAAGAAAATCGGTGTGACAGACAGACAGACAGACAGACAGACAGACAGACAGACAGACAGACAGACAGACAGACAGACAGACAGACATCGAAGTGATCTTATAAGTGTTCCGTACGGAACACTAAAAATGAAGATAAAATGGAAATTTTTATCCAACATACGTACAGGTGAAGATAAATCTATTTTATGTTGTATTCACTTAAAAATATATATATTACAACTTATTTAGTACAACTAACTCAGTCGATTAGGTAACAAAATCCAAGCAATGCCGACGTCCTATGTAGAAATGGCACGAGACTAGCGAGATGCGAGTGATTTTATAGAATGTGAATTACAATGGATTTGGAAGGAACAAGTATGAGATTAAATTGTTACAAAATTTTTCTAATTTAATGGCACCTGTGTATCTATTTTAAACCTTCTGATTGCATTTTTATCCACTTTCATTACACTATAGATATATACTAATTTATGCATATTCATACTCTACTAATATTTCAGAGAGGTCTCTCATTTATAGTTTATTATTATAATATTTCGACATTGTTTCGGTATATTTCTCAAAAACATACTCAACAATAACACAGAAATTTTTAAACGTTTTTTTTTTAATTATGCTGCCACAGTTTGAAAATCATACGATCTATCAAGGTTGCATGCATGTTGGAGCATGTTAGAACCTAATTTACAAAATAGAGTTAGTATATTGATTTTAATGAAAATAGTAAAATTGTGTTTGGTTAAACTGAAACCAAATGGCGAAATCCTTATTTTTAATAGGATTTCACATATATTGGCACTAGTGTTCTTAATAATTACATCAGAGATTGACAGTTTTTCCCTTTAAGATTCTACTAGTTGTGATGAATTTTTACCAGAACAAACTTTAACGTCTAACTCTCCATACACTCAATTCGCATCCCTCGCACCTGACACAGAATTAGTGGCCTACCTGAGACAACTCTAAATGTATTATTGTGACTACTTCTTTCAAGAATACTTAGGTTCTACAAAGAGATGAGTTTTTAAAATATGCCCAGGAGTCGAAACTTACATTTGTATTTCATGGCCCTTTTAACACAACGTGGTAGAGCTACCACGGGCGTTATTGTATTTCTGCGTTAATCGCTACATAAAAATACATACACCCAGCCAATTGCCAGAATCGAACTAGCGACCCTCGGTGTCATATGCAAGCTCTTTACCGGCAATGCAACTATAAATTTTATATTTGGAAATTGTTGATTGAGGTGTTGGTGAGTATATGTACCAAAATTTTGATTTAGTATAGCTTAAGTCAAGGTATTTTCTTCAGAAGAATTTTTAAAAGGAAAAACTAGTTTTAACCTGAACTAAATTTGGCCACATTTAACCGTCAATCATCCTTAATTCCTGTATACCCTTACAGTATTATTTTGTTTTTTTTTTGTTATATTCCATCTTTCGAGGACCAAATTTCGAATAACGCAAGCATAAAAAATCTTTATTGTATAAATCAAAGCATCTTACCATGGTACCATTAATTTGCAAGTTAAAGCAGCTAATTGAAATTTTTCCAGAATCGCGATTAATACGAGGCATGTTTTTTAAGTAAGTACCGTTTTGCGATTTCGCCGCCGCAGCGATACGGTCGGCGTTCCGCGCATGCGCGCTGGTAACCTACATCTCATGTCTACGCACTGACGCCATTACAGTCTGATTCTTCATTGTATACGTTGTTTACTGAGTGTTTAAGATGCCTCCGACAATCGTGAGTCCCGCCGATTGTGAAGTACGGGCTGTTATACGATTTCTTAGTGCTAAAGGCGTAAAACCGATCGATATTCATCGTGGGATCTGGTGAAGTTTACGGACAAAACATTATGAGTGATGGAATGGTAAGGAAATGGGTGAGAGCATTTAAAGATGCCCGCACAAATGTGCATGATGAAGAACGGAGTGGGCGTCCTTCGGTCGTTAATGAAGATTTGGTGCAGAAAGTGGACGAAAAGGTGAGAGAGAAAACAGAACGCTTTACAATTTCATCATTGTGCGACTGCTTTCCTCAATATTCTCGTAGTGTTTTGTATCGCATTGTGACCGAGAACTTTTTTCTCAGGCGGCAGAATTTTATGAGGAGGGTATTCAAAAACTGGTGCCACGTTATGACAAGTGCCTCAATATTCACGGAAATTATGTAGAAAAGTAGATTAAGGTACAGGCTTTCATGTAAAAATAAAATTATAGCGATATCTTTGCACGTCTTTTTTTAATTCCAAAACGGTACTTACTTAAAAAACATGCCTCGTATATTTTGTCAACTGGTCCATGTTTCATGTGTATATACCATTATCTAACAATTATCTCAAGTTAGACAACGTATATTTGAATCTTATATTACTCAATAGTTTTGACGAATTTGATATCGTTTTTTATCAAAATTTTGTTTTATCAGTATATATCATTATATGAAAACTATTGCTGTATAAAAAAAACAGTTTTCAAATTTAAACAATCAGGAACATACTACCAAAAGCATTGGATTATATCGTTCACATGATTTTAAAGTCAACAGACAGTTTTGTGAAGAAAAGAAGTCGTTTAGATCTAAAATTTATTTACGTGTATTAAATTTAAATTTTATGTAAAAAAAAATTTGGAGTTTGAAGAAATACCTGCCTCAAAAATAGAACGTAAGTAAAACAGGGGATTACTAATAGTTTTTTTTTTACGGTCTCCCTTAAGAGTTCTTGCATATTTCTTTCCTGACACAACGTTCTTAGACTTTATATTTAAAATATATTACTAAATTTAAAATAAAAAAGTAAATGTCTTCTTACCATTAAATCTACTGTGCCCTCTACAAAACTACAGTTTATTACACCCAACGTAAGGCATTCTTGTTTAATTTACCGGTATATTTTGTGCAGGTTATAAACAATTCCTGTTAATAAAACGTGATTAATGATTAGCCATTACTAAGCGTTTTCATCAGAACGTTCGATATTACTAAAAATGCTTCGAAGTTGGCCTCTAAAACACATAAATAACCTTTGTTAAGGCAATCGGAAGCTTTTGATAAACCACCGATTTTTTTTTCGATAACCGGAAGGGTTTTAACAGTGCTTTCGTAATCCATTTCCTCTGTGGTAAAAGGCTTAGCACTCCCTGTGGTGAAAGAAAATAATGGTATCGAATTTTAGATTCGATTTTTTGTTCGTATCGTATATGGGGGTGTGAATTTATATATATATATATATATATATATATATATATATATATATATATATATATATATATATATATATATATATATATATATATATATATATATATATATATATATATATATATATATATATATATATATATATATATATGTATATATTATAGCCCGGCACGTTGAGGCGCTATTTTATATATAGCCTCTCGTTGCCGCCAATTTGTATAGCCTCAACTTTCTTTTTTTTTTTTTTTTTAATAAATATTTTATTTATTAAATAGAAGCCGTTATTTACCCCTTATGTATATCTTAATTTTTGAGAATGTATTAAGTGGATATTAATACTGGGGGAACAAAATTAGATATAAGCTAGCTCGTTTTTTTACTGGTAGAGAACATGGAGATCGAGATAAATTTTGTACGTCTTTTGAAAATAGTCTCTATAGTTGTTTAAAGCTTGATTTTACTGTTTTTTGGGCACTATTTATTTTAGAATAGAAAGAATCTAATTTCAGCTCAAAAAATTAAACAATACTGAATAGTTATTTAGTTGTTAAAATAAAATTAAATATATTACAACCTGTGCGTCCTGAAATAAAGAGCAGATAGTTCAGTAAAAGGCCGCATTAACACAGATGAAAGTATATTAACAAAATAAAAATTCTTAGTTATTACACTCTTAAAATTACATTAATTAAATAAAAACCCCTTATGCTATGACAGTGTACAAAATTAAACTAGAGTTAGGAAGGTTCTATCAATTACTGATTCTAAGTGTGAAAAAACAAATGGCTTAAAAGACACGATATAAAAGTAAAATTGGCTTCGCGGATTACGCGTGTTGATTTACTACTTGGCTTCTCCTCGTGAATTTTCCATAAACAGCTTGGCCTCTCCTGGTGAGATTCTTATCCAAAATATTGTCTCACCCGCTACTCTCCTATTCTCATTTGGGTAGCTAATCACTTTTTGACTCGAAATGCCTTAGGATGAGCAGAATATGTTTAGAACGGAAAAAGGCCACTGCACTACGGCGAGATGGAAGAAAAAGCCTACTACGGCCTGACGAAGGAAAAATCCACTACTCTGTAACTGAGGAAAAAGCCGTTACTGCACTACGGCACGACGAAAGGGAAAAGCCACTATGGCATGCTAGAGCAAAAAGTCTTTAAAAATTCCAAATGACCGTTTATCTATGTTCTCCCTACTTCTTGGTTCATTTCCGGAACGCAATTTTTAACAAACCAGACGCATTCAATGCAAACAAAATACGTTAAGTCGGCAACACGCTATACACTACTGGTTAAGTTACACTGCTCAAAAGTTTAAACTCACTGCTTTAAGTTACACTGCTCAAAAATTTAAATCACTGCCTAATCAAATATAAAAATGTAATAAAATATAAATTATAGAAACAAAAACGGTGTTGTAACATGATCTTAAAATCTAGGAAAAAATGAATATTACAATATATATATATATATATATATATATATATATATAAGTTTGATATCGATATCTCATTTCGCTTGAGAGTTGTCGGGCCAAGATATCAACAGACGGACAGATTGACAAAAAAATATTATGTACTTGGAGAAGTCTGAACGGTGAAGAGACGTAAAAATTTCGAAGAGTAATTTTTACACGACTGCAATTTGTTGTGTTTTTGAATGGAATTTGAAAATTATGTTGATTTTTTATCATTTCCAATCTAAGCTTAAATAGTCTGAAGAAAACTCGGATATATTTAAAAGAGTGATCCCCAAAAGTTCTTTTTTTTCATTTATATAGAGGAATACAAAATAATGAATCTATGTGGTTTAAATATTACTTAATAATACAACATCAATTACAAAATTATTTGGTGATTATAAGTTAACGGTACAAAAAATATGTAATATTAAACTAATCGTAAATTTATATTAATAATATTTTTAATTTTTTTAAAAATGATAAGAAGTTCAGTTAAAATGTATTTCCACAAAAATACGTTTTAATTGAAATTTCATAAAATTTTGAGGTCTTGCTCAGCGTGTTCGTGATGTCTCATCATAAAGTATCACATTTCGTATTTTAAAGCAAGGAATAATGTTAGGATTAAATTATTCTTTAGTGTAAGCAAGCAAAATCTAATATTTATTTTATAACTTATATTTTCATGTTTCGTAGGTAAGTTTACCAAATTTTTTGTGTTCCGTACGGAACACTTATAAAATCACTTCAGTGTCTGTCCGTCTCTCTGTCACACCCGATTTTCTCTCAAAGTATTTGACGTAGAAAGTTAGCATTTGGCACTAATATAGGAATTGATGAGAAAGCCGTATTTTGAAAGTTCAATTTTGACTTAAAGGTTTCGTTTTGGGGGGGTAAAATCGGAAGGGAATTTATTTTTTTTTACCAGGTAATCGAGTGGGGTGTCAAATGAAAGCTTGTGAAAACACTAATTTAAAAATATATATAATGTAATACTTGTGCACACTTTGCCTTGTATTCTTTTAAAACATTGCCAAAGATCGCTGCCCCCGTCCTTATCTCGAAAACTACTGACGAAAAAATTTCGAATATTTTCCACATAGTGTAAATTGAACGAAAATTATTACGAGTGCATTACCTTTAATAATTTATCTGGTACATAGAAAAAAACAATGATTTCAAGGTCATCAGTTTTCATCAAAGATCGGAAACAAACTTTGTTGAAAACTCATTTGTGGTGTGTTTTGTGAAGTCGTTGATCATTTTTATACTTCCGTAACAATTGTTTTTTATTTTAAAAGGCATCAACGTACGGAACATTAATTGCGCAAGTCCGATTTGCACGTGGCCGATTATTTTTTGATATTAAATTCGTATTCAGCATGCAAATATTTTTAAAATAAATTATTTTAATTTAGCAGTTTTTGACTGCTTTCTGTTATAGTTACACTCAATCTTAGTGTACATTTATATGTTTTTAGCAATAAGAAGTTTCTTAAGGTTCCTCTCTTGTCCACTCTCCACTACATCAGAATGTTCGCATCGGAAACTGATGAAATTCTAAACACGAGTTGCTGCATGTTATTTGTTTCGTATTGGGTTTATTAGGATAAAATTGCTTGCGAAATTTGCGCAATGAGAGTTCGAACCGCAGTAATATGGGTAATTTTTGTTTCAATTTATGTGTATTTCAAAGGCAATATTGCATCAAAGGCATAATAGATGAAATAATCGTTATAATTGTAAATGAAAATTAGGAAAATATAACACTCATGAATACTGAAATCGACTTGAAGCGATATACAACATAACTGTGTTTGTGTCATTACCTATTAAATTGCCATATATGAATAAATATTTATAACGATAGACTACTGCTAGCAGTAATAATTGTTAAACATAAATTTAGAGTTTCGGTGTAATCTCCATAATGTAAACATTTCCTAGAATGTTTGTTAATAACGACTGATTTCAGATTTGCTCTTCGAAAAGAAAAGTATTTGTTAGTAGAAAATAAAGTAAAAATAGGGATCTGGTGGTGGATATTGGTGGAGTGAGGTAGAACAAGTTTCTGTGATTGTATCATAAAAGTCTATTTTTCACACTCACCATTATTTTAAAACAATTTCCTTGCGATTAAGCACCAACTATGTTGGGAATGTGGAATCTTTCTTACAATGACACTACTCAGTATATCACCACTACACCTAACACTTTATTTTTACACTTGACGTGCGTCATCAGGAGTGATCATTACCTAGAGCTAAACTACGAATCTTCTTACTCAAGCCAAAGTAAAGGCATGGGCGAGGCCATACTTTTACATTTTATAATTTTCATACTTTCCTATGCGTTCAACAATCTCCTATCAGATACATCTTTAATTAACCATAGATTATCTAATGTTACAGTATGATCAACCTCAAGAGCATGTTCGGCAATGCTAGGTATAACTATTCTACCGTATCTTAAATGTGCTAAATGTTCTTTAAATCTTCTTTTAATTGACCTTTTAGTTTGCCCAACATACTTTTTGTCGCAATAATTACTAATTTCATAAATTCCAATTTTTTCACGAATAGGAATCTTGTCTTTGGAATTTTCTAGGATATTCCTTAAATTGTCTGATGACTTATAAACTAAGATGAGGCCTACCCTATTAAATACCTTATTGAGTCCCCTGCTATATTTTGGATTATATGGTGATGAACATACTTGGTCTTATTTGCTATGCATGTAAAAAAGGTGAAGTTCTGAATATTTAACCTGAATTTATGTTTATTTTTAACTTATTTATCATCGTCATAACCATTAACTCTAGTTATACTTTTAATACGATTCCTTTCATTATTGAATTTTACTTCATTCAGTGCAAAAGTGATCAAACGATGAAATAGAAAATGTACTGCGGCTAATTTATGTTGTTTGCAATGAAACGAATCAATTGGAATATTTCTTTCTTTACTGTGTCTTTTCTATAGATTTCAAATTCTAACTTATTATTTTTAATAATTAAAATATCTTTAAATGGTAATTATCCTTTTTTCTCAAGTTCGTAAGTAAATTTAATTTGGTAACAAAATCATCTATATTTGCTTCTTTTGTATCAAAAATCGCAAAGACGTCATCCCCATACCTATATATCTTTGAGAAATACTCAGATTCTTGATTGGCTTCGTTTCAAACTTACTCATGAATAAATTGGCTATTACCGATAAATATAGGTGTATCCCAGGGATCTGTCTTAGGACCTCTTTTGTTTTTGCTTTTTGTGAACGATCTTCCTAATATAGAAGAGCAACATAATCTCATCATGTTTGCCGACGATAATAGTTACGTTTGCTCTCACAGAAGTGAAGAAGAAGTGCTAGTGTGTGCACAAGATATTTTAATTGAATTTTTAAAATGGTTTAATGCAAATAAATTGTGTATACCTGTAAATACACAAAAGACTGTATTCATTGATTTTACTCCTCGATCTAAAGCAATATCTGAAAGTTATCTATTAAAAATTCAAGGGAAAAGTATACAACAAGTAGATGAAGTAAAATTTTTAGGAATACATTTGGAAAACAGCCTAAGTTGGGAAGGCCATGTTGATGTTGTTTGCAGGACTTTATCATCGTCGTGTTTTGCATTATATAAATTGAAAGATTTGACCAACAGAAATGTTTTGTTGTCTTATTAGTATGCACATTTCTATTCAAAAATTAAGCATGGCATAATTTTTTGGGGTTATCTTTCTTATAGCCTCGGGGTTTTTCGGCTACAGAAGAGAGCTATGAGAGCAATAGTTAAGGCTCAAAGAAGTGCATCCTGTAGACAAATTTTTAGGGATTTAAGGATCCTCACAGTACCTTATATTTTCATGGTTGAAATTTTGTTATTTGTGAAGCGAAAGCCACAGAATTTCCTTACTAACAATTATTATCACGATCATCATACAAGGTACGGTGATAACTATGCTATTTCAGTCTACAGTTTGTCCACAACGAAAAACAATCCCCGTTATATTGGCATTCACCTATATAATAAATTGCCCTCCAGTTTTCGAAATATTGATAATATAAAATTGTGTAAAAGAACATTAATTGATTTTTTTTTGGAAACATGTTATTATAGTATAAACAATTTTTTAACAGATAGAGGCTTCTAATGTTAAGTTGTTACTTTTGTTGGGTTCATTACATTTGCAGAAGTTCATTTATGATACTTCTTCTCACTCATTAAAAATATTGCCTGACTTGTCCTATGCTATTGTGTATGGTCTCATGGATCAATAAAGTTTGTTTATTTATTTATTTATTAAAGATGATAATTAATTACTTATTGCTGTTCCTTCTTTCTAAACATAAAATTGACTGTTATATTGAAAATAATTTTGTTTCATACAAAGCTTTGATTGTTTACTGGTTACTTGACAAACAACTGATGGCCTCGCCCATGTCACTAGTTCCGCTTGATTAATTCAGGTGTTAGGCTAAGTATAAGTAAGTTAGATTTGCAGTTTAGTTTTAATCAATCATCGCTCCTGATAAAGCTAACATGGTGAGTGGAACGCGCGTCAAGAGCAAAAACAGACAGATATATTCCTAGTCATTAGTTTCGTTGCAAACAACATATATTAGCCCAAGTACATTTTCTAGTTCATCGTTTGATCACTTTTACTCTGAATGATGTAAAAGTCAGTAATGAAAGTAATTGTATTAGAAGTATAAATCGGTTAATAATTATAACGATGACTTAACAAACAAGTTAAAAATAAACTTAAATTTAGGTTAAATTTCAGAACTTCATCTTTTTTACATGCGTAGCAAATAAAACCAAGTATGTTCACTACCATATAATCCAGAATATAGCAGGCGACTCAGTAAAGTATTTAATAAGGTAGGTCTCATCTTAGTTTATAAGTCATCAGACAATTTAAGGAATATCCTAGGAAATCCCAAAGACAAGATTCCTAATGGTGAGAAAAGTGGACTTTATGAAAATAGTAATGATTGCGACAAAAAGTATGTTGGGCAAACTAAAAGGTCAATTAAAACAGGATTTAAAGAACACTTAGCACATTTAAGATACGGTAGAATAGTAATATCTAGCATTGCCGAACATGCTCTTGAGGCTTAGATAATCTAAGATTAATTAAAAATCTATCTGATAAGATATTGTTGAACGCATACGAAAATATGAAAATTATAAAATGTAAAAGTATGGCTTCGCTCATGCCATCAGTTTTCTTTAGTAAGTAGATTTTTAGTTTAGCTTTAGGTAATCATCACTCCTGATGAGGCTAAGATGAATAACGAAACGCGCGTCAAGTGCAAAAATAAAGTGTTTGTTGTAGTGGTGATATATACTGAGTAATTAAATATCAAATCTATATAACTATCTTAAGAGATTACAAGTGTTATGAATAAACAATTATTTGTCTATGGGTTGCAGAACATGTCAAGTTTATTAGTACAAAGATTAAAATAAAAATAAGTTAAGCCTTAACACAAACAATTTTTTTTATAAACTCTACATCAAGGTCTACTTAAATTAGTAAAAGTTACCCGACTAGGATGAGTAGATGTAGGCATTCTATTTTTCAAATGTCGGAGGCTAAACTTTTGGGTGCCTATATCGATACGAAGTTCGCCTTTTAAGTTTTTACAAGCACCCACTAGATGACGTTATTGAGATGTGGCATTACGATTTTGTGTAAAAATTGACATTTGTTGTTCTTAAAACAGTGGCAGCTCAGAAACTGGCCTAGTAGTTTGTTTACAGTTAGCGTTTAAAAAAACAGGTTTGTGAACAAATGGAAATTTCACGTGAAGGTTTTCGTTTAATTATTTTTTACAATTTTAGTGAAGGTCTAACTCAACAGCAATGCCTCGAATCGCTTCGTTTAACTTTTGGTAATGAATCACCATCAGAGAAGATTGTGTAAAATTGGTTGTAGAATTTCGTCGATCAGCGTTGAATTTCGACGAATATCGATTGTTGTTCCAAAAAACATCGATGCTGTGCGCAACATGATTGAAGAGGATCGGTATGTGACTTACTGTGAGATAGAGGCATCCTTAGGCATATTGAAGATTGCGTACATTCAATTTTGCATGAACATTTAGCTGTGAAAGAGATTTGTTCGTAACAGGAGACGAAACTTGGATTTATTCTTACGAGCTGGAAACTAATCAACAATCAACTATTTAAGTGTTAGAAGATGAATCCACCAAAAGTGGTTTGTTCGCGAAGCACTTCCAAGCGAATAATCGCTGATTTCTTTAGTTGTATTTGACATGTTGCAGTCATTGCTTTAGAGGATGGAAGAACAGTTAATCCTAAATGGTAAACAATAATTTGTTTACAAGAAGTCATCAATGAAAAGAGAAAAAACAACCGAAAACGTCGCATTATTCTTCCTCACGACAATGCCAGCTTTCACACCGCACCTCAACCAATTGATTATCTAGCGGAGAAAAACACCGAATTAGTTGCCGAACGACTTCTTTTTGTTCCAGAATGTCAAAAAAAAGCGCGGGCAGCCATTTTCATCACCTCAAGAAGCTGTTGAGTTACCAACTTCAGAGTGGAAATAATGATTCGAGAATTGGTTCGAATGCCGGCAAAAGTGTGTAAATTAAAACGATTTCTATAAAAAAAATTTTTCTTTCATTGTTTTTGTAAAAACTTAGCCTCGTAATAGCTTAAGTTAAGGTTATAATATACATAATATAAATAAGTTATACAAGAAATTTTTATTAGAACACTTCAGTATAAAGCGAACTGCGGGCCGATGCATTGTCGTGACACTGGAGGAAATTCTTTTCGCATCAAAACTTTTGTCATTTTCTAACCAATAAGAGTCATCAGAAATTCTCAGACGTGTCACAGCATGATCTTTATGAATGATTTGTTTAAGTTTGATAATGATTTCAGGCCTGGTTGCAGTCTAAAATCTTCCGAAACCTTCGTCATCTTCCACTGAATCGAAAGCCACTAAATACTTAACGTACGGATCAGCGCTTTGCTCCAAAGGTTTTCCGAATCATTTCATACGTCTTAATATTTTTTTATAGGCCTAGCACACGTACTGCACGGAAATCCCTAAATTCTTTGCTTTCTAATCAATCTCGATAAAACAGCAAATTGTTTAGCTGACTTCCTAAATGGTGTTTCAGATGTATCCTAGGATATCAAAAATAAAACGATAATGAAAAAGCAGACAAATTACCAAAATTTGGAGTTAAAAACCATATAGGGATCCAGAACCAGCAAAACTGGTGGCAAAAATTAAAATCAACAGATGGTCATATCAGCAACATCAATCATTGGCTCGCAACATCTGACCCAAGACATGCGAGGGACGTAATTGGCGGCGCTTCAAAGAAACTAACAACTGGCATACTTTGTTTAACAAGAGACCAGGGACTGATCATCGGCCACTGTTACCTGAGGGACCATTTACAGAAAATGTGTATCGGTAATGGTCCCACGATATGCAGACTATATGGTGAAGATGAAGACATCTCTATACACATCTACTCAGAATGTATGGTTTTAACTCAGAACAGATATAAACTATTCGGAGACGTACTTCGTAATGAAAAATTTTCACACAAAGGGAGTTGAAAGAAGCTAGTAAACCTTCTTAGAGGGATGACGCGACGCAAATATAACCAAGAGCAGGTTGCACAATATGCGAAGAGGCTTCAGTTCATAAATAAGTACAACAGCCTACCCCGCCTACTACCAACCAACCAACTAGAAGACGGTACCAAGAACACGGCTCCTAGTTCCGCGGCATAGTTTTAACATACAGTACCGGGGGTCCCGGCTTTAATACCGGCAGCTCATTATACTTATTTATTAATTTATTTGAGTATATTTAGCTGGGCCACATACATAGATATTAGTTTTTGCAAAAATGCAGCGTGGCAGACTGATCGCGTTATCCAAAAGATGCTGTGAAAAACAAATGTGTGTTTTGACCTTGAACAAAGCTGACGGGTATGACATCCTCGCCTGTATATCTATATGATATAGAAAAAAACTAAATCCCTATTCACGGGGATTTGAAAGAAAAAAAAAATGACCTAGCCGGAAAAGAAACCGCCCTATCCACCAGCTGAGTCGATCCAACGTTGCCATACCTTTTCATATTTCAAGAAATATTTTTGGTTGGCAAGGAGAGACATAAAATATATTTTTATTTTTTTTGCTAAAGAAGAAACTCTTCTCTCTCTTCATGTAGATTAACTAATTAAAGCAAGGAAAGCATTTCGGTAAACAGCAGAATATGCTGTATTTGGTTAATTATGGCCATTGCAAAACGTATTATTATTAGCACAGGAATGACATGAAATTACTGTAATAGTGGTTATTAAAATATATGGATATGTGATACTCGCACATACTAAATTGGCCTGAATACGATATGTTCGACCAATGTAGAAATAATTCATATAAAGGTAAATCAATGCCGTTGTACGGATTTAATAACTAAAATGTAGGGGAAGCTGGTAATATTCATGATCTTTTTAAAAATTAAAACAAAGCCATTAGACTGAACTAAAATTTTTTAATCAGGAATAGTAGAAATTATACAGAATTATATGGAAATTAAATCAAAAATTATGTAATATCTTAGTAACCTGCACCGCGTGCAACGCCACTTACGAGTTCGTGTACCGATTTAGGGATTTTCTTACAGCTCATACACCCCACTAAAAACTGAAACTGAAATGCACCCTTTAGAAACTTAAATAAGGCCTGGTAGTACTTTCTGTCGCACATAAAAACATTAGTTACAGTTGCAGTACAATGCGTATAAGTCTTTGTTAGTACAGGTTTTATGACTGTTACTTACATAAGGTTAAACTTTCTTCACTGGTTTCTGAAAGCTATCTTTGACATAGCATTATATTTTCTTAAAACCTACTACATTCACTTGTTTCGGCTCAATTTTGATACGAGCTTTTCTTAAAACTTCACTTTTTTTGCGAAATTCATGAAATATATGTTCTTTTCGGTTCATCTTATTACTCGGAGAGGCTTATTTTTAAATTCTTAAATGACATTATTTAATTGAAGGCACATGTCGGAAGGTAAATAGATGAGTAAATTTATGGTAAATACAACTTTGATAATCGCACACACTCTGATCTCCCCATTGTGTCCTTCGGACTCTCTAAGTGCTTCATTATGTCTCAGCTACTTCAGCCAAAAGTATGGTTCCAGAGGCTTACTTTCCTAGTTCACAAGAATTAAAGGCTACACTACTTTTGATAATTTATTAAAAAAAAGAACGAAAAATTTCATAATAGAGTAGCGATATTGTAGGAAATATTATGGCGGTCTATAGTATGGAGAAAAATTATCGAAAACTATGTTTTGTTGCCGAAGTAATTATTAATAACTAATGGAACATATTTTATTTAAGAGGTATTGTAATACCACATCATAGCAACCAAATAGAGTAGTGAAACGACAAGTTATAATATAAAAGTCTTAAATATTCTTGTCAAAGCACCTTATAACTGTTATCTTTTATAGAACGCCTCCAGCACTAGGCCCTCTTCTTATGGTTGGTCCTGAAAGTTCCGCTGATTGCGAGATTCTCGTTCTGTTCTGCTTCCTATAAAAATTTAATTTGCTTTCCTCTGATATAATGTTGAATTCCCCGGTCACAATGAAGGGTCTTTATTCTAAAGGCCTAAGCGGCTACTTTAGGGATTCTACACACGTAGAGATATATCCGGCATGAGGGCGATAGCTTGTCAGTTCAAGAGTGATTACAGTTTTAACAGAAGGTTCGGTGTTTATTATCTTCAAAAAACTGTATTTTAATTTTTCTCTACTAATATATGTTTTGTTTTAGGAGAAAAATATTTTTACAAAAGGGAAATAAAATAAGTGCTCAATATTTAATCAACTTTTGAATAAACTTTTGCATTTATTCGGTTTCTAATTGTGAGTTACAAACGTGACAAAATTTTTATTTGCTTTCATTTTTATCAAGTCGGAATGTAAATCAGATAATACATAAAATCCCGCTATTCGGCTGGGGAACAAAGGGCCTCCACAAAACTTCTCCACCTGACTCTGTTTCTAGCGAGGTTTTTATTTCGCCCCATGACTTGCTAGTTTGCTTGGCTTCTTTCAAAATTGTGCGTCTCCATGTCTGTCCCGGTATGCCCCTGCCACGACTGCCCTGTGGGTTCCAATCGAGAGCTTGTTTTGCAATATCGCCTGCGGCCACCTCCACGTTCTGCGTTTGATATTGTACTCTATCGGTGTTTGCTTTGCTCGTTCCCATAACTCGGTGTTTGATATCTGGTCCGGCCATTATATTCGTAAGATTTTGCGTAAGCACTTGTTTGTAAACACTTATAGTTGATTGGAAATACTTTTAGTCACTTTCCAGGTTTCACAGCCGTCCAGAAGCACCGATTTGATATTTGTGTTGAAGAGGTGTATTTTTATGTTTAGCGACAGTATGCGGGACCTCCAGATGTTGTTGAGAATCCCGAATGTTTGCTGTGCTTTGAGTATTCTTTGTTTGACGTCAACCTCTGTCCCTCCGTTCGTATCTATCACACTGCCAAGGTACGTGAACCTTTGCACCCTTTCGATTGGGCGATTATTTAGAGTTAAGGTTGTATTTTCATTGTTCATTATTCTCATCTCTTTTGTTTGGAGCCTCACTTTTTCTGCCTCCTAATCGAGTCAGTTTGGCTTTTGCGTTCTTTAATGAGTAAGATAGAAGGCAAATATCGTCCGCATGGTCTAGGTGTTCCAGACGTGACGTCAGGCCCAATCTTATGCCTCTTTGAGTGTTGTTAGTTTTAGTTATGACTTCGTCTAGAACGATATTGAATAAAACCGGGGATAGTACGCATCGTTGCTTAACTCCGTTTCTGACAGGTATTGCCTTGCTAGTCATGTTACTGTATATCACTTTACAGCTACTTCCAGTGCTTTAATAATCCTTATTATTTTTTCCGGCACACCTCGTTCCCTTAAAGCTGCCCATATAGCCGTGTGCTTCAAGGTGTCAAATGCTCTTTCAAAATCCACGAAGGTCATATAGAGAGATGATCTAAACTCATAAGATTGTTCGATGATTATTCGCAGAGCATTTATCTGGTCTATGCATGACCTCTGGGGGCGGAAACCGACTTGCTCTGCTCGTAGAGTCGGTTCTATAGTATTGCTAAGCCTGTTTAGAATAATGATTGCTATAATTTTGTGATGGTGTTAAGAAGGGTGATGACCCGCCAGTTGCGGCATTCTTTCAGGTTGCCCTTTTTTGGCAGCTTTATAATATACCCTTCTTTCCAGCTGTCAGGAAGAAGTTCTGTATTCCAGGCAGTTTTTATCACTGGAATTAAAAGCTTGGTTACGGTGGCCGGACATGCCTTCATTAGTTCAGTCGGGATGTCGTCTGGACCCGCAGCTTTCCCTATTTTAAGCTGACCGATTGCTCTTTTGATTTTGCTTTGTGTAGGGTCGTTGGTTTCAATATTCAGTGGGTTTTCTTGTGGTTTAGAAGTCGGAGGTTCTGTTGGTGGTAAGGTGCTGAGGCTGTCGCCAAAGTACTCCTACCATCTGTTCAGTTGATCAAGCGGATTTGAAATTGCGTCGCCATCTTTTCCATGTAAAATTGTTGTTGATGGCTAAAGTTTCTACCGGCCAGACGCTTAGTTCAGGTTAGTTATTCTATATAGCTCCCGGTAGTTTCTTGCTTCAGGTAATAGGAACTGACAAAGTATCGACAATGCTTCTCCGGAAATTAGATAGATTATCATATCATAAAAAAAATCAATATGTATATATATATATATATATATATATATATATATATATATATATATATATATATATATATATATATACTGATTTTTTTATGAAATATAAATAACAGAAATAACATGATCGTCAAATTTCTCGACCTCGAAATCCAATTTAACATATAGTATTGGAAGCTTTAAGATTCTATTTCACCAGCCTTCTCACGTAAAAAATAATGAATAAAATTGATTTGTTGTCCCAACTAAAAACAAAGAAATATTTTATATTGTTACCAAATTTATTGACCGACCAATGTCACCGTCTTCCCCTAAATCAATAATGTTTAAAATCTAGCGGTATTGTTTCATTTCAAGTTCTATATACAGGGTGGCCCAAAATTACCGAAGGGGTTTGAGTTCATTATATTATTATCATTATATTTTTATTTAAGACATAATTATAATTTTTTTTTTTAAATATACTATATTAATGGAGAATATTTTTAATTTAATTATGAAAAATTATATCCCGCAAGTGGTGGCCATTTTCTGCTTCGCATATTCGTGCTCTTTCCAAAACATTTTCCAAAACCTCTCGCAAAACTTCAGGTGCTATGTTTTTTTTTTTTTTTTTTTTTTTTTTTTATGGGTCTAGCTCACGTGCTGCAGGGAAGTCCCTAAAGCGCTCCAGGAGCGGCACGAGTGCGGTGATTTCGTCGCGTATATTGCTTTTTAATTGCTGGATGGTTCTAGGCTTATTAATATAGACTTTTCCTTTCAAATAACCCCAAAGGAAAAAGTCTGGAGCGGTTAAATCCGGTGAACGCGGAGGCCAATTAAAATCGCTTGTACGCGAAATAATTTGATCACCAAAGATGTCGCGTAAAAGAGCCATTGTGTCCCTCGCAGTGTGCGCTGTGGCCCCATCCTGTTGGAACCATACTTGCGGATGGTTTTCCATGGCTGGCCTTAAAAAATTTTCCAACATTGTCCGATATCGAACACTAGTGATGGAACGGCCGTGTTCATTTTCAAAAAAATATGGGCCAATTATCCTTTCCGACGAAACACCACACCAAACAGTACACTTAAGTGGGTGTAATTGTCGCTGTTGAACTATTCTTGGATTTTCCGTAGCCCATATCCTGCAGTTTTGCCTATTAACGAACCAATTTAATTGGAAATGGGCTTCGTCGCTCATAATTAAATTATGAATAAAATCATGATTTTCTTCTGCTTTTTGCCGGAAATAAATTGCATAATCAAGTCGTTGCTGGTAATCTGTCGGTTTCAATTCTTGGACAAGCTGAATTTTGTATGGAAACATTCTTATTGTATGTAAAATTCTCTGCAGCGACCCTCGTGAGAGGCCAAGTTGTGTCGAACGTCTCCTGGTTGATGTTTCTCCATCTTCCCGAATATTCTCCTGTACCCGTTCAATATTGTCATCCGTGTGCACCGTTCGTCGTCTGCCGGCACCAGGAAGGTTCCTTACTACCCCTTGTTGTCGAAAATTTGCAACCAGATGGTTTATTGTTGACTCTGAGGGTCCAACCCGCACATTAAAATAACGACGATATGCACGCTGAGTCAAAACAATGGACCGTTGATTTGAGAAACAAAGTTCAACAATTTGGGCACGTTGTTCAATTGTGTACTGTTCCATTTTAAATTCCCCAAGTCTTCTTTACAAAATACTGAAAAGAAATAAAAAACAAAATTATAATAAAAAAGTTATAAGGAATTCAAACCCCTCCGGTAATTTTGGGCCACCCTGTATCAATATATTTGAAATCAATATCTAACTTGATTCAGGAGTTATTAACGATACATTGACGATAATTAAAAATTGTTTTTTATTAATTAGAAACACCAAAATATGAAAAAGAAAAATTTCGTAAAAAGCTTGATAAATTGTGATAAAGTCTCGTGATAAGTCCAAAACATAGCCACTAACAACAAGAAACTCACAAATATTGTTTACTCCAACTAACATTAAGAGAAATGAATAAATTTTATGGTTCTAGATTCACAGAATCTATTAATATATGTCATAGTAAATTTTACAGCTACTTACATGCCAATGACGGCCGAAAATGAATAGCTCTTTGATAGCTTTGGATTGCTTCGTCCAGTTTCTGCTTGCCTTGCAAGAGGATGGCCCTGAAACAATGGTCTATTATAATCAATTGTTTAAATTGTATAGGCTATTGATATAGGAGATGGTGCAATGTTTGGGGGTAAACAATAGACATTTACATGTCTCGATAATAGAATAATCCTGTTGACGGAAACAGATTACACCGATCGGAAATAAATAGCATAGATTGTTGTTTCATTTATTAAAAATAAACTAATGACAAATTGAGGACTTTCCTGCTAAGAATGATCTATAATTACATGCTTCTTTTTAGTTTTAAGCACTTCGATAACTATAGTGGATGAGAATAAGTGTCAATACTTGTTGCTTTCAGATCAAAATAAATTAGAATTATGATGTAATTGCAGATCACTCTTTGAACAGTCACATGTATTCTTTTAAAGCTAACTAATCAAATATAAATATTCTATTTGGTATAAGAGTGAACCTATTTCTATGTCACGAAACCATGTAAACGCAAAATCTGTCAGTTAGTTTACGAGAGTGTAAACCTAGTTTTTGTCCTGGCGTTGCTTCTTTACTTCTAATGATCAAGTTTATTTTGTTAAAAATATCTTCAATTTAATTTTAAATATAGGGCATGTGATTTTATCCACATTCTACTTTTGGAGCTGTGTGCAGTAGTTTGTGAGGCAGTCTTGGGCGGTAGTGTCTATATTTAGTGGTTCTTAAATTCACAAGTGTCCTACGGATGGCGGAAGACGAAATGAGTGAATGCGGAAAATTTTGTAAATAATAGAGATCACTCGCTGAATGCCCTTTTTTAAATTCTGCTAATGCTTGCACTTGTTCTAAACAGTGCTGTTTGGTAAATGTATAAAAATGTGTAATGAACATGAAAAAATTTTTAGGGTTCTTCCTTATTAACAGACTAGGCCGCTACTTGATGGAAATTCATATTCAACGAGAATAAAACATTAAATTTTTGGTAAAATTTCCACTTTTAATGATTTTTAAGCTTGACACACGTTTTAAACATTAGCTTTATCAAAAGTGTGGGTATGGAATGAAATAAACATTTTTCGATGGTTTTCTAAGTAAATATTTACAGGTAGGTTCTAACTAAAGGATAACAACAAAACGTAATAATTATTCAAATTATCTATTCATTAACTAACTTCGGAATTTCCGAGGTCCAGTTGGTCATTTAACAGTGTGTTTGTATTCTTTTTTTTATTGATTTCGGGGCTCTCAGATAAATTTAATTTATGCGATTTATTCTGAACCTGTAAAATATGGAAATTATTATCAAATATATGATTCTCTTCTATTAAATGTTTGGCATATAATACAGTTTTACTTTTTAAAAAACATTTATTATGTTCATCATATGTATCAGATTTATGATTTTTCAAGGTTTTATTTTTATTGTTCTTGATATGTTTGTTTAAGTTATTATTTATACTGCATGTGATTGTCACCTTCTGTTCTCTTAGGTATTTAGCGATTTTTTCAGTTGTTGGGCCTATATAGGTTAGTGTTGCCTTATTAATAGTTTTGGTTTTGTGATTCTTATAATAAACTCTACATAGGACCAACAGGGAAAACATTCAAACAAAGAATTTCAGAACTTAATAAAAGTTTTCTAAAAAGTAAACTGGTACTTCATATGCCAAATATTGAATAGAAGAGAATCCATATTTTACACGTTCGGAACAAATCGCATAAATTATATAATAATATGTAAAAACATCGAAAAATGTTTATTTCATTCCATACCCATACTTTTAATAAAGTATAAAAATCAATAAAAGTGGAAATTTTACTAAAAATTTAGTGTTTTTCATTCATTTTAATATCTCTATCAGTATTATTGGGGCAACAAGTCATAGACACTGCGGTGGAGGTGGACAGTGTTGTTTAGTGTCACAATCTATACATTTTGGTAAAGTTTGCTTTTAAGAGTTTTATTAGCTTTTTAGCTGTTGAGTTACATACATTTTTCAATAGACTTAATTTTTATTCAATCCATAATTTTTTGCAAAGTGAGTGACTTCAACAGGGTTGCTATTATCACTATTATATCTACATAGTGGCAATTGTGATAGTAGCTGCATATGCTTCTGACCGTCATTAAAAGTAGTGAATTGCGGCAGTAATTTGCACAGCAACAAAAAATAAATATTTTTTAAAGTATTTTTTATTACTTTCTATAGATGCTTTTTGATGAACAATATTTTATATCAGTTTAAATATCGCAAGTTGATATAAAACACCAAAAAAAACGTTGATAAACTCTTATCTCAAACTACTAAGAATACATCAATGGATGATGGATAAGGAAAATAAATTTTATTTTAGCGAGATAACAATAGGGTGTAAGAAAGCTTCATGAATTATGCAACAATCTTTTAAGGCAGCTCTCAAAATTTTAATGGTATTTTTGTTGTTTTATTTTACATTGTTCCACTTTCACCTAAAAATTTTTATAAAAATATTGTGTTTTGTTTTTCTTTTGTACCAGGTTAAACTGTTATTGAAATAAATTTCATGTTTTACCTAAGAAAGTGTATTTCTCACATATACTATAGTTTCTTGTATTGAAAATTTAACTACATTATGAAAAAATGTTTAGTTAAAGTACGAAAGAGTGTTCATGTCAAAAGAAAAAGAGGGATATTAGAATAACCGGTCAAGTGCAAATTGGACTTGCGCAAGTAGTGTTCCGTATGTTGATAGCTTTTAAAATAAAAATTTTTGTTATGGAGGTATAACATGCTCAATGACTTCATGAAAACACACTCCAAATGAGTTGTCAATAAAGTTTGTTTTCCGATCTTTACTGAAAACTGATGGCCTTGAAGTTTTTGTTTCTTTTTATATACCAGGTAAATTATTAAAGGTGATCATTGTCGTTCAATCTACATCCTGTGGAGAATATTCCAAAATTTTTTAAAAAATTTTTTGATCAGTACTTTTCGAGATAATTGGGGGAGAGCGATTTTTCGCAATTTTTTAAAAATAATGTAAAAAAAGGTGTGCGCAAATACAATATTATATATATTTTTGAACCCGTGTCTTTACAAGCTTTCATTTAAGACCCTACTCGATGATCTGGTAATTTCCTTTTTCACTTCCGATTTTACTCCCCAAAACTAAACCCTTTAATCAAAATTTAACTTTCAAAACTCCACGGCTATGATGAAGCTATCAGTTCCTATATCAGTGCCAAATTTCAACTTTTTATGTCAAGTAGTTTCCAAAAAATTGGGGAGACCGTCAGACGGACAGACACTTCAGGAAGTCAACTCATAACGTTAGTGAAAATTCTATTACATCAGAAACCTATAAGTCTCAAAAATGATGGATATTGCAGAGACAATATTAAACGTTGGTTTAACTGGGTTAAAAACAAAAATCTCAAACAAGATACTAATAAAAATCCACTAGTAGATAATGTAGTTTTACCATACATACCCTGTAAGCCAGAGTTACTAAAAATTCAACATACGCATAATCTTCAACACGTGTAAGACAATTAGACACAACTTAAGATCACCAAAAGATACAATTTGTTTTCAAACAGAAGACGCCTAAAAGAATTCTTGTTCAGATTAATAGAAACTAGAATTTAGGAAGATAAAAGATGAATCAAAACTAATCTTACAAACTGTAAGTAAATAATTACACTCTACAGGTCGTACCATTAATGTACGCGAATCCAAAACTCTTGGTTGTGTTTCCAATTTCTATAACGAAAATTAAGGGTATCAGTCAAAATTTACAAACACCCTAACATCATTAATAAAAACTCGGTTAGATCACTATCGAAAAACGATCATTACCGTTTAGTGAACCTCAGTCAAGCCTAAGTATATGTATATATATATATATATATATATATATATATATATATATATATATATATATATATATACCATATATATGTATATATAAATATATATATATACATATATATATATATATATATATATATATATATATACATATATATATATATATATATATATATATATATATATATATATATATATATATATATATATATATATATATATATATATATATATATATATATATATATATATATATATATATATATATATATATATATATATATATATATATATATATATATATATATATATATATATATATATATATATATATATATATATATATATATATATATATATATATATATATATATATATATATATATATATATATATATATATATATATATATATATATATATATATATATATATATATATATATATATATATATATATATATATATATATATATATATATATATATATATATATATATATATATATATATATATATATATATATATATATATATATATATATATATACCATATATATATATATATATATATACCATATATATATATATATATATATATATATATATACCATATATATATATATATATACCATATATATATATATATATATATATATATATATATATATATATATATATATATATATATATATATATATATATATATATATACAGTAATACCCCGCTTAGCGCGACCCCGTTACGCGCGGTTTCACTATAACGCGAATTTCAAATTTCGCGCTCATGTAGTCATTAACTTCTCTATGGTCGCGGGGGGATCCCCGCTTTCTCTGAATATTCTCTTTGAAGAATTGGGAATTCCCTGTCCTTCGACTTTGTTCTATGGGGATTTCCTCGTTCGTTTCGTGTGTTCATTTGTTCCGTAATGTTAGTTCGGTCGGCTGGCAGTTTTGTTTTAATATTTATTGGAGATACATACATACATAATTTAACCCTACGTTAAAAATGCCGCCTGTAAAGAAAAAAGAGCGTAAAAGCGTCACTTTGGAATTGAAGATGAAAGTGTTAAGAAGAATGGAAAATGGAGGCAAAGCAACAATTGTTGGGAGAGATTTTGGACTCTCAGAATCGACTGTGAGAACGATTTATAAAAATCGGGAAAAAATTAAAATCTCCAGCGAAGGTTCAACACCTATAAGTGCAACAAAACTTTCTCGTTCGAGATCATCTATCTTAGAAAGAATGGAGAAATTACTGTCAGTCTGGATCGAAGATTTGAATAAGAAGAACACACCACTAAGTCAAGATCTCATATGCACAAAAGCAAAATCTTTGTATGAGATGCTGAAAACAAAAGAAGGAGAAGGGAGTGCCACTCCGACTTTTGCTGCCAGCAGAGGCTGGTTCCATCGGTTCAAGCAGCGTTCTAATCTTCACAATATCCACATAACAGGCGAGGCGGCCAGCGCGGACATTCAAGCTGCAGCTGAGTTTCCAGACAAGTTTCAAGACTTCGTTAGACGAGAGAAAATTCCTGCTTGTCTCATCTTCAATGTTGATGAGACCGCACTTTACTGGAAAAAAATGCCATCTCGAACATTCATTTCTAAGGAAGAACGTCAAGCCAGTGGTTTCAAAGCTGCGAAAGATCGACTAACACTTCTGCTGGGTGGTAATGCCACTGGTGATTTCAAACTGAAACCTTTACTAGTGTACCATTCAGAAACACCCCGTGCAATGCGAGGCACAGACAAGACAAGTCTACCAGTTGTGTGGCGATCAAACAGAAAGGCGTGGGTTACACGGGAAATTTTTCAAGAATGGTATTCTAATAGTTTTTGCCCATCAGTCAAATCATACTGTGACAGAAATGGGCTTGAACCTAAAGTTATATTACTCTTAGACAATGCCCCAGGACATCCAACCTCACTTGATACGCCCAGAGACTTAAAAGTGTACGTAAAGTTCCTTCCACCAAACACTACGTCAATATTACAACCTATGGACCAGGGAGCAATAGCAAACTTCAAAGCTTATTACCATCGCCGCACTTTTAGCCAACTAATTCATGAAACTGACGGGGAAGGAAGACAGTCTATGCGAGAGTGGTGGAAGTCATACAACATTATGAAGTCTATTCACAACATAGAAGAGGCTTGGAAGGAAGTTAAAATGAGTTGTATGAATGGGGTGTGGCGTAATCTTTGGCCAGATGTAGTGGAAGCACCTAGAAGAATTGTCCAGATGCAGAGACAAGTGCTTGAAGACATTGCTGCAATGATTGAGGGGTCTGAACTTGAAGATGTCACGGTAGAAGATCTCGTAGAACTTGTAGCAACGCACGACGATCCTATTAGCAATGAAGATCTGATCGAGTTACAGAATAATCCTATCTACGATGAGGAAGAACAAGTAGAAGAGAAAGTTTTATCTTCAGGGGAAATACAAAATGCACTTTCAAAAATTTATTCAGGTTTGGACATATTGCAGAGTATAGACAATAATGATGACCGTGTCTTGACCGTGTGTCAAACAATTAAAAACAGTGTTGGGTGTTATGAACGTATTTTACAAGAACGTAAACAAAACGTTACCCAAAAGACAATAGATGTATTTTTCCGTAAAAAATAAGAGTATGTATTGCATAAAGTGTTCTTAGAATTAAAGTGATTGATTAAAATGATTTGTATTTTTTTGTATTAAATTTTGACTATGTTTAATCATAAACCTCGATATACGCGAATTTCAGTTAACGCGATTTTTTTCGGAACGTATCCCTCGCGTAAAGCGGGGTATTACTGTATATATATATTATATATATATATATATATATATATATATATATATATATATATATATATATATTTATATATGGTATATATATATATATATATATATATATATATATATATATATATATATATATATATATATATATATATATATATATATATATATAATTTATTTCAATTCTCGTTGATAGCGACCGTAGTTATTGTAAAAAATAGTTAAAGATTTTCCTTTTTATTTTCGGGAAATCAGTCAATAAGAGGAAACTCATTCGTTATTAAACAGAAACAGAAAGAAGAAGACAAAAACTGTATGTACTAAACAAGAATAAACAAAAGGAGACTCACCAAACACAGAGTATTACAAAATCAAGGCGATGTTAACATTGGCTTAATCCAACCGATAATTATTAGCTTAGCGTGTCCGAATACATATTAATACATCTTTGGATTCATGAAAAAGCTTGAATCAATTTTTTAGGAGTATATTTTTCTTAACTTTTACTAATTTTTACCTGTTTTTTGAGGTTAGAAAAAAATTGAGATGTGATGGCGATATTCTGACGTCAGATTCGTGATCAGCGGGCAAAAATACTACGGATCTGATATATCGCATCAAAAGTATACCACACTTTTTTTTTGTGGGGCTGCGTTATTATGGGATCGAATACTGAGTTAACGTAAACATTTTGTAGCTTTTAAAATCATTTTTTTGTTATTACTAAACTAATTTCATTCTACTTTTGGAGCTGTGTGCAGTAGTTTGTGAGGCAGACTTGGGCGGTAGTATCTATATTTAGTGGTTCTTAAATTCACAAGTGTCCTACGGATGGCGGAAGACGAAATGAGTGAATGCGGAAAATTTTGTAAATAATAGATATCACTCGCTGAATGCCCTTTTTTAAATTCTGCTAATGCTTGCACTTGTTCTAAACAGTGCTGTTTGGTAAATGTTTAAAAATGTGTAATGAACATGAAAAAATTTTTAGGGTTCTTCCTTATTAACAGACTAGGCCGCTACTTGATGGAAACTCATATTCAACGAGAATAAAACATTAAATTTTTGGTAAAATTTCCACTTTTATTGATTTTTAAACTTGACACACGTTTTAAACATTAGCTTTATCAAAAGTGTGGGTATGGAATGAAATAAACATTTTTCAATGGTTTTCTAAGTAAATATTTACAGGTAGGTTCTAACTAAAGGATAACAAAAAAACTTAATAATTATTCAAATTATCTATTCATTAACTAACTTCGGAATTTCCGAGGTCCAGTTGGTCATTTAACAGTGTGTTTGTATTCTTTTTTTTATTGATCTCGGGGCTCTCAAATAAATTTAATTTATGCGATTTATTCTGAACCTGTAAAATATGGAAATTATTATCAAATATATGATTCTCTTCTATTAAATATTTGGCATATAATTCAGTTTTACTTTTTAAAAAACATTATGTTCATCATATGTATCAGATTTATGATTTTTCAAGGTTTTATCTTTATTGTTCTTGATATGTTTGTTTAAGTTATTATTTATACTGCATGTGATTGTCACCTTCTGTTCTCTTAGGTATTTAGCGATTTTTTCAGTTGTTGGGCCTATATAGGTTAGTGTTGCGTTATTAATAGTTTTGGTTTTGTGATTCTTATAATAAACTCTACATAGGACCAACAGGGAAAACATTCAAACAAAGAATTTCAGAACTTAATAAAAGTTTTCTAAAAAGTAAACTGATACTTCATATGCCAAACATTGAATAGAAGAGAATCCATATTTTACACGTTCCGAACAAATCGCATAAATTATATAATAATATGTAAAAACATCGAAAAATGTTTATTTCATTCCTTACCCATACTTTTATTAAAGTATTGTAGCAGTAATTTGCACAGCAACAAAAAATAAATATTTTTAAAGTATTTTTTATTACTTTCTATAGATGCTTTTTGATGAACAATATTTTATATCAGTTTAAATATCGCAAGTTGATATAAAACACCAAAAAAAACCTTGGTAAACTCTTAGCTCAAACTACTAAGAATACATCAATGGATGATGGATAAGGAAAATAAATTTTATTTTAGCGAGATAACAATAGGGTGTAAGAAAGCTTCATGAATTATGCAACAATCTTTTAAGGCAGCTTTCAAAATTTTAATGGTATTTTTGTTGTTTTATTTTACATTGTTCCACTTTCACCTAAAAATTTTTATAAAAATATTGTGTTTTGTTTTTCTTTTGTACCAGGTTAAACTGTTATTGAAATAAATTTCTTGTTTTACCTAAGAAAGTGTATTTCTCACATATACTATAGTTTCTTGTATTGAAAATTTAACTACATTATGGAAAAATGTTTAGTTAAAGTACGAAAGAGTGTTCATGTCAAAAGAAAAAGAGGGATATTAGAATAACCGGTCAAGTGCAAATTGGACTTGCGCAAGTAGTGTTCCGTATGTTGATAGCTTTTAAAATAAAAATTTTTGTTATGGAGGTATAAAATGCTCAATGACTTCATGAAAACACACTCCAAATGAGTTGTCAATAAAGTTTGTTTTCCGATCTTTACTGAAAACTGATGGCCTTGAAGTTTTTGTTTCTTTTTATATACCAGGTAAATTATTAAAGGTGATCATTGTCGTTCAATCTACATCCTGTGGAGAATATTCCCAAATTTTTTTAAAAATTTTTTGATCAGTACTTTTCGAGATAATTGGGGGACAGCGATTTTTCGCAATTTTTTAAAAATAATGTAAAAAAAGGTGTGCGCAAATACAATATATATATATTTTTGAACCCGTGTCTTTACAAGCTTTCATTTAAGACCCTACTCGATGATCTGGTAATTTCCTTTTTCACTTCCGATTTTACTCCCCAAAACTAAACCCTTTAATCAAAATTTAACTTTCAAAACTCCACGGCTATGATGAAGCTATCAGTTCCTATATTAGTGCCAAATTTCAACTTTTATGTCAAGTAGTTTCCAAAAAATCGGGGAGACCGTCAGACGGACAGATCCCTAAGGGATCTTATAAGTGTTCCGTACGGAACACTAAAAATAAAAAATAATTAAGAATAAGTCGATTATATCGGAGCAATATTTAATAGACTAAGATTATATAAATGCTTTATTATTGTTGGTTCATCGTCAGTGACCAGCAGAGTTTTTGAAATGGTTTTACTAATCTTCTAAAAAAAAGAAAAATAGCGCTATACATAACTCCCAACTGTCAATACACAACAAAGTTATAATCTACAATCAAGTATTGAAACCAGTCTGGGTGTACGGCGCTCAATATTGGGTATGTGCCAAATCCTCTGCACTTGATATATTCGAAATAGCGAACTAGGAAACAAAGAACTAGCCAGCGAAATTCTAAGATTTACAACTAAATACACATATTCATCCTGAAAGAGGACCAACCAATGCGAGTTAGTATACTGTAGCAAAAACTTTCCTAGAAAATAATAGTATCTAACTGCAAACTTTACGAATAGAAGAATCTAAGGAACTTAAATGGGTGAAATTTAGAACCTTAAGTATTTAGTTTTAAGACTGTATCAGAATTAAATTAATGTTTGGTCTCATACCAGTTTTAATGTTATAGTCTTCTCACTGCAGGCAATTCTCTAGATCACGACAGGGAAGACGTTGGCCTTAAATCGCTGCAGACCATACTCGGTGGAAAATGCAGTCCTTGGTAGCTTATTCCACAGAATTAAGGTTTGGTGGTGCGAGGACTGATAAAACTTAACCTCATATGGATGTAATATATTACGGCAACATGTATTCCTAGAATACACCACCCTGAAAGGAACGAGCTGTGTACAATCATCGAGGACATATGATAAAAGTATTGATAGAATTTTCCCAAATAGCTATCTGTTTTTCGCTATCCTAAGATATGTAGAATTCTAGATTCCAAATCTTTTAGGAACCTGAATGAGATCATTATTATTTTAGATTAGAGTTAATTTTCTAACAGACAGTGCTACTATCAACCTGCAGTTAACTCCAGTAACTGAAATTCGGACTTAAGCCACTAAAGTTTGTATGACTTGGTAAAAGTGTGACATTGTATGCTAAAGGCAGAATATCTTTTCCAGATATCGCTCTCTTACTAATATCAATTAATAATTTTTGCTCGTAAGCCCCTAATATAGAATAAGAAATGAAAGCCATAACTCTCAGAACATCAAAATATGTAAAAACTAAGCTGAAAAAAATAATGTGTATGGACAAATCTTTCCCGATCTTGGTTAGGTGTGTATTCAGAGTCTCTGAGATTAAAAAGTCTTAGTTTGAAGTAACTTCCCGATGTTTTATCGCTGACTGCACAAGGCATCTTCAAAGAGCTTTCCTCTTCGAGAATAGATCATTAAATAGGTTCGAGGAAGCACAAGTCTGCTGTTTTACCTTGGGCCAGTGAACCAGCATACTGACCGCTTTCCACGTGTGATACATATCCTAACCCAATTCTCTATTAATGTTGTTAGGGTGTTTCTAAATTTTAATTGATTTTTTAAACTCTCGATTAAAGAAATGGGAAAAAGAAGCATCAAAATTGGTTTGTCTTACATTATATGGTATAATCTGTATCGTGTTAATGTTCAGCTACAGCAAATTGTACGATGTGTTTCAACGTAGTTAAATCACAATATAAAAATCTCCTTATTAACTATTTATTTTCTATAACATCCGGCATATTACGACACACCAATCTTTACCTTTTGTAGATTTAATAGAAGCTTGTCTGTCGTATACGTACGTTATTTTCCAGAGAAAATTTTACGAACTTATTCCTGCAGCCATGAGCTCTCCACTATGTTCTGTAGTTGTAAATATTTTTATGGAAGACTTTGTAGGAAAGTGCCTTAAACTCAGCTCCTCTAAAACCAAGATTTTGGTGCAGATATACTAACGACACATTTATATTCTGGAGACATGGTGAAGAAAACCTAAATGCTTTTTTAAATCACCTTAATTAATAACAGTCAAGTATAAAATTCACTATGGAAACTGAATCATATTGTACCCTTTTTTTAGATATACTGGTACTAACGGAAAGTAACAGCATCTTCAAACATTCGGTCTACAGGAAGTCAACTCATAACGATAGTGAAAATTCTATTACAGAGACAATATTAAACGTTACAGAGACAATATTAAACGTTGGTTTAACTGGGTTAAAGACAAAAATCTCAAACAAGATACTAATAAAAATCCACTAGTAGATAATGTAGTTTTACCATACATACCCTGTAAGCCAGAGTTACTAAAAATTCAACATACGCATAATCTTCAACACGTGTAAGACAATTAGACACAACTTAAGATCACCAAAAGATACAATTTGTTTTCAAACAGAAGACGCCTAAAAGAATTCTTGTTCAGATTAATAGAAACTAGAATTTAGGAAGATAAAAGATGAATCAAAACTAATCTTACAAGCTGTAAGTAAATAATTACACTCTACAGGTCGTACCATTAATGTACGCGAATCCAAAACTCTTGGTTGTGTTTCCAATTTCTATAACGAAAATTAAGGGTATCAATCAAAATTTACAAACACCCTAACATCATTAATAAAAACTCGGTTAGATCACTATCGAAAGACGATCATTACCGTTTAGTGAACCTCAGTCAAGCCTAAGTATACTACTTGACTTTGTGCTTTTTTTAACTCTTGCGATGTTCTAATTTCGAAGCGTAAAGATCGTTGAAGAGGTCTTGTGCAATAGTACATCAGACGTCGAAAAGTTAATTAACAATTTAATACAGTCTAATACACGAATTCTTATTAATTAAAATGTATATTTATATATATATATATATATATATATATATATATATATATATACCATATATATATATATATATATATATATATATATATATATATATATATATATATATATATATATATATATATATATAATTTATTTCAATTCTCGTTGATAGCGACCGTAGTTATTGTAAAAAATAGTTAAAAATTTTCCTTTTTATTTTCGGGAAATCAGTCAATAAGAGGAAACTCATTTGTTATTAAACAGAAAGAAGAAGAAAAAAACTGTATGTACTAAACAAGAATGAACAAAAGGAGACTCACCAAACAAAATCAAGGCGATGTTAACATTTGCCACACAGTACTAACAATTAAAAACACAAACAACATGACAAGGAATAATATAAAACCTTCTGTCCCGATCACTATAAATTAACTGATAATTATGAAGGTAATTTGCTTGAACAGTGGTTTGACTGTGTGAGTATTAGTATCCTATGCCTAATTCTTAATAGCCTATCAGATTATACTGTAAATCTACAAACTTATGTTATTAATATCCGTTTTATAATTAATTGTCTTATCATCCCTAATAATATGGCACATCTCAAGGAATAACCGTTTATTATATACGTTCTCAAATTCAAGTATCTTAGTATTCGCATAGTCAAAAACATGTCCCGTATTCAAATGGTAACACGCCACAGAACACGAGTTTTTCCCAATCACGCAATCACTCCTGTGCTGTGTCAGCCTATTTTTCAACCTTTAAGAGGTCTGTCCTATATAAACACCTTCACAACCTAGACATGACAATCTATAAACAACACTACTGTTGAACATCAGAGGAGTTCTTTGTTTGGTCTTGGTAAACAACTTGCCATTACATAAATAATTGGTCTTAACTATCTTCAAATTTGAAAACTTTTGAAAATCTTGACTATCCTATCAGTTAGGTTCGGAGCAGATTGCAACCTAACATACTTCACTTCAAGATCCTTATCATCCAAAGGACCATCATAAAAAGTAGAATAAAAGTGATTTTTTTCAGTGTACGTTTTGGGTAACCATTGTTGACGAAAATGTTATAGAGTTTGTTTAGATTAGTTTGAAGGAATCTATCATCACTTATATGAGTTATTTTATTCTTCATGGCAAGCACTGTCTGATAGAAAACTTTACTAAACTGCAAGCAATTGACTGAACAAGAAGCCAGGAATCTTACTATTTACAATTCAACTTGCCCAAAGTTATACTGTTTGCCTAAGGTGCATAAATCAGGTAATTCACTTAGATCTATTGTTAGTTCTCTCAATGCCACTACATACAATATCTCTAAATTTCTATCCAATATTTTAAGCTGCGCATTTAAAGATAACACTGTTTTTAATATCAAGGACATCTTTTCTTTTGTAAATGCAATACAAGGCTTACAGCTACCAACTAACTATCTTGTTGTATCGCTGGATGTTGTGTCCTTGTTTACTAATATACCTTTTGAGTTAGTGATTGATGTTATTAGTAGTGGAATCAGATAGCTGAATATACCACTATATCAAAAAATAATTTTATAAATCTAATTATATTCAGTTTCCAACATACATATTTCGGTTTTACTGATAAGTATTATCGTCAGATTTTCGGCACACCAATGGAATACTCCAATAGCCCTATTCTGGCCATCATTGTGTTGGACCGATTATTACTTTGTGTATTACCTAACTTACTATTTGAAGTCCCATTCATATATAAGTATGTTGATGACATCATTTGCTCCATTCCGAGTGGTTCAGCTCAACTTGTGTTGGATATGTTTAATTCATTTCATGATAGATTACAGTTCACTATTGAAATGGAACGTGATTCAGGTGTTTCCTTTCTTGAAACCAAGGTTATTAGAGATAGACAGAACAGAATTATATTAGATTGGTTCCAAAAACCCACAGCAACTAACAGAACTTTTCGTCAAATCATTCGACGAGTCAAAAATATAATACAGTGCTTGCCATGAAGAATAGAATAACTCATATAAGTGATGATAGATTCCTTCAAACTAATCTAAACAAACGTTTTCGTTAACAATGGTTACCCAAAACGTACAATGAAAAAAATCATTTTTAATTCTACTTTCTATGATGGTCCTTTGGATGATAACAATTTTGAAGTGAAGTATGTTAGGTTGCAATATATGCATATATATATATATATATATATATATATATATATATATATATATATATATATATATATATATATATACATATATATATATATATATATATATATATATATATATATATATATATATATATATATATATATACATGTGTGTGTGTGTGTGTGTGTGGGTCATTCTTCGTCAACCGGACCCACCCATTAGTTCATAAATTGGCGCAACTTATGAGGATAATTTCAGAAAAACTAAAGTAAACACGTAACTTCGTAATATAACCCATAGTTTTCTTTAATAATATTATTCTACCCCCAAAAAACCTACAACTTTTTTAGAAAAAGTTTTTTTTTTTTTTCTGGTCTCAATTTTCGAAGATATTTATCACAGCGTATGTGCTTTATTCTGGATATTCAACAATTTTTTACTCGAAAACTAAAACTTTTAAAAACAATCCACGAATAAAAACTACTTGTTTTTATTCGTGAAATTTTTGAAACACTTTTTAACAATTCGTTATTTTGACCTATATTACAATTTCCTTCAAATACGTTTTCAATATAAAATGTACTTATTTTGAGTTTAATGATTACTCGTTAAAATGTTACAATGGAGGTTTTTTACGGATCGAGCAGCAAGAGCACTTGAAAATGCCAAATCAGTTTTTGGCGAAACGTCGTGCAAATTCGTTGTTAGACGAACGGACTGAAAACCGGAATTTTAATGTATTATATGTATATATATATATATATATATATATATATATATATATATATATATATATATATATATATATATATATATATATATAATATATATATATATATATATATATATATATATATATATATATATATATATATATATATATATATATATATGTATATGTATGTATATATGTAGGTATACAATAGGAGCAAGAAGATTTATCACTGTTTTATTTTTATATATTAGTACAATACCTTTAATGTAGATTCTATGTTTAAAACATCAAACCATTCTAATATTATACGTCGATCAGCCAAAAACATGAATAGAAAATAACATTCCTTTTGGCACTGAACTCAGTACATAACGATGAATAGATGATAGCTCAAAGGAAAATTTAAATTAGATTTTTGCAAAATAATAGGGTGTAAGAAAGCATGATGAATTATGCAACAGCTCTCTATCAAAGCTCTTTTAAAATTCCGCTGTTGTTATTGATGCTTTATTACAGCTAACGGTTGAAAACATTTTTTATCGGTGCGTTTTTAATATTGTTGGGTAAATAAGAAAACATATTACGATAAAACGAAAGCAGTTTAGTAATCAATTTTTATTAAAAAAATCAATTTTAATCAAGGATATTGGTGAATAAAAACAATTTTTAGCGTATTATATTTTTAAAACTGAAATTCTTTAGTCTACAATATGCTTATTCGATCAAACCAATCTTTTAATAAAGTTGGGCTTAGGTTTATAACATTAAAACGGTTATAGCATATCAAAAAAATACAAATTCTCTTGTCCATCACACTTTAGAATAAATCCCTTGATTACTTGAGTCGTCCAAAGTTAAAAATTGTAGCTTCCACTTGATGGAAATTCATTATAAATATATAATGAAAGCCTGTTTTTAGTTAATTTCGATTGGTTTATTTATAAATTTTTTGATGACGCGTTTCGTTGTCGATGTAGCCTTCGTCGGATCTACATTTAAAACTGTCAAGTTATACTATTACACCTATTTAAATTATATTGTGTGGGTTTCCCAACATCTATATATATATATATATATATATATATATATATATATATATATATATATATATATATATATATATATATATATATATATATATATATATATATATATATATATATATATATATATATATATATATCAATATAATTTAAGTCGGTGTAATAGTATAATAAATAAATAATATAAAATTGTAAACATTAAAACTATTTAATGTTGTTGAAATAAACTAAACTTGACAGTGTTAAATGTAGATCCAACGAAGCTGCATCGACAGCGAAACGCGTCCTTCAAAAAAAATTTAGTGGAAATTCACTAAAAACAGTCTTTTATTATATGTTCAATATAAAGACCATTCTCTACATATAGGGCACCACGTATGAAAGTGGGAGTGACGTGTATACAAAATACGAAATATTGCTTACTACATGCTCAGCAACTAAGTTCAGAAAGAGAGATGAAGAAATTCTTGAGGAAAAGTCCAACCAATATCACGTAGAACTAAGAAAAAAAAACCTGTTGTCAAAGAATAAATCATACCTAGTGCCGACACTTCCGTTTACTCTTATTATGCCAACTTAAGTGATGGTCTAAGGTACAGAATAATACAGATGTCGTCATTTTCTTGACCAATAAAAGTGTATAGTTTAAGTCAGTCTTAAGAAGGCCAATCACTCTGTGAGCACGTTTTAAGCAAAAAAAAATCAAATAAAGTAACTAAATTTTAATGATATATGATATGCGATTGGTGAAATTAATTTTTAACCCATAATGTTATAACGTAAAAGTACCTTCTGGTTAATTTTCTTAACCAGGTACTAAAAGCTTTACCTAAAAAAATATAAAATAGAGCGCTTCAAATTTCTTAGCTTCTACATTCACATGCAAACTTTGCACAGTTTTTATGTAGTTGGAGAATTAACTACGAAGACTCACTAAAATTAATAAATAAAAGGATAAGAAGTGAAAATTTGCATTGAGGAAAAAAAAACACCAAACAACAGAAGGTAAAAAATGGAAAAAATAATAACTAACAAAAGAGACGAGAAAGCAAGCAAGACAATATAGGAGAAATAACATATAGCAGAAGAGACAATTAAAGAAAATAAAAGCTTTAAATTTTTTTTTTATTGTTATAAACTATTACAAACTAAACACTCGGAAATGAATTTAAATGTGCTTCAGGAGAAGACGGAATAATTCTCAAATATTGAGGAGAATCTTTAATAAAATATCTTAAGATATTAAAGGAAAGGAAAATATCACATCACTGGAACAATGCTGTTATCATGTTACTGTACAAGAAAACAAATAATTCAGGGTTAGGATGACCTATAAGTCTCCTATGTCAAATATAGAAGTTACTTATGAAAGTATTAACGATAAGACTAAGGGCCAAATTTAAATTACGTCAAAATAATAAACACTTAAATTTCAAAAAAGTATATACTCGTAATACGAGGCTGGTTTGAAAAGTCCGTGCAAAGTCCGAGAGATGGCACCACCGGCGCGTATCGAGGTCATGTTTAGTTAGTAGCATCTCTTGAATGAACGCACACCAAGTTTCAGCCATATTGGTCTATTTCTTTGTGTTTGGCATTCGTGTGAATCAAGGAAGTCGAGTGATTTTCAAGAAATGGACGAAAAAGAATTTCGTGTGGTGATTAAACATTACTTTATGAAAGGCAAAACGCCTCAGGAGACTAAAGAGAAGCTTGATAAACATTATGGGGGACTCTGCACCTTCGATTAGAACAGTTTATAAGTGGTTTCAAAATTTTCGGACTGGCCATATGGGCACAAGTGACGCTGAACGTTCTGGACGGCCTGTGGAGGTTACGACTCCAGAAATCATTGATCAAATCCATGATATGGTGATGGATGACAGAAGAGTTAAGGAGCGTGAGATTGCTAGTGATGTGGGCATCTCGACTGAACGGGTACATAATATTTTGCATAAACATTTGGACATGAGAAAGCTATCCGCAAGATGGGTGCCGCGATTGCTCACGCTTGACCAAAAACGGAATCGTGTGAAGTGTTGCAAGGATGGTTTGCAGCTGTTCCAGAAGAATCCGGAGGACTTTAAGCGTCGTTTCGTCACTGTGGATGAAACATGGATACATTACTATACTCCTGAGACCAAACAACAATCTAAACAATGGGTTACCAAGGGGGAATCTGCACCAAAAAAGGCGAAGACCGTTCCTTCGGCCGGAAAGGTTATGGCGACTGTCTTTTGGGATTCGCAAGGGATAATCCTCATCGACTATCTGGAAAAGGGTAAAACTATTACAGGTGAATATTATTCATCGTTATTGGACCGTTTGAAAACCGAGCTGCAAGAAAAACGCCCGCGATTGGCCCACAAGAAAGTCCTTTTCCATCACGACAACGCACCAGCACACACCTCAGCAGTTGTGGTCGCAAAATTAATGGAAATAGGATTCCAACTCGTTTCACATCCCCCTATTCTCCAGACTTGGCTCCCTCGGACTACTATTTGTTCCCTAATTTGAAGATATGCCTGGCGGGACAAAGATTTTATTCAAACGAGGAGGTGATTGCAGACACTAATGGATATTTTGCAGACTTGGACAAATCCTATTATTCGGAAGGGATCAACAAACTAGAACATCGTTGGACGAAGTGTATAAGCCTAAAAGGAGACTATGTCGAAAAATAAAAAAGGTTTACCCCAAACACATAAGTAGTTTTTATTTTTGCACGGACTTTTCAAACCAGCCTCGTAGTCTAAACTGCATTTAATCAATTCTGGACATCATGGTACAGACTTTAGAACAGAACAACGTTTATACTGAGCATTTAGAGCTTACAAGGGCTATGACTCTATCGAAATATACTTAATTATAAATGCGTTAAAAAATTTCAGTGTAGATCCATGGTATATCGAACTCAGTGAGCACATATACACTTTGCGAAACACGACATAGTTATGTCGGGACACTCTATTCCTCCAGCATCGTCACTCAAATTACTGGGCGTTAACTTGGGAGCAAGTATGTCTTAGTATAAACATGTCATAGCACAGCAAAAAGAGCTCCCTTTACTATGCATGCATGCTTCTTAAAAATTGGGAATACTATTTCGAAGCAAAACACTTTGCACTCCACAATACCTGTAATTCTGTACAAAGCTCAAATTCGACCAACGGTAGAATACTGCACCTGTGTTTGGGGCTCTGCTCCCAAACATACACTGTATTTGTTGGATTCTATTCAGAAGAACGCTGTTCGGCTGTTTGGAGACCCAGAACTCACCAGAAACCTTGGAACATCGAAGAACGGTTGGCGACTAGAGTCCATCTACAAGTATTTTCATAAAAAGTGTTCGATGGATACAGCCGGCTTAATTTCTAACAGCCGTAGTCTGGCCTTTTTGTTCGAAAAGACTTTAAATAAGTCACCGAGAGAGTGCAGTATAGGAATCTGTTTTGTCACGGTTTTCCGTTAGCATCCGGATAAGGACGGAAACTGTGTTCCTTGTATTTGTTGAACCTAGCCCAATTGATGAGCCGTGATACGGTAAAACGCGTCTAGGGATGGTCTGACAAATACAAAGAACACTGTGAGAACTCCACAAGTTCGGATCTTTCGATTCGCCTTTAGTTGCTTCATCAATTCCTTCGGGCGGGAAGCTCGAGAAGGTACCCTTCTGCAATTAAGTGCCAGCCGTGGTCTGGCCGCTTTGTTCGCAAAGATTTTAAATAAGTCACCGACAGAGTGCAGTATAAGCATCTATTTTGTCATTGTCATGATGTTGAGCTAAGGGTACTAAAATATATGTTGTAAAACCAGAACAAAAGATTTAATATATATTACCTAGTACTCCCATAACTAATGGTACAAATTTTCACTATTAACTTTAACACTTTTTTAGTGAAATTATTGATAGGTTATGTTACTCAATTGTTATACAGTTATTTTATGTAAACATTTGAATTGTTTAAACAATGCAGTGGGGTGATCGAGAAAATAGGATTGTTGTTATAGCTTCATTTAAGTGCGGTATGGAAAAAAGCGACATGTTTATACCTTAAAACAATTTAAAATAAGTCGCATATTTGTTTACCGGGCAATAAAATTATTTACTGAGAAGGGAAACATAAAAGACAGGCAACGTATCGAAAGACCAAGCTCAGTTCGAACGCCACAAGCTGTTAAAGCTGTAAAAGCGCAAACTGAACGGAATCCTCTCTACAAACAGAAAATTTTATCTCGTGAGATGAAAATTTCGAAAAATTCTGTCTCGTATTATTAAAGAAGATCTAAGACTTGGCGCTTATAAGAGGCACACTAGTGACTTGCTAAAGGAAGATTTAAAGCGAAAATGGTGGCAAAAATCTAAAAGTTTGTTGAAGGAATACGCTAATGCCAAACAGAAAAAATTTTTTTTACCGACAAAAAAATTTTAACTGTGGAACAATCTTTCGATAAGCAAAATGATAGGATTTATGCCAGATCTTCTAAGGAAGAGTCTAAACTTGTTCCAAAAGTTCAAAGGGGTCATCATCTAGCATCAATTATGGTTTCGTAGGGAGTTAGCTTTGATGAAGGTACCAGTATTAATTTTTGTGAAAAAGGTGTGAAAACTTCGGCTAAAATATATCAACACACTATTTTAGAGAACGTTGTGAAACTTCTAAACCATATTATTTTCAAAAATAAGCATTGGGTCTTCCAGCAAGATTCAGCACTAGGACACAAAGCTAAAACAACACATGCATAGCTTCGACAAAATGTGCCTTCATTTATTACTACAAAAGATTGGCTTTCTGCAAGTCCTGATCTAAATCCTTTGTGGCCCCCCTCTTAAAGGGTATGATTTGTGAAAGACATGCTAATCTTGACTCTTTAAAACGAGCTTTAACAAAAGCGATGGACAATTTTCCGTTGGATCAAGTGCTTGCTGCCATAGACGAATAGTCTAATCGTTTGAGGGCTTGTGCAAAATCAAGAGGGGGACATTTTGAGTAAATGTCATATTGATTTTGTCATTATGAATCTATGAATTAATTCCATAATAATTTGTTTTAATTTTCATAGGAATTAATTGTTTAGGCAATGTTTTCATTGTAACAGTATTTATGCAAGTACTAGGTATATACGTACAAACTTGGATAATTACAAAGAAAATAGTAAGTAAGATACAAACTACTCCACATCACATGGTGAGGCTGATTCTGAGTATAAGGCTAAAGAACCAGAAATCTCTAGAATAGATTAGAGAACGTAGTAAAATGGAAGATATAAAAAATACAATACTAAAGGCATAATGGAGATAGGAGGGACACTCAGCAAGAATGGCAACAAGGACCTAGAAAATTATGCAATGAAAACCATGAGGAAAAGGAGAAATCCAGGACGGCCCCAGATCAAGATTATATGATAATGAAAAAAGTGGCTGCGATGGGAAGAACGAACGCAGTATAAAGAATAGAAACCGATGAAGGAGAATAGAGAAGCCGTATAACCACTTGTGGATGATGAACCTTGAATATATATATTTATATATTTATATAAATAATTAAATATATTATTTTAAGTAACATTTCACTAACTATAGACAATATTATTTTTTTTTAAAAAACAGTCTGTTTTTTTAGCTGAGGCAAATTTTAACAAGTTTTAGTCCTCTATAAAATAAGTTACTCCACCAAATAAGTCACATAAAAAATTTAATAATAAAGAAATATTTTTGAATAAATTAATCTATCAAGTTATGATTCTTGATAATTTACTTGAAACAGAAAACTGGGCATTTAGATCAATAATATAACTGACGAAAGTGATCTCAGTGATATATAAAATATAGTTCAGTTTTTATTGCAATGTGGAAATAATTTCCAAAAACTCCGCAGTATTCAAAAATCAAACCCATTATACTATGTGACATTATATAATTTACTACAAGAAATACTTATTATATTAAATAAAGGAATAAAATTTTACAAAAATTATTCATTGTTATTTTCTAGCAACCAAAACAACTTTAATTGGCTTCGTAGCAAACAAAGCTTATTAACAAACAAGTTAGCTTTTCAAATGCTATTTATGATTCACTATTGATGGGTAGACTATTGTTGGTTTACCTATTTTAGATATAAAATACTCAACAATCCTTTCATAACGATGTTTAATAAAAGTAGGTATTGCAAACAACTTCCATTTACTGTCTAGTTTAGTAAATAACAAAAGCTGACGGCTCAAAAGCGATGCTAAATTACATTTTAACAAGAATCTTTCAAAAAATTGTGTAAGGAAATAAACACAGTAACACAGTGTTCTTTATAGTTATAGATTTTTCCACTCACATTCAAGTGGCGAAATGCTTGAGTATCTAATTAATAACTCAAAATTCAAACATTAATTTTTCTCATTTAAAAACTTTGCACAATAACTCATGAAAATGTCAACATATTACAATATACATATACTAACAATTCAGTGCCAAATAACTAGTAATTAATTAAAATTTAAATATTTAATTTCCTCAGATAAAAAGTTTTACAATTGAACGGAACGTCAACATATTAGAATATATTATAAAATAATCATTGCTCAAATATATTACAGTCTGCTATTAAAAAATAATAAAAAACAGTAAAAGATCTAATTGGATACAGACTGAAACATCAATCAAAAATCTCTTTAATATTATAACAACTTTTCTGAAGTAAAAGCCGCTTTAAACTAATTGTAAGAATGTTTACAATTTTTGATGGAAGTATCTAAACCGTTGCAGATCATTCTTTGGTGGTTGAAATTCTTAGGTTTTTATGTAGTAATTGCCTTCTGACAAACCAGCATGTAAATGCTGCTATTCTTAATATAGTGTTTTTTATTGGTTCTATTATGATCTGTTTTCGTCTAGATATCTGCTTGTCTGTCAGTCATGCAGGACGCGTTATAGTTTTGTAAATGGTGAGTTTATTCTTGGTCAAAAGTTTGCTTCTTCACTTTAGTAGTTTAGCCATTTCAAGACTGATATGCCATAGAGCACATCTAGGTACTTTTTGGTGATTAATTCTTGGAGATGTGTGTATCTAATATTGGGTGACCTTGAAGTTTTTTCTTGCTTCCGTGAGGTTGAGGAACCTGAACCAGCCTTGTATCGTTGGAAGTGTTACATACAGGATGTTAAATAAATAGTTTACTTTATTGAAATGACTTTTGAGATTACATGGATATAGAATTAACGTATAAATAGAGATGAAAATTTGATAAACACTGGCATAATGTATCCTTGTATTGTGACTTCTATTATTATGTAAGGATACTATGTTGGGAATGCGGAATATTTGGCACAATGACACTACCTAGTGTATATCACCGCTACACCAAACACTTCATTTTTGCACTCAACGCGTGTTTCGCCAACCATCTTAGCTACATCAGGAGCGATGAATGTCAGTTAATTATAGCTCCTAATGAAGCTAACATGATTAGCGAAACGCGCGTCAAGTGCAAAAATAAAGTGTTTCGTATAGTGGTGATATATACTAAGTAATGTAAGTATATATATATATATATATATATATATATATATATATATATATATATATATATATATATATATATATATATAGAAAAAAAAGAAAAAGTAATTTAGTGCCAACCAGTAAAAAACACCAAATAGTTCCTAAAAGATCATCCTGAAATCATTGTCACCGTTAGTGATAAAGGCAATGTTACAGTCGTCATAGGCAGGGATCATTACTTTCTTTTAAGCCAAACATTGTTACATTTAGATATAGATATAGAAAATATTATACCAGACTATCACGTAATCCTACTAGCACCATCGAAAAAAAGGCCAAGAAAATAGTAACCAACCTCAAAAACACCAAAAAAATTGATGATGCGCTTGCCAAAACTCTATATATATATATGTTTCATAAAATTGAAAAACCCACTTTATCTGTCAGACCAATAATATCATCCATCGTTACACCTAATCCAAATTTGGAAAAATTTCTCACAACAATACTTACAAATGCTTACAACATTGGTAATGATTTTTATGTCTCAGACTCCTTTCAATTTAGTGAATTTATCGATGAATTTCAACTTCGTCCTGATCATGTGCTAATCAGTCTGAATGTGATGTTGCTATTCACAAACTTGCCACTGGAATTAACACAAAAATGTATCATTGAAAACTAGCCAACACTCGTCTATTGACCAAGGCCCTTCATCGCCATCTTGACGTTCGTCTTTGAGTGTTTGTTTCGTTTTCAATGATGTGTATTACAAACAGATCTTTGGTACACCTATGGAGACCAGCATATCTCCCATCATTTCCAGTTACGTCATTGACGACATAATATGCAGAAGTACCAGTCAACTTCAGTTCCAACCTCTTTTTATCAAAAGATATGTTGATGATCTCATTATGGCAGTTCGAGCTAACCAAATCGAAGACACGTTCAAAATTTTTAACAGTATTGATGGCAACATTAAGTTCACTTTTGAAAGAGAAACAAGCAACTTCACTGCTTTTTTCGACATGATGCTAATCAGAAGGTCCGACAACACCCTTATCACCAGATGCTACAGGAAATCAACGAGCAATGGAAGACATCGTAACTTTCACTCTAATCATTAAATGAAAATGAAAATTGGTTTACCTAATGCTCTTATCAACAGAGTCTACAGGCACACATCACTCCGAAAGGTCAAATTCACTGAATGTATTGAAAATTCTTCTTATCGAGAACTCTCGTACCTCCCTTTTACTCAACAAATTAATTTCTATCAACAATGCACCCCAAAATCTAAATATTATCAACATTCAGAACCAGTATGACTCTCCAAATCAAAACCACCTCGCTAATGATCTCAACAACCCCGTTATACACAAAACCCTTCCCCACATAGATGGTCTCACCACTAAGTTCATTCAGATTTTCAAACAAGAAAACATTCGTTTCTCCAGAACCATCCCACGTAAATTAAAACAACTTTAAGAGTTAAAACACCCATTTCCAAAGAACAAACTTCCAATGTGGTTTACAAAATCCCTAGCAAAGACTGCACATCCTGTTACATACAGATCACATTATATATTTTACTAAAATTTTGTAATTCAAGGTCAATTTTAGTTCATGTCTACCAACTGTACAACACGACTATCACTGGTACTCTTATAAAACTGTTAATTGCTTATCTTTACTAACCTAAAAATTAAAACCACGTTCTCTGTTGTCTCGGGAAAGTATAACCGGAAAATGTATTTACTACGTCATAATTCATGATCCATTTTCCTAGAACCATGTCAGCTTGAACTGGAGATAATCTCACGTTTGTAAGTCTAACTTTCTTATACGTGTTTTTGAAAACCGATTGTAAATACTTTCTAGATGTTCTGACAAAGGATTGAATATATCCAAAAGCTTAACAATTTAAAAAAAATCGGGTGTGATAGACGGACAGACAGACGGACAGACGGACAGACACCGAAGTGATCTTATAAGTGTTCCGTACGGAACACTAAAAAGAGTTACATTGGCCACCTATTTTTGACTGCATTCTACACTACTTTTTCTTTCTCACGAGTCAGTCACGACTACTTCCAAAAAAAAAAAAAAATGATATATATACTATATATATATATATATATATATATATATATATATATATATATATATATATATATGGTATATATATATAATATAAGAAAAAGGCATGTTCATCGTTCAATCTTTTGTCGAAAAAGTATATTTTATAATATATATGACCTATATATATATATATATATATATATATATATATATATATATATATATATATATGTATATATATATATATATGTATATATATATATATATATATATATATATATATATATATATATATATATATATATATATATATATATATATATATATATATATAATATATATATATATATATATATATATATATATATATATATATATATATATATATATATATATATATATATATATATATATATATATATATATATATATATATATATATATATATATATATAACCTATATATATATATATATATATATATATATATATATATATATATATATATATATATATATATATATATATATATAACCTGAACATCCCTTTTTCTTATATTATATTCATAAGCTGAGCGACTTGTTTTAAAAATTGACTTGTTTTGACGACCACATACACACATTTTACAAATATAAATTTCCCAGTTAAAATTTTAAAACTCCTAAAGTATTCACAAGTTCCTCCATACGAAATTCATGCAATATTTCTTATTGCATATTTCTGTAGTAGAAAATTTAATGTGCGTTAATACAAGCCACCCAGTTTAAAATGGAAAGGCGAGAATAAAAATTAGCATAATATGCAGTTAAGAGAGAATCATGATTACCTTCGCTACTTAGGAATTTTAAAGTGTAACAATTGTTCCGTAATGTATAGCATAATTCCTCAACATGTCCGCAATCAAGAGCTATCTCCAGAAAATTGGAGTGCAGTAAGACTTATAAGGGCTCTAGTGAGTTCTAAAATAAAGTAAGTTTCAAATTTTTTTAAGCTATATTAGAGAAAACTACAAAATGTGTTTTACTTTTATTCAAATTTAAATGATTTTTAGTACACCAAAGAAGTACATTACTATATTTCTGCTGCATTTCGAAGAAAATCAATGCCCTTTTTAATTAGCAAAATATTGGTTCAGTTAGTTCAGCATAACACGTTCCACATACTCCTTGTGAGGCCTTAGTCAAAAACTAATCAAGTCGTTTAAAAATATCAAAAATTATAATGGCCCGTGAACAGCCTTGTTGAACACCTCGTTTTATGACTTTGCTGCTGCTGTTCTTGCATTGTAGTGTTACAAATTGTTGACGGTTTTCTCAGTAAGTTTCAAAAAGTTCGTAAGATGTTTCACGAAGGCCATACCGATTCCATCCGCAAGAACTCTATAAATAAGGCTAGAAGGAAGAACTTATTGTCAACTGCATGAATAGTTTTTATTGAAAATTCACTGAGACATTTTGATACTTTTCAGTGCAGTAAATCCATGCTACAATTCTGAAAGCAATGTATTGTTTTTAAGAAAAGTTATTTGAGTTTTTAAATTAATTTCGTCGGACAAATTAATTAAGGTGGTAGTAGTATAATATTATTATTATTAGGCTACATATGTACATACAGAGAACACTATAGTAGTACATTATACTATATCTAACAAATATATTATACAGCCAGTAACTGCCTGTCTGGTCCCCTTCTCCAGGTCTGTCGGTCCTGTGTCATATCTTCGTCCATATCTCTTCTTTCTATCGTTTCTCTCATTTCGGCATTCCACGAACTTCTAGGCCCTCCCCGTTTGCGCTTTCCCGGTGGCATCCATTTAAAGATTTTTCTAGGTCATCGGTCTTCTGGCATTCTCAGCAAGTGCCCGAACCATTTCAATCCTCTTCGCTCTATTCGGTCCAAGACAGTTTCAGTTGCCTTCATTCGACGACGTATTTCTTCGTTCGGCATTCTCTCGAGGCGGGATACCCATGCACTGCGTCTCAGGTAGTCCATTTCAATCGCGTTGGTTCTTCAAAGCGTTCAAAACCCATATTTCACCTTCGTAATTTAAGACCGATTCAACCATTGTGCGATATGTTTTTTGTTTCCATTTGATATGTATTTGTCGCACCATATTGCATTTAAACTGCCAATTACTTTTTTACCTTCTTGAATTCTACGTTTTATTTCGTTGTCTTTCATGCTATTTTGGTCTATTATGACGTATAGGTATTCTTGTACTTGGTTAACAGTATTATCATTGATAAGAACTTAAAATTTTGGGGGGGCTGTTTATTACCAGATATTCAGTTTTTTTAAGGCTTACAGTCATCCCGCATTCCTCATATTCCGTGTATAATCTCTTTAGTATAGATTCAAGGTCATATGTATCCTGAGTTAAAATTACTTGGTCGTCCGCAAAATTCAAGTTGTATAGGTAGGTGTCGTTAACTGGTATTCCCATTTGCGACACTCATTTTTTCTAATTCTGCAATACAGCTTCTAAGTATATGTTAAAAAGAATGGGTGATAACCTGCAACCCTGACGAAGCCCTTTATTTACTATAATTGGGTTCGATAGTTTTTTCCCTGTTTCACATGTGAGGTGTTGTCTTTATATAGCTCTTGAATGATACGAATAAGGTGTTGGTTTAAATTTATCTTTGTTAGAGTTTCTCATAATTTAATCTGCAGTACAGAGTCCTAAGCTTTTTCAAGATCTATAAATGCCGGGTGTACTTCATCATTTACAGATATTTTCTTTCCTAGCGATTGCTGTATTGTAACATGATTAACCCGACATAAAGCCACTCCGATCTTCGCTTATTCTATCTCCAATGTCCTGTCTCACTTTTCCTTGTATAATTTTTAAAAATACTCTACTAATACAACTAGTGACACTCAATCCCCTGTAGCAATTTGAGTCCTTGTTTCCATTTTTGAAAATTGATGTAATGAGGGATGTCTTCCATTCGCGGGGCAATTGTATTTGCTGTCAACAAGTATTCATTAAATTGATTAGGAGATGTTTTAATTCATATCCTCCATATTTTATTAAAACGATTAAAATGTTGCCCAGGCCAGTGGTTTTTCCATTTTTTATTTTATGTAGTTGTTGTTCAAATTCGATTTCAGATATTACAATGTTCTATTGGTATATTAATTTGTAAGTCATTATATAAAAATGTTTGTCTATTTTCAACCAACAGACTCGTATAATGCGTCACCCAATCCTCTAATTTGTTTAGTTTGTTTTGTTTATCGTTAATGTTTGATTTCATTTCTTTTAACGATCTCCAAACTTCCGTGTTTTGTGCTCTGCCTATAAGAGTATCTATTTTACAACATTGATGTTCTCAAAACTGGTTTTTTGTTTCTTTAATTTTCCTGCGCAGCTGTATGTTCTTATCTTTGTATTTTTCCCATCTCTCGTTGTTCTTTTTTGTTAGCCATTATTAGCTATTATACAGTGTATTTTTGGCTTTTATAAGTTCTTGAACTTCTTCAGTAATAGAATATGTTTTCTGTTTTCTTTTAGAGCGGTCTTGTAGTCCTAGTGCTTGTATTGCAGCCAAATGAATGGCTTGTTTAATGTTTTCTTATTCGGTTTGAACGTTTTGTGATACTTCATATTTTATCAGTTCCGTCGCTAATCTGTTGTTATATAGTGTCCTAATACTATCTTGTTGTAGTAAGTAAAGTTTGTATTTGATTAATGGAAATTGTTTTCGCTAGAATTGTTTTTGAATGGTTTTTCATTAGTTTTGTTATTGTGGAGCCAAATTATGTCAGTTGTTGCAATAAAATGATCCGACCTGCAATCGTCCTCCTCCTCATTTCACCCTAACATCTTGTACTTTCATGATTTTTGTTTAATTATGAAGTAGTTTATAACTGAACGAACTGAACGTTGTTTCAAGCTTGGTCGTTCCCACTTGTATTTGTGTATGTCTTTATGGGTAAAGTATCCGTTTAAAATTTTTAGCTCAAATTGTTTGCATTGTTCTATAAGCATTTCTCCGGAGTTATTAATAGTTAGCTCTCCATATTTGCCAATCACTTCATCTCCTTGTTTTGATCCAGCATTAAAATCTCCAGCCAAAGTAAATTCCTTATGTTGACTTACTCCATCCAGAACCTCTGCTAGTTGCTGATAAAATGTTTCCTTAGTGATTATTCTCTCTGAAATAAATTCATATTTTTTTATATATTTTCTTTGATTTTTATTAATTAATATAACAATTCCGGCTGCTGCTCTATCTGATTTATTGATTCCATTCCATAAGTGGAGGTAATCCATAAATGGTTCGATGCCAGTACCCTTTTTCTTTGTTTCAGAGAGAACAGCTATGTCCACCTTCAACCACTTCAACTAGTATAATAGTAGTTGATTAGTACATACGGAATACTGATATGCAGTATGAGTTGGTTAAATGTATGCTTGTCAAGTTCGATGAAAAACGGTTTAGTAAGCCCCCAGAAAATATGCAATTATCGGATGGAAGAATTTTAGGTCATTTGGATATTGGAGAATATATAGAGTTTTATATCAGCATACAACTTCAGCATGGAGTATTTCACAAGAAAATCGATTCGTCGCGGTTGTTAAAAAAAAATTATCTTAGTTGGCAAGTCTTAAGCTAGATTTCAAGAGATTTCCATATTCGCGTAAGGATAGGTTGGATACTTTATTGCACCAGGCTAGATTAACGGATTGGTCAAACACTGAATCATGCAGCGAAGAGTCAGAATCACTTATGTATTTGATTTCAGCCTGCTTAGTCCACGGCAAGTTATGGTGCACCTACCGTGCCAGTGCGAGGTTGTCTGTACTATACTCTGGATATATGCACAGCATTGATGAGGTGTCCAGGCTGCGATATTTTTCAAGAAAGGTCATATAAATGATGATAGATGCTAGATGTAATGAAAATTTGCCTTTTTAACTTCTTCTTCTTAGCGCGCTGTCTCCTGATGCAGGTTGGCTATCCACATAGCGAATGTTATCTTGAAAGAATGTTTTCAAGCCGGGAATTTTGGCGTTTTTTTTTTTTTTTTTTCTGTTTTTCTATTGACCTTTTATCCTCGATCTTACCCTCAATAATCAGTCTGAGCATAAGGAGCTAAGGCAAAGAGAGGAGCCCAAAAAATAGAAAAAAATTATTTACATTTTTTTTTTCCGTTTTGCCGCCTATATGGATCAAAACTACAGGATAATAGTAGGCGCCCTTTAATATTTGTTTATTTTATTTCTAATTAAATACTTTATATTTATCAGTTAACATATAATAAAATATTGAAGACAAATACGGAAAAAACTTTTCTTGCTTATTTTGAGGTATTAGCGCTTTGTTACAATCTATTTTTAACTGTTAGGATGAAGCTCCATATTCTAAACAATTTTGACAATACTGACAGAAATAAAAATCTACCATATTTTTATCAAATTTCGTCGGCGAAAGTCCAGTAGAACATGGATAAAGTAACGTGCTTGAAACTAACATTGCTTTTCTACAGCTTATATCACACCTTTTTAGTGTTCCGTACGGAACACTTATAAGATCACTTCGGTGTCTGTCTGTCTGTCTGTCTGTCTGTCTGTCTGTCTGTCTGCCTGTCTGTCTGTCTGTCTGTCTGTCTGTCTGTCTGTCTGTCTGTCTGTCACACCCGATTTTCTCGGAAACTGTTTGACATAGAAAGGTGAAATTTGGTAATAATATAGGAATTGATGGCCTCATCAGAGCCATGTAGTTTTGAGAATTAAATTTTGACTTAAGGGGTTAGTTTTTTGGGGGTGAAGTCGGAAGTGAAAAAAAAATTTTTTTACTAGGCCATCGAGTGTGGTGTCAAATGAAAGCTTGTGAAAACACGAGTAAAAAATACATATATAATATTATACTTGCGCGCACTTTTCTTTGTATTATTTTTAAAAATTCGCGAAAAATCGCTGTCCCGGGCCTTATCTCGAAAAGTACTTATCAAAAAATTTCGAAAAAATTCTGGAATATTCTCCACGGGGTGTAGATTGAACGAAAATTATCACGAGCGCATTACCTTTAATAATTTATATGGTATATAAAAAAAACAAAAATTTCAAGGTCATCAGATTTCAGTAAAGATTGGACACAAACTTTGTTGAAAACTCATTTGGGGTGTGTTTTGTGAAGTCACTGATCATTTTATACCACCGTAACATAAATTTTGACTTAAGAGGTTCGTTTTGAGGGGTGAAATCGGAAGTGAAAAAAAATTTTTTTTTACTAGGTCATCGAGTGTGGTGTCAAATGAAAGCTTGTGAAAACACGAGTAAAATATATATATATATATATATATATATATAATGTAATACTTGCGCACACTTTTCTTCGTATTACTTTTAAAAAATCGCTGTCCCCTACCTTATCTCAAAAAAATACTGATCAAAAAAATTTTGAAAAAATTCTGGAATATTCTCCACGGGGTATAGATTGAACGAAAATTATCACGAGTGCATTACCTTTAATAATATAATTTATTTGGTGTATAAAAAAAAACAAAAATTTCAAGGTCACCAGTTTTCAGTAAAGATTGGAAACAAACTTTGTTGAAAATTCATTTGGGGTGTGTTTTGTGAAGTCACTGATCACTTTATACCACCCTAACAAAAATTTTTATTTTAAAAACAATCAACGTACGGAACACTAATTGTGCAAGTTCAACTTGCACTTGACCGGTTTTTTTTATATTTACCGTTGAAATGTTAACAAAATTGGCTTCTTAACATTAACAGTTTCATTTCGACAGCTGTCCTATGTCAAGTCCACCTTTTATTCTGTCAGATTTCATTTAGATTTATTTAGCGTTCAGGTGTGATTACAGAACAAACCTAGCAGTAAAGATTAAATCATTGTCATCATCAGAATGATGCTGGTAAACTGGATAAGCTACAATATATTTAATATACGAAATTCGACAAGAAAATTATAATTTTTTTTTCATTCTGACATGAACCAGTTAGCTGATAGAGAAAATATGTAATTCAATCCTTGTTTCTTTCTTCCATTTCATTACGTACTAAATATTAAATAGTCTAAATATAATATTGTCTGGTAAAAATACAAATGTAAATTAATCTGATAGCTCAAAGGAAAATCTACATTACATTTTTCCAGATAATGGGTTTGGAAGTAACTTTATGAATTATGTAGTAGCTATTAGTGGAAAATTTAATAAAATTTTAGATTTTCTTGTTTATTTATCGCCAAAAGGCTCTGTTTTTGCGTTTAAATAAAGCAGTAAATAGTATCAATTATTTGGCGTTCAATTAACTAGATATTAACTAAATTCTTAAAATAAAGATATTTACAATTTATATTATTACAAGCATTGAGAATTCTACCAAAAATTATACAAAATAACCGGTCAAGTGCAAGTTGAACTTGCGCAATTAGTGTTCCGTACGATCGCTTTTAGAATAAAAAATTTTGTTACGGTGGTATTAAATGATCCGTGACTTCACAAAACACACCCCAAATGAGTTTTCAACAAAGTTTGTTTCCTATCTTTACTGAAAACTGATGACCTTGAAATTTTTGTTTTTTTTTATATACCAGATAAATTATTAAGGGTAATGCACTCGTGATACTTTTCGTTCAATCTGCACCCTGTGGAGAATATTCCAGAATTTTTTCAAAATTTTTTGATCAGTACTTTTCGAGATAAGGTAGGGGGACAGCGATTTTTCGCGATTTTTTAAAAATAATAGAAAGAAAAGTGTGCGAAAGTATTACATTATATATATATATATATATATATATATATATATATATATATATATATATATATATATATATATATATATATATATATATATATATATATTATATATATATATATGTATAAATATATATATATATATATATATATATATATATATATATATATATATATATATATATATATATATATATATATATATATATATATATATATATATATATATATATATATATATATATATATACATATATATATATATATATATATATATATATATATATATATATATATATATATATATATATATATATATATATATATATATTATATATATATATATATATATATATATATATATATATATATATATATATATATATATATATATATATATATATATATATATATATATATATATATATATATATATATATATATATATATATATATATATATATATATATATATATATATATATATATATACATGTATATATATATATATATATATATATATATATATATATATATATATATATATATTTATATATATATATATATATATATATATATATATATATATATTTTTACTCATGTTTTCACAAGCTTTCACTTGACACCATACTCGATGACCTAGTAAAAAATTTTTTTTCGCTTTCAATTTCAACCCCAAAACTAATTCCTTAAGTCAAAATTTAACTTTCAAAACTGCACGGCTCTGATGAGGCCATCAATTCCTATATTATTACCAAATTTAAACTTTCTATGACAAATTGTTTCGGAGAAAATCGGGTGTGGCAGACAGGCACACGGACAGCCAGACAGACAGACACCGACGTCATCTTATAAGTGTTCCTTACGGAGCACTACAGAGGACTCAAAAACTTATTATTTTAGCTATGGTGATTAAAGTAGATCGTCTACAACTGAAATAATAATAAACTAAAATATGTTACAATCATTTAAGCTACCTCCGATTATAAACATTCTAGCTCATATTTTTCTGGTAATATTGCCAAATTTAAAACAAAAAATTGTTACTGATATTTTGAATTATTTATTCTTAATTCTGAATGTCGCATACTTGAGAATCTCTAATCCAGACATTGCAAGTATATACTTCAAATGGCAGAAAGGGCTTCAGTAATACTTACAACTAAAACATGATATTTCCTTATACACATTAATTCTATCAAAACTGGATTTTATGGCAAATATATTCATTTATAAATTCATCTACTGTAAAGACCCTAAAAGGATGTTTGATACGATATATTCGAGATAAACTCTTTTTAATTATCTCGCTAAAAGAAAGTATGTATTTGCGAAATAAGCACTTTCCGAGATTTTTGTTTTTCTTTACCTTTTAAGATTTTTAGATCACGAAAAACATTTCCGTCGATCTGTCTGTCTGTCGGTCTGTCAATCTTTTAATACTACAATTCTCGAAAGCAATAATATATCAAAAATATATATATATATATATATATATATATATATATATATATATATATATATATATATATATATATATAATAATAATAACTTTTTTACTGATTCTAGAACCTTAGTGCTTTAACTTTTACAAAACACTGTATAACTGTTGGAGCAAATTCTACCCAAAGTCAGATATGCTAAAAAAAATAGACAGCCCCTAAGACTTACTTCAAGAAATGTTTTAAAAAACAGCTCGTGAATACTTCACTATATTATAGCTTTTAATGAATAAGTAAAATTTACGCACGTTACATTATCAGTAGGATATAACACGCAGGATGAAAAATTTTTGGTCTGACACATAGATGTCGGTCGCCCTTTTAAAAAAATCCATATGATTTTTAGAAAGTACCAACCTTCAAACGATACGTGTCAAAATTTCATGACATCTCGAGGATTAGTTTGCAAGTTACAGTGGTTTTACTAACGGTTCTTTCGATATTTTCAAACCAATGGAAAAAGATTTCGATTGTTGATTAAACACTGTTTATTGGTGGAAAGAAATACCGTTCAAGCAAAGCAATGGCTTGATAAGTGTTACGGGGACTCTGCCAGTGGAAAATTACTCATCATTTACTGGTACGCTGAATTTAAACGCGGTCGTAGAGGTACAAATGATTCTGAACGCTCTGAACGCCCAAATGAGGTGGTTACACTGGAAAATATTAAAAAATCCACAATCCAACGGATGACCGTAATGTGAAATTGCATAAGATAGCTGGCACCCTAAAAATATCAAAACAACGTGTTAGTCATATTTTGAATGAACATTTGGGCATGAGAAAGCTCTGTTCGAAATGGATACTGCGTTTGCTCACAGTGGACCAAAAACAACAACGTGTCGATGATTCTATTTAAACGCAATAAAAAAACAATGGATGAAACATGGACCCAGTCGGCTGAGATGGTTTTGGTCTCTGTATTTTGGGATGCGTATAAAATAATTTTCATCGACTATGCTGAGAAGGAAAAACCATCAATAGCTAATAATAGTTGAAGTTATTTGCGCGTTTGAAGGCAGAAATCGCAAAGAAACGGCCCCAAATGAACAAAAAAAGTGTTCTTTCATCAAGACAATGCACCGTGCCACAAGTCAGTGGTTACGATGGCAAATTTGCTTCCTCATCCACCGTATTCTCCAGATTTGGCCTCCAGCGAGTATTATCTACTCACAGACCTCAAGAAAATGTTCGCGGGAAAGAGATTTAGCTCCAATAAAGAAGTTATTGCCGAAACTGAGTTCTATTTTGAAGGCAAAGACAAATCCTTCTACAAGAAAGGTATAGAAATGTTAGAAAAGCGTTGGACTGATTGTATCGCTCTTGAAGGAGACTCTATTGATCAATAAATTCGAATTTTGCAAAAAAAATATGTTTTAAATAGTTAGACCAAAAAATTTTCAGCCTGTGTGTTAAGTGGACGATCACGTGCAATGTCTGAGAAACGGAAAATAAATTTATATGCTAATAATTAATTTTAAAATTATTTCAAGCTAATGTTAAACTAAAAATAATCAACATGTCAAATATTAAAATATCCAAATTGTTATAAATTAAATTACATTTGTAAATTACCTCTTATTCCCTCCTTATGTACCAAATATCAAAATAGTCCAAATATAACAATGTCTGTTAAAAATACAAATTCTAAATTACTTCCTTTTTAGCGTTTACTTTAGCAAATAACAATAGTTGATAGCTCAAAGGAAAATATAAATTACATTTTTGCCAGATAATGGGTTTCGAAGTAGTTTTATGAATTATGCAGTAGCTATTATTGGAAAATTTATTATGAATTGTAATTTCTTTGTTAAAAAAACACTCTTGTTTTTCCGTACATGGTTTTCTTTAAATTGGAGTAAATACGGCAGGGGCGTTAGATTCATTAGACATTGCAGAATTTTTGATAGAATTCGATTGAAAAACATAACAAAAGGACAAAAAATTGTGCTATTACTTCTGAAGTATGTTCTACTTGATAAAATTATTTCGTTTTTATGATTTAGTTATTCCATTCATATTTTCAATTTGAAACACAAAATTTCGAAATTTTTAGGTTAATATTAAAAAATTCAAACGCATGGTTCCAAGACAAGTAATACATTTTACTTACTCTACACTAAAGATTAATTTAATTGAACCATTAAAAGACCATATTTCAAATTATAGGTACTTTATGGTAAGATAGTATTCAAAAACAAAGTGGAAGAGAAGATGGGCTACAGAGATATTTAAAACTGAAACTTGACATTTTCCGATACTAACTATTTTTAATAAAATTCAAGATATTCAAAAAAATGCGACAATTTTCAGAATTCTACTCGCGAAGAACAGTGGAAAAAAACCACTCTTTTTAGGTTCTTGGGCTCCACGAGTCCTACAAAGGACGTATGACGGGATATATACAAAGCAACCTCTAAACCGTTTCCCCCTAATTAACTTTCTACATGTTTAAGTATAGATTTTCGAAGGTGTTGAAAAAAATACTACTTTCAGATTTATGGACCCTAAAAACGACAATATATACGAAGCAAACCCTATAAGAAACCCCGCTACTCCTTTAACACCTTATATCTCTTGTAAATAGTTATGCTTTGTTAATTATTATACCCTATTACCCCTCCCCTTAATGCGATATTGTTTAAAAATTGTAGGTTTGATTCTTACTTAAACTTACGTTAAATACATACCAAATTTCTAATGAACGTCTGATTTCATTCGAGAGATACTGTGTCATTACACACAGAGAGACAGAGAGGCAGCTAGACTAACCAACAGATTGATGGGTATGACGGGACATATGCAAAGCAACCCCTAAACCGTTTCACCCCTAATTAACTTCTTACATGTCTAAGCATAGATTTTCGAAGATAGATGATAAAAAATAACACAATTTTTAGATTTAGGAACGCTAAAAACGACGATATATACGAAATAACCCCTATAAGAAACCTCATTACCCCTTTAACCTCTTATATTTCTTGTAATAGACAGACCAATAGACAGATTGACTCACCGACAGATTGATGGAAATAGGGGATTATGTTTTTCATGATCTAAGGACCATGAAACGTAAATATATGCAAGAATCGCAAGAATCTAGGAGAATATTTTTTTTGTGAACACAATGTTTTCCTTTGGCAAGGAAATAAAAAATAATCTAATGTTATTTCTACAGGATAGACTACTGCAGTCGACAGACTCGGAGAGGTCTAGGTAAAGGAGATACACAAATCTCCACGCTTTAGTGCTTCAACTTTACCTTCGAGTAGTCAAAAACAGTTGTTTGACAGAGCATTTTCCGTGAGAACTTTGCTGATAATTGGAAAACAGATCAGCTGATACAAAATATTCTTTTATCAAAGAAGTTAAATTAATAAATTATTATGTTCAAATTTTTAAAACACAGGGGTAACACAGCTCTACTGAGATATTTACCTTATAAAAGTAAAGAATTTAAAACATCGTTTAGAGGCCGTATTATATTTTAAAAGCACCTATTAAATAAAATATGTTCTATCATATATATGTACCCCGACTTGGAGCTACTGTGTATAAAATTAGAATAATTCTTACCACTCTTTTTGAAATTAACTTTCTTATACACAAACGTCACTAAAATTTAATTTCTTTACGTAACAACTCATTGTATGAATAACCAGTCAAGTGCAAGTTGAACTTGCGCAATTAGTGTTTCGTACGTTGATTGCTTTTAAAATAAAAAAATGATGTAACGGAAGTATAAAATGATCAGTGACTTCACAAAACACACCCTAAATGAGTTTTCAACAAAGTTTATTTCCAATCTTTACTGAAAATTGATGACCTTGAAAATTCTGTTTTTTTATATATCAGATAAATTATTACAGGTAATGCACTCGTGATAATTTTCGTTCAATCTACACCTCGTGGAGAATATTCCAAAATTTTTTCAAAATTTTTTGATAAGTACTTTTCGAGATAAGGCGGGTGGACAGCGATTTTTCGCGATTTTTTAAAAATAATACAAAGAAAAGTGCGCGCAAATATTACATTATATATGTATATATTTTTTACTCGTGTTTTCACAAGCTTTCATTTGACACCACACTCGATTACCTAGTAAAAAATTTTTTTTTTTACTTCCGATTTCACCCCCCAAAACTAACCCCTTAAGTCAAAATTTAACTTTCAAAACTACATGGCTCTGATGAGGCCATCAATTCCTATATTATTACCAAATTTCAACTTTCTATGACAAATAGTTTCGGAGAAAATCGGGTGTGACAGACGGACAGACGGGCAGACAGACAGACAGACACCGAAGTGATCTTATAAGTGTTCCGTACGGAACGCTAAAAATGAAATGCCAGGTTTTTCGCTTATAATAGGGCATGAACTCAATTTCAGTTTTTTTTATATGGGCATAGCACGCGTGCTACAAAGAAGTTCATAAAGCATTACAGGAGCGACGTGTGTGCGAAAAAAGTAACTCACGTTGACCTTGAATCGCTGTAAATTATAGTCGGCGGAAACCACAGTCTTTTCACTAACCAAAGTATTCCAAAGCATGAGATTTTCCTTCTATTTTAAAAGGATTGTACTGGGAATGACAACCTGAACGTCATAAGGATGTGGTGTATTAGCGCGATGTGTATTCGTAGCATGCACCGCTCTAGGAAGAATTAAGCTGGCTACATTGATCAAACACTTTTCATAAAAGTACTTGTAGAATAGACACAAATCGCCAACCGTTTTGCCATGTTCCCAGAAATTAAGGTTGATGGCGAGTTCGCCGAATGTGCTTTAATAACACTGGTCAACACAAGTCTTGTTTCCTTTATTTTTTTTTCTGTTATTGGGTATTTCTATGGCCCTGACTATGAAAAAAATACTGGGAGATTGCTAACAGCTTTACTTTTGAAATATAAAGTTTTATTATTTTGCCAAAAAAATAAAAGAAAATAATACATTATGTTAACAAAATTTCTATTGAACACTAGCAAATGATCTTTTATAAGATTTCTTTGAATGAAAGACTTTAGGTAGATCTCGTTGCAAACTCCAGCAGTAGTCTGGCATCATATGTGAGTCCCACCGCCCCTGATAACGCTCTTCCATTGTCCGAAGATCCTGATGAAATCTTTCACCCTGCTCCTCACTAAAAATCACCCAGATTTTGTGGAAATAGGTCTAAATGCGAGTGCGGGAAGTGGATTTTTATGCTTATGTTGCACCCTAGCTCTTGCAAGTTCGATAGCATGCACTCAATAAGCTCGACATGGTCGATTTCTTTTTGCCTAGGAAGCTACTCATAACCATAACAAATGAATTCCAAGCTTTGGATTCGACTTCAGTCATTGATTTGACAAAATTAGGATCTTTCAGGAGTTGCCTAATATGTGGCCCATCAAAAATACCAGCTTTCAATTTTTCTAAACTTAATCCTGGAAACTTGCGTGAAAGAAAATTAAAACATTCGCCACTTTTGTCAAGCGCCTTCACAAACTGTTTCATTATGCCGAGTATGAAGTGGTGGAAGTATGATGCGGTCTCGGCTAACTAAAGGCACGTTTATAATATTTTTTTGTACCAACTTTTAGCTCTTCCCGCACTGGCCAAACTTTTTGTGACCAATGGTGTTGTTTGTCACGACTATCCCAGAGACACATGAAACAAGGGAACTTTGTGTACCCCCCTTGTTGGCCTAAAAGAAAGTTAACCATTTTCAGATCAACACAAATGACCCATTTGAGGTCTTGATACTTAATTTTTTCCATAACCTTAGAAACATTTACGTATTCTTCTTTTAAAGTCGTCGAATGTGCAATAGGTATAGATCCGTACTTGTTACCGTTATGAAGCAAAACACACTTTAAACTTCTTTTGCTGCTGTCTATGAAAAGACGCCAATTACTAGGTTGGTACTGTTTTAATCCCATCTGCTGCAAAATACCACCAACATCGTTACAAAAAACTAAATCCTTCTCTTGAGAAAAATACGGTAACAGATTTTTTTCCCGGGTACGATAAAATATAATGTTGGTTTCCGGAGTAAGCAAATTTTTTTCTTTTAAACGAGATGCTAAAATTTCAGAAGCTTCTTTTGGTAAGTTCAGATCTCTTACTAAGTCATTTAGTTCTTTCTGATTAAATGGTTGAGGTTCTGAAAGGCTACATTTGTAGTCTGAATCAGAGTCTTCACTTGATGTATTTCGTTCGGGTTCACAGAGATTTGGATCATCAGAAGATTTAGATGTGCTAGGTTGTACCTCTTGTGATTTTAATTGAGGTCGTTGAGCAGAAGATAAGTTAGGATATGACCACTTACTTCGATTTCCAGGGTTAATTCCGTTTATTTTCACAACGCAGAAGTAGCAATCGTCATGATGGTTTCGAGGTTCTCGCCAAGTCATGGATGTTACGAACATTATTGCATCTCTTTTTCCACTGGACCATAACCGTAGACATATCACACATTTCTGGCATACAATATGAGGAACCCATGGCTTGTCCTGATTACACAATTTTATTTTAGAGTATTGATGATACGCAGTTTTCACAAAGTCCGATATAGGTTTTCGATATTTTGCAAATATATATTCACCACAAATATAGCAAAAACAATCGGGATTGAGCACACAACATCTTCTTGACGAAGCCATATCTAAAACAACAACAAAATATGTTTTAGTGTCCAATAAAAAACGAAAATCTAAGTAAAAATAGTAAATGAGAGCTGCTAGAGAAAAATTGTTGCCATATTTAAAAAATACGCGTCAATTTGAGATAGAAACAAAAAAAAATCACAGGAAACAAGTAATTTTATTTTTTTTTGTTAACCAGTGTAATAAACTAAATAATAAACCTATTTTGTGAAAATAACTATTTTTTTTCACATACAAGGGTTTTTTTTATCTTATCTACCTAGCTAGAAAGGAAAATCCACAGACCTTATAAAATGTGTGCGCTTGTGCCTTAAAAAATGACACTACAGCGGCTTTCAACTTATAATCTGAGAACCATTTTTGAGCCTCTGAAGTCTTTATTCAGATGTTTGAACCAAAAGAAATCGCCGGGCGCTAAATCAAAACCATAGAGAGAATGTTGTATCTTGGTAAATCCATAACTTATAGTAATGAATTCTATTGAAAAACAACAAAAGTTCAAAAATCTGTGCTATTACTTATTCCTTAGGTATGTTCTACTTAATAAAATTATCTTATTTTTATGATTTAATTATACTGTGCAACATTTTCGAGGTCATTGAGTGTATACTAAATTCTGACTTCAGTTTCTGGAAGTGCCCAACCAAACTAGCAAAACCCTATTTGGGTTTTGATAGTTTAGTTCGAATTTTTTTTTTTGCTCGAGCTTTGGTTTTGCACGGCTATATCTCGTAAATTATTGGGAATTTCTCAATACAATCTTCAGACGAAATGTTCATCACACTAAAGTACACAATTTTTGTGAACATGTCAAGGCCAGATTTTCACTCTTTCGGGGTGTTTTTTTTAGTGCAGAAAGCCCGAAAAAAATGCCATTTTTTCACATTTTCGACCATAACTCACAAACCGTGCATATTTTAGCATAACTGTTCAACAAAAATGTTCTCTGCATAAACTCGAGTAACTTTGCTGAACATTGCAATAACCTACAATCGATCCTTATACTCGTAGTTCTTTCGGCCGTTGTAAGGAATTTCACACCAAAATTTCAGCTTTTTCAGGTGTTACGTTCAAGAAACTGGTTTTTAGCTCACTTTTGAATGTTTACTAACTATTACCATCTATTTTTGGAAAAGAAATTGCAAAAAAAATTTTCGTTTGTAAACTGCTATGGTACACACATACACACGCTGGAATAAATACACACACATTTGAACGGGGAATCGCTTGTGTGTAGTATGGAATTGACGCGCACTGTGCTAGTATTGGTACAGTACCATATATTTAACACGTGCGCATGTTAAGTATATGGCATTGTACCAATACTAGCACAGTGCGCGCCAATTCCATACTAGTGTTGGTATGGATTGTTGCACCGTAGGAACTTAGTACTTAAACGTTGTCAATTTTTCGTGTGTATACGTGTGTTTAAAATTGTTTATACGTTTTTTTGTCTTTTTTTTTAAATTTTGAATTTTCAATAGCTCTATAAAATGGATAAAAATTTGAGAAATAAACTTTAACACAAAAAAAGATATATTAGCTGATGAAAGCGAAAATTTTGGTGTGAAATGTACTATTTGGTGGTGAAATTCCTTACAACGACCAAAAGAACTATAAGGATCGATTGTAAGCTATTGCAATGTTCAGCAAAGTTACTCGTGTTGATGCAGAGAATATTTTTGTCGAAGACAGTTATGCTAAAATATGCACGGTTTGTGAGTTATGGTCGAACATGTGAAAAAATGGCATTTTTTCGGGTTTTCTGCACTAAAAACACCCCGAAAGAGTGAAAATCTGGCCTCGACATGTTCACAAAAATTATGTATTTTGGTGTAAAGAATATTTCGTCTGAAGATTGTATTGAGAAATTCCCAATAAATTACGAGTTATAGCCGTGCAAAACCAAAGCTCGAGCAAAAAAATTGATGATGGCAAAAAAAAAAAAATTCGAACTAAACTATCAAAACCCAAATAGAGTTTTGCTAGTTTGGGTGGGCACTTCCAGAAACTGAAGTCAAAATTTAGTTTACATTTTATGTGATGCACTGTGTTATTCTATTGATATTTTCCATTTTAACACAAAAATTTCGAAATTTTGAGTTTATTAAAGAAAAATCTCTTAAAAATGCATAGTTCCAAAATAAGTATTAAATTTTACTTGCTCTGCACTAAAGACTGATTTAATCGAAGCACTAAAAGTCCATATTTCAAGTTATAGGTACTTTATGGTAAGATATTAATCCAAAACAATGTTGAGCAGAAGGTCGGCTACAGAGATAGTTAAAACTGAAACTTGACATATTCCCATACAAATTATTTGTGATAAAACTCAAGATGTTCAAAAAAATGCGACAATTGTAGATTTTTAGTCGCGAAGAATAGTGGAAAGGACGTATGACACGGTATCTATAAAACCAGACATCCTTTACCTCATTAATTTTTTTTATATATTTAGTCATAAACAAGTGAAAATTTTGGATAAGTAACACACTTTTTAGGTTCCTGGGCTCAACGAGTCCTACAAAGGACGTATAATGAGACATATACAATGCTAAGCCCTAAACCTTTTCCCCCCTAATTAACTTCTGACATGTTTAAGCATAGATTTCCGAAGATAAATGATAAAAAATAACCCAATTTTCAGATTTGGGAACCCTAAAAACGACGTTATATACGCAGCAACTCCTATAAGAAACCCCGCTACTCCTTTAACCTCTTATATCTTTTATATTGTTCATTATTATACCCTGTTATGCGATATTGTTTAAAAATTATAGATGATTCTTACTTCAAGTTGAATATATATACCAAATTTCAAATTGATATCTCATTTCATACTAAAGATACTGTGTCAATAGAGAGTCAGAAAAATCGATAGACAGATAGACTAACCGACAATAGGGAATTATATTTTTCATGATCTAGGGATCATGAAACGTAAATACATGCAAGAATCTAGGAGGATAATTTTTTTGTGACTACAATGTTTTCCTTTGGCAAGGAAAATAAAAAGTGATCTAATGTTATTTCGATAGGATAGGGTACTATACTGGACAGACTCGGAGAGGTCTTAGTAAAGGAGATACGCGAATCTTCGCGCTTTAGTGCTTCAACTTCACCTTCATAAAGTTAAATACAGTTGTTTAACACAGCGTTTCCTGCGAAAACTTTGCTGAGAATTGGAAACCAGGTCAGCTAATACAAAATATTCATTTGTGAAAGAATATAAATTAATAAATTATTATGCTCAAATTTTTAAAACAAAGAGGTGTCACAGCTCTACTGTGATATTTATCTTATAAAAGTAAAGGATTTAAAATATCGTTTAGAGGCCGTACTATATTTTAAAAGCACCTATTAAATTAAATACGTTCTCTCATATATGTACGCCAATGTGGAGATACTGTGTTTAAAATTAGAATAATTCTTACCACTTTTTTTTTATGGATCTAGCACTCGTGCTGCAGGGAAGTCCCTAAAGCGCTCCAGGAGCGGCATGTGTGCGGAAAAAAAAAAAAGCGATTCAAGTTGTTCTTGAATCGCTGTAAATTGTACTCGGTGGGAAACACAGTCCTGGGCAAATTATTCCAAAGGGATGATGTTCTCCATATAAAAGACTGCTTGAGAAGAGTTGTACGCGGAGTACCAAGCTGAACCTCATACGGATGTGAAGCACCAGCGCGACGTGTATTTCTAACATGCACCGCTTGTTTCGAAATAAATTTTCCTACACACAAACATCATTAAGATTTCATTTCTTTACATAGCAACCCATTGTATCAAAATAAAATGTCTGATTTTTTGCTTGTAATAGGATGTGAACCCAATTTTAGTTTTTTTTATATGGGCATAGCACGCGTGCTGCAGAGAAATTCATAAAGCATTACAGGAGCGACGTGTATGTGAAAAAGTGTTATTGCTGTAAATTGTACTCGACGGAAAAACATAGTCTGCTTACTAAGCAAATTACTCCAAGGTATGAGATTCTCCATATAACAGACTGCTTGAAAAGGGTTATACTAGGAGTGACAAGCTGAACGTAATACAGAATTAAACTGGTTACATTGATGAAACACTTTTCATAAAAGTACTTGTAGAATAGACTCAACTCGCCAACCGTTCTACCATGTTCCTAGAATTTAAGGTTGCTAATGAGTTCAGCGAATGTGCAATAATGAAATGAATAATAAACTCAATTTGTAAAAATAACTATTTTTTTTTCACAAACAAGGGTTTTTTATGTTATCTACCTAGCCAGGAAGGAAAACTCGCAGATCTTATAAAATGAATTTTCTCTTTAACTACTGTGCTTGTCCCTCAAAAAACGACGCTACTGCGGCTTTCAACTTGAAATCTGAGAACAATTTTTGGGTCTTTATTCAGATATTTGAACCAAAAGAAATCGTCTGGCGATAAATGAAAACTACAAGGGGATTGTTGTATCTTAGTAAATTCATAACTTAGAGTAATTGAACTGTGCAAGCCCTGTGGATCCTATAGTTGTCCCACAACATAAAGTTTTAGTTCCGTAAATTTCTTCATTAACTGTGGATACTTTTACCATATACTCAACAAATAAAGTTCTTTACCAGTCATGAAAAACGGTTGCCGTCAATTTTCTCATATTATGTGGGAGAGGAATGTTTTTCAGAACCCACTGCATTGACTCCTGCTGCGGGAAAGGATTACAATTGAACATCTAAAATTCGTCGCCTGGCGCAATCCGCGACTCTCTCGGTTCTTTAGTGCTTACAAATATGCTTGACAAATATATGTTCTCGACGATTTCTGCTCTAGAGTAAGTAATTTGAGGGTCCATCTTGCAAAAACTTCTTCTATTCAACAAAACTCTAAATTTTCATGCATAACCTTGAAAAAAATTGTTTCGGCTTCTCAAATTTCTTTAGCAAGTACTGAGATTTTGATTTGTTAATGCGATACCTCCAAATCCTCAAGCTTGATATTTTTCTCTGTTGTTGCCTAAATCGGTCTTGCAGATCTAGAGTCCTCCTAAATTGAGCCTCGATTCCATCGAAACTGTTTACGTTTAGTCCAAAATTTTACTTGTAAATAAGATGGACAGTCATTTTTGTACTTCCGGGACATTCTTTCAATACGGACTTTTGGTTCATTCTCCTCTAGAAAGAAACTTTATCATGACTGTCGAGTCATTTACTCAATCTTCGGAAGAAAAAAAATCGTAATTTTTTTGTTTGAGAATACATCTTATCGTTACCTAGAGTTTAGAGAATGTACTTAATTTCGGACATTACACGACGAATGACATTACAGGCTCTGTCATTGTCACAATACACAAAAAACTTTTTCTGAGGTTTCACACTCATCTCTACTGATTTCTAAAGAGTAACAATTATACATTTCAAAATTTGCTAGAATGCACTTTATAATTGCCTAGCGTTAGTAGAATTACAACATATTTGCTTGATTGTGGGAAACTGCCGAAAGCCGGTATAATGAAAAAATTATATACATTTAATCTTGCTTCTAAAAAAAGCACAAACTCTCTAAATTTAGAAGATATAAGAGAATAAGATCGTTGGGAGAAAATTAATTAATTTGATAATAACTTGCTCTAACCTGAATAACAACTAACACCGCTAAAAACCCTCACCTTCACCTAAAATAACAAAAAAACTATCTCTAACGTATATTTAATGTCTTTATTAATAATATTAATTAATAATTAGAATTCCCATCACTAAGCAAGAGCTGTGACCATCCTAAATAAATAATGCTGGCTTGCCACATAATATCGCTATGGTCTCGGACATTAACGCAACTTGATCATGCGATAAGTATATTAATGCGATAAGTATTTAATCGCATTTACCACTATGTTGTTTTTGACCTATCTTGCGGGTGAGTACTACTACTATGCCTCATTTTTTAGCTATGTGTACCTACAAAACTCTAAAGGTTCCATTCATTGCTACGATAAATGTATACACAGGAAAGTAATTTCGTTGTTTTATGGCTGCGTTGTGGATATACGAAGGTGAAAACTAGTTGCTGAAGTGAGTAGCATTGCCCTCATCATAATTATAGTGATTATTTAGGTTTCAGTTAAGATCACTGGGAAATATGACATCAATGTTATAAAAATAGCAACTAATTTATGGGAAGTTCAACTTCTTGGAACTTCTAGTACTTTGTTGAGCAACGGAGCAATACAGCTTCAGAGTGTTTTACTAAGAAGCGGATCATTTGTTACCAATCTCTGTCGTTAAATACATCGAAAATTCGTTTTTAGGAAAGGAAAAGTAGATTGCCGCCGAAGATATAGACAGTAACTCATCATGTACCCCTATGGTGGTAGTTGTTGTAAAGAAATACTTAATTATCGACTTTCTCTGGCAAACTAAACTGGACCGTTACCAAACGTAGATGTTAATATTAAAATAACAAAGTCAAAACAACACATTGGAATGTATTGTGTTGTTATTGTTCGTTTAGCCGTATCACTGGAGTCGACAAGAGAGACAAATTAAAAAAAAGTGCGACTGATTTATTGTTTTGACTTTGTCTCTTCAGTCATGTTGATTATGTGTAGTATGGTAATCACACAGTTAGGGCATTAAGTAACTCTTAGAAAATTTAATGCTTGCATACGATGGATAGAAAGAGATGGATAAGTTTTTTTTGTTTGTTGCTATAGGTCTTTAAGTCTTCGAATCTTTTCTTCAAATGTCGTAAATTATTATTCAGCAAACTTAGGATAACGAATAACGGGAGTTTACCCTAAATTCTTATATTGCCACGTCTCTAAATTTTACAAAATAGGTTTTACTTTTACCTTCAAAATTAAAGTTTTGCCCTAAAAAAATTTAATTTTTAGGGCACTCTATGCCAGCCTTTAACCATAGCTCACTTACTGTAAAACAGTAAATGACATGCATTTTCATCAATTTTTAACGCGGAAGTTATATTATCCTAAAATACATGGGAAAGTTTAAAATATTCAGTAATATATAATAATAATGTTTTTGTAAGATTGCTAAAACTCTATTCAATAACGATATACTGCTTACAGGTTTGAATTTATTATTCTGTTTCTTAGAATCTATTTTAAGAGTTCCCTTTGAAGTCCTTAAACTAAGTAATACTGAAAATTCGGCTTTGAATGGTATGCTCTTGCATAATTCATGATAATTTATAAGATGCCATTATCGCTCACAATGCAATTCAAATTTTCCTGATCCACCACCACCCATTGTTATTTGAAGAATAGAATAATAAAAATAAGTAACTTATTGGAATTTTCACTTTACGAAGTTATATGAATCGTGACATGATTGACGAGTACGCCTTGTAACAATAATTACATAGGTATTATAAATGGAAATAAACAGGAATGCTACATCTGATATTTTCATAACCATAAATTAGTATCTTCTTATGACACCGTCTCCTCACGAATGTTAGCGATCTACATGATCAATTATGAGCCGCTTCTACCTTGTCAAATCGTCATGTCGTCGTACTAAAACTTGTTGATTCAAATGAGTGGGACTCTTAAATAAAACAACCTTCTAGTGACAGTCAGAGGAAAAACGGCGAAATTGCTATAGAATAACGCCCTTTTCCTATAGCTAAATAACCCTGAAAACCGTTTTAAATTCGAGATGCGAAATTCTTTTTCATCAGGCATATTTTCCAGACTTTGCCTATTCGGATTGCCACCTATTCAATTGTTTACAATACTATTGCGCTCTATTTTCATTTTAAGTAATTAAAGATATCATTACATGCCACCAACTCTCATTTGTCCGATCAGGAATTTGACATTTACATGAAAGATGAAAATATACATATAATACAAAGAAAACTGCCTTGAGTATTCAGCTTGTATTGTTTGTTTTTTGTAAATGAAATATGAAAATTGTTATATAAAGGCCGAGAATAAATTTCTGCTACCAATGCTATAATATGTACTATAACATTATAAAAATATCAATTCTTTTTAATTGTTTTTAGTACAAAATAAATGCTCTTAAATTAAACAAATTAAGCTTACTGTCTTTGCAACATCAGACGAGTCTCGTTTGTAAATTACTATTTTCACTAAGACCGAGCATTTCCCATTTTAATACACTTCCTTTTGGGGTTTAAGTGGGACTAAAATGACAAAGCAAATTACAAAACACTAATTAAATTACATTTTTAGGAAATTCCGCTCAATTCGAGGACGAAAGAATACCGTTTGTAAGGTTAAATTAAAAAAATAAACATTTAAAGGGTTGCAATAATTAACCCCTTTGAAGTACAAATTGGAACCTAAATAAATATACGATATTAGTTTGAATTACTAATAATAAATTTATATATATATATATATATATATATATATATATATATATATATATATATATATATATATATATATATATATACATATATATATATATATATATATATATAATATATATATATATATATATATATATATATATATATATATATATATATATATATATATATATATATATATATATATATATATATATATATATACCGGGTGACACAGCCAACATGTAACACCCTGTAACTTTTTTATTTTGAAAGTTGCATATTTGCATTTTTACATGCCAGAATAAGACATTATTAGGCTTTTTTATCACTTAAGAAATATTTTGAACTACTTCCGGTTTGACGGGAAGTGACTACAGCTTTCTTATTTTTAATGGAACCCTGTATATTTTTTACCAATTTCAATTCGCTCTGAAATTCTCTTACCAACGATGTAGCACAAGTTGACATTTGTTTGACAGGTAACCGGCAAAAACTGATTTAAACTCTTAGACGCGGCCATGGCAGATATACTAGCAACTGTTTTTGTTCGTGTGATCTCACTTTGGAAAGAATTTAAGATATTTATCGTGCCATTTTCACGAGTCTAAGTGACTTCTACAAAATTTTATGCTTTACATTCTGTTAAAGAATTTCCTCTTTAAATAATGATCAATATCACCGAAATTAAGATAGGAATACATATTTTTTATTTAACCTATTTACGCATTACAGGTTTTTTGCACATCTAACAGAACTATCTAACACCAATTGGATTTAATATTATTTTCAGAAAATAAATGGTTTTATTATGCAATAATGTGATATCAAGCTCCATTACGAACTTAGTAGGCTGTGATAAAACAGACGAACCGAAAGTCATGGTTGCTGCTTGTTACCAAAATGGCCATTATTATTGTTTACTTTACGTCAAAAATATTTTTTCGTTAACAAAAATGTATTCAACGGATAAAAAAGTAGACATGTTATTAATTTATGGAGAGTGCAGGAAGAATAGCAGATAAGCCGCCGAATTGTATATGGCAAGATATTTCGATAGGAGGCCCCCACCCAACAATTATTTTTTTAAGGGTAGAGCAGCAGTTTAGAGGGCAACTGATTGAACCTGCTGATGTATTTATTGGTGACGAAGAGTCAGAAATCAATATATTGGCCATTGTTCAGGTAGATTTCTATAAGATATGTTGAAGAACAAACTGGTGTAAATCGCATTTTAGGGAAATATAAATTCAAGTCCTACAAATATCAAATAAATCAACTTTTATTTCAAACAGGTTACCAAAGAAGAATGGATTATTGTAATTTGTTTTTGCAAAGATACTACCTTGATAACCAATTTCATTACAATATTCTATTTTCGGATGAATCTAGACTTACCAAATTGGATCTATTTAATCGTAACAATACTCGATATTGGGCCCAAGAAAATCCTAGAATTATACGAGAAAGTGCCTATTAAAAAAGATTCGGCTTTAACGTGTGGTTGGGTACCAATGGCACAAGAATTACTGGTCTTATTATATTTGATGGTGCTTTAAATAGAGAAAGATATTTGGAGTTCATTCAAAATGATGTTGAATATTTTTTAGAAACTTCACCTTTAAATCGTGGAGACATTATTTTCCAGCAGGATGGCGCTCCAGCCCACAATAGTAGAAATGTAGTAAACCATTTGAATCAAAGATTTGGTGCAAATTGGTTAGGTACCAATAGATCTAATAAGTGGCCTGCAAAATTACCAGATCTTACGCCTCTTGATTTTTTATATGGAACCATCTAAAAGAAAAAATTTACAAAAATCCACCGACAGACGGAAATGATTTAGAAATGCTCTCAAGAAGAGCAATAAATAAATTACTGAAATTCAGTTGGAGAACGTTATGAGAGCCACGGTGAAAAAAACAAGATTGTGTAGGATTAACAACGGACAGCATTTTGAACATTTGGAATAAATACCTAGCAAATTTATATATAGTATAAAATAGTTTTACCTATTTATTCGTATTGTGTTACTTAGTTAAAATATTACTTCTTTCTAATATTAATTAATTATAATTATCGGTTTTGTTGTGTTATTCTGCTGTTGGTCTCATGAATCTGTAACTAGTCCATTCTATCCAACGGGCTATAAGAAGAAGCAGACTGGTCTCGTGGATCCGCAGTATACCTCTAAGTGCGTGTTAGACAGAGACGGGTTGTTAGTCTTACAGAATCGTTAAAATATATAAAAAATATTATGATGGAAATCGTTTATTAGATTTGACAGGAACCTTCCTTAGGTCAAGTAAAAAAATATTTGATACTTTTACTTGTTTTTAGTAACATAACATTGGGTTAATTTATTAAGTAATCGGATTTTTATGCAAAAAAAAAACCAAAACTGCGGCTAAATTTGAGAATTATACCAGAATATTTTTACTTATACGCATTCTAAATGTTTTATGAAAAACAGGTTAAACTTAGAACAAATTCTAAAAATTTACTGTCTCCAGTAAAAACCTTACTTGATTGAACCACTGAATAACATGCTGTGATAATAAACTGTATTTGAATTTCTACTTCTCGTTAACAAGCACTAAATACTATGCTTCTTCAGTTAAGAAAAAAATGGTTTTCGCAACACTCGAATGTATCAAACAACCTGTCGTTATTTAAACCGAGACACCATACGAATAACACAGCAAATGAAATGACATATTTTTGAGGTTAAAATGGTCCTCCTTTAATCAAAATTTTAAGAAAATAAACTTTTATGTTCTAAAATACGTATTGAATGGATTCACTAACCAGACATGACGATAATAATACGGTTTAGCTTTAAACTATTAGCAACGGATATATTATTGCACAGCATATGAATATAAACAATTCAGCTGGTGCAAGCACGTGAATTGCAAAAAAGTATGTAAGAGCGATACGAGAATGTTTGTTGTCTACTGCAGTGATAAAAAATTATATTTTATATCGTTCTACACTGCGTCGTCATAAAAAATGCAATATGTTTTTAATGAAAACATAGTGATATTTATTAGGTGCCAATTATTAGGTTTAGAAAAAAAATCGTTGCTGTTGGTTATTTCTGATAATGAGTAATTTATTTTAAAATACTGAACATCAAAAAGAGTTTATTTCTTTAGTATCACTTGTTTTTTAAACTGAAAATACTACCATTTCTATAATTTGTCACAAAATGAAATAAAAGGCTGTTAATTCAGGAGCGGCGATATTAAACAACTCAGGCTGTTATCAAAATTGGAGTCAATTATTTTGGATGTATTTATCGACAACAACCATTTGCATACATACTAAAAAGAATAAAGTCGATTTAGTTGTTTATTTCTTTAGTATCACTTGTTTTTTTAAACTGAAAAAATACTACCATTTCTATAATTTGTCACAAAATGAAATAAAAGGCTGTTAATTCAGGAGCGGCGATATTAAACAACTCAGGCTGTTATCAAAATTGGAGTCAATTATTTTGGATGTATTTATCGACAACAACCATTTGCATACATACTAAAAAGAATAAAGTCGATTTAGTTGTAACGGCTTTTTTCATTAGTTTTCTGCAGTCTGTATGTATATATTTATGTATTTATTTATTTCTGAAACTCAACGTCTCTCTGTATGTGTGTGAATGATGTTTATATGTTTGTTCCGGTATATCTCGTGAACGGCAACTCAAATTTTCAAGAAGTTGCAGTCTTATTTCTAGATGTTTATATTAAATTTTCTTATAAAATCGTTTCTTGAGTAATATATTTTAAATACTAAAAATTAAAGTCTTCTAATGAACCTGGTCGACAGTAATTTTACGCTGGAAACAAATATTTAGTTTGAATTGGAAATATATAAAAAATACTTGTGAAATGACTTTATAACGGTAGAGATAAAACAAAAAAAACATCAATAGTGAATAAGGAATTTAAATTTAGTGAAATATATATCAAAAATTTAATTTAGTTGATTGTTTAATCAGGTATAAATTCGAAAATGACAATTTTTTAAACTTTTGGTCCGTCTATATTTGAAAGTGCCCTTGCGTAGTTTATATTGATTTTTAAATATTGGCTGTTATGTAATACTAGTGGGATCACAATAGCGGAGTAAATTATACGATCAAATATTTGTATAAAAATAATTGGTATTCTGTCTTTAATTGAGCATAGGAGTAACCAATTTTAATACGTAAACCTATCTTCTAAATTAATCGTTAACATTAATGTAGTTTTTTATTTAAGATTTTCAGGTACAATAAAAAACAGTTTTCTAACACTAAATCACTAAAAATGGTGTAGCGTCACGTTTGCAGTTTAGAGTGGAATTTATCCAGGTTATGCATACGTGACAAAACGCGTTCTCCCGTTTTAATTGTCAATAAACATGGCGGAATCCTTTTTGTCGGTAATTCCGTATGAAAGCGACGTTTTCATGTAAAACAAATAGCCGCTATGGTACGTAGAGACAGATAAAAATCGTGCTCCGTTCTCGGGCTATTAAATAGTGCAGTGTGTAAGTATTGTCACGTTAGTTTTTAACTTTTGTGATAACCTATGTTTCCTTTATTTTTATTAAGTTAGGAAGCAGCAACCATTTTTTAAAATTTGTCGTATTTATAAAATTAACTCAGTAATATTCTTAAAACATTGGTTTCCTTAAAGAGCAGGTAAAAAAATCAAAATCGTTATGATGATCGCCAACATCCGGAACCGATAGGCATCAGGCGAAAAAAAATTCAATTATAGTCTTGATTTTAAATATAACCATAATTTTGGTTATATTTTAAATCACATACATTTAATTTTTTTTTATATAAATACAAGAAACTACTGGTTTCAAATTACACAGGGCAACAAAAAAATATTTTCGTTTTGGTGCCTGGGATTTTAGAGCTGATTTTAACTATATTTGGGACGCTAAATCTATATATGCAATCCGTTTTTTCTCTATCAGCTCTACTTTTTTAGATACATCAACTTATCTGCCAATGTGGTTTTTATTCAGTATATTCATTTATGAGAGTTCTAAAATTATTATATATTCATTAATGTAGGTACAATGGTTTTATTGTCAGTCTGTAATTGAGTAAATTCCAGGTAAATCTATAAATAGTGGAACCATTGCCTATCAGGTACCTGAACTGACCCTTTTAATCACCTAACTCGGGTAAGTCTCGTCAGTTTTTGTGCGTTCTTACTAATGAGAGTAGATCGAATTCGGCGTGTTATTTTATGTTAAGAAAAGAGTGTTTTTGTGTTATTGAACAGAATTAAATGAGTTCAGGTTCCAGTTCAAGAAGAAGTTGTGTAAATCAACCTGATGTGTTTTGCTATATATGCGGAGAATACATGTTTCAACAAAACAGACAAACTATTACTGACTTTGTAAAGTGAGCGTATCTTGGACACTTTGGAGTTAAGCTTGGTGATCAGGACAAAACGTGGGCCCCGCATCTCGTATGTAAAACTTGTACAGAGCATTTACGGCAGTGGACTACCGGGAAAAAAAAATGTCTAAAATTCAGCGTACCAATGGTTTGGAGAGAACCAAAAAACCACTTCAATGATTGTTATTTCTGTTTGTAAATACTAATGGAATCAATCGAAATAACCGCAGTAAGTAGACTTATCCCAATTTAGACTCGGCAATACGCCCTATCCCGCACTCAGATGAAATACCGATTCCAACATTTCATCAGCTACCACATATCTCTGATGACGAATATTTTCCCTCTGATCGCTCTTCTGATGCTTATAAAAGTTCTGATGCTAATGAAACTAACAGTGACTATGAGGGGACGTCATCCGTTCCTCAACGCTTCAATCAAAATGAATTAAATGATCTCACCAGGGATCTCAATTTATCGAAAAAAGCTTCTGAAGTACTGGCTTCTAGGTTGAACGACAAAAATTTACTGGAACAAGGAACCAAAATTACCTTTTTACCGTACAAGAGAAAAAGATCTGCTACCATTCTTTTCTCAAGAAGACAATCTTGTATTTTGTCACGAAATTAGGGGACTTATGAAAGAAATGGGACTTTCTGAATATATTCCAGATGATTGGCGCCTATTTATTGACAGTTCAAAGCGAAGTTTAAAATGTGTCCTTCTACATAATGGGAATAAATATGACCACTAGCTCACTCAACGAAACTGAAAGAAGAATATAATACCATAGCTTTGGTCTTGCAGAAGATAAAGTATTACGAACATCAATGGATGATTTGTGTAGACTTAAAAATGGTAAACTTTCTTCTTGGGCAGCAAAGTGCTTACACGAAATATCCGTGTTTCTTGTGCCTCTGGGATAGTAGGGACAAAACACACCACTGGGTTAGAAAAGATTGGTCTCAGAGAGAAAACATGGACGTTGGGGAAAAGACTGTCATTAACGACGCTTTGGTTGAAAGAGAAAAAATCATACTTCCTTCGTTACATATAAAGTTGGGCTTAATGAAGCAATTTGTAAAGGCTCTTGATAAGAATGGGTCTTGTTTTGCATATATAGGGGTAAAAATGCATCAGTTGAGCACAGAAAAACTCAAAGCAGGGATATTTGACGGCCCACAAATAAGACAATTAATTAAGGATCCTGCCTTCATAAATTCAATGAATCAAGTTGAACGAGAAGCTTGGACATCATTTGTTGCAGTTGTAGAAAATTTTCTAGGCAAACATAAAGCTCAAAACTATGTTGAAATGGTTAACAAGATGCTTAATAGTTTCAAATCCTTAGGGTGCAATATGAGTATTAAAATACACTATTTACACAGCCACTTAGACCGTTTTCCAGAAAATTTAGGAGACATGAGTGAGGAACAAGGTGAAAGACTTCACCAAGATATTAAAGTTATGGAGGACCGCTACCAAGGAAGATGGGACATGCACATGTTGGCAGATTACTGCTGGAGTTTAAAAAGGGACTGTTTAAAAAAACATTCAAGAATGTCGCGGAAAAGAAGCTTTCCAAGTGTTGAGTGACTATTTCATTTCTTCAATGTTTTTTTTTTTTGTTTGTAAGTACGACATAATATTGTATTTTGTATAACTAAAATAAAAATTTCGTATCTACTTTTGTTTACTACACTTACGGATTTGAGTTACAATAATGTAACTTATATTTCTCTAAAATTGTATATCTTAAAAATTTGAGCTCCTAGGTACAAATGAATACGTTATTTGAATTCAGGACATCAAATTGATATAGAATCAGCTCAAAAAACCTCGACACCAAAACAGCTGTTCCCCTGTGTTATATATAACTTATTTTAAAATTAACTTATTATTTACATATTTTATATTATGGCTACCTCGAAACTAAGCGACTGAGATTGATTCAGTCAAAGGCTAATTTTAAGACTGGCGAAAAATATATGTGTCTAGGTGGCGGAACGAACTATGTTTAGTGTTTCGTACGAAACACTTATAAGATCACTTCGGTGTCTGTCCGTCCGTCCGTCCATCTGTCACACCCGATTTTCTGCGAAACTATTTGACATAGAAAGTTGAAATTTGGCACTAATATAGGAATTGATGGCCTCTTGAAAGTTAAATTTTGACTTAAGGGGTTAGTTTTGGAGGGTGAAATCGAAAATGAAAAAATTACTAAGCCATCGAGTGAGATGTCAAATGAAAGCTTGTAAAAACACGAGTCCAAAAATATATATAATGTAATACTTGCGCACACTTTTCTTTGTATTATTTTTAAAAAATCGCGAAAAATCACTGTCCCCTCCCCTTATCTCGAAAAGTACTGATCAAAAAATTTTGAAAAAATTCTGGAATATTTTCTACAGGGAACCTTCAATAATTTATTTGGTATATAAAAAAAAAAAATTTCAAGGTCATCAGTTTTCGGTAAAGATTGGAAACAAACTTTGTTGAAAACTCATTTGTGTTTTGTGAAGTCACTGACCATTTTATACCTACGTAACAAATTTTTTTATTTTAAAAGCAATCAACTTACGGAACACTAATTGCACAAGTTCAACTTGCACTTGACCGGTTATTTGATATGATTTTATTTTTGATGGATTTTATTTATTTATTTTTTTTTATTTATATACTTTTAATAAACTAAATACTAATTAGGTAAGATGTTATTTTAAATTAAACTTGGGGTCCTTAATGTCAGTTCTGTCGTTTACTACGTTTTTTTTCGTTTTTTATTTCTATCATTTCTTTAATTATCAGTTTATGGTAATTGTGGTCTTTGTTTAAGATTTTAGTTTCTTTGTAATAAAAGGTGTGATTTGTTTCGTTTTCGTGTTTGTTAAGCGCAGTTGTGGCATTTTTTGTGTACTTGTGGCCGTTTATTCTATTTTTTAACACTTGGCTAGTCATACCTATGTATTTTTTGGACAGTTTTCACGTGGAAGAGAATATATTACGTTAGAGTCTTTGGTTATGGGTGTTTCACTTTTCAGCTTATTGAACAGGGAATTTAACTTATAAGATTTGTGGCAAACAGTTATATCATATTTGTTTAATGTGTATTTTAGTTTTTCAGATAGATCTTTTATATATGGTAATGCTACGTATTTTTTTGAGGTTGGGTTATATATGGTACAATATATGTTATATATATATATATATATATATATATATATATATATATATATATATATATATAGAATAAAGAAAGAAAGCAAAAGATTGCCGTATCTACCAAAATTATTAAAAATACAATCTTAGTTGGGGAACTCGGCAAAAAGGGGGCGTGATAAGAGATCACACAATTTTCATTAAGCCAATATTTCGGTCCTGGATTGGGACCTTCATCAGAGCAGAAATGAGAAGTGCAAAGATTTCGTTAGCCTGAATGGCCGTAGGTAGCTTATACATAAAAAAGTTGTTACATGGCGGTGGCCATGTGTGGTGGTCACAGGTCAAATAATTAATAATGTTCTCAACATCCAAGGTTCCCAATTACATTCATGTTTTAAATTTGGTTTTTATAATTTTTGTCTACAGTGTTTTAGTGTGTATTTTATATATTTTTATGGATTAACCAACATTTACATGTAACAACTTTTTTATGTATAAGCTAACCATTCAGGCTAACGAAATCTTTGCACTTCTCATCTCATTTGATGACAATGAATATTATATAATAAATACGTTCTTCAAGAAAGGCGATCACTTGGTGGTCGATACAGGATACAGATGAACCTTGTGGTTTGTTGAGTCGTTATTTTTAACCATATAACATCAAAGTTTGGGGGGCTCCAGAGGTTCTTCTCGTTGACAAGAGAGGTCGCTTCTGACAAAAAGACAGATTCCAAAGTTACGCCTAAATCGGGAATAGAAGTCGTACCCAGGATAAAGATAGTTGATCGTGCTGGTCGATGGACTGACCTTGGTTTCACATAGAGCGAGTACATGAGGTTTATTTGATTGCAGGTGTTCATGCACTGAATTTATGTTCGAGTTTAAAAACTCGTATGTTGCAAAAATCTATTTTAAACTTATGATGCTGCATGTCGACGCCCCCGAACCAGCCCCCACCCGGAGATCCGAACGGGGGGCCATTCCACCTCCAGAACTTTTTGCATTCAGGCGCCTCATCATGCTCTTTGGTCCCACGGTAGTTAATGTGGAATTTTCCTGTTCTGTCAGATGTTTATGTTTGCCTTCTTTGCCTTTGATCCAGGGGGTGTTATTATTGAGTAGTTTGGGTTCTGACCAGATACTTTTGCAATGATCTGTGAGTTTTTGTTTGTTTGGTGGTTCGGTCACTGCTGTCTGTTTGTTGTGCATAATTTTCCGGTAGAACTATTTTTCACTTTTTCGGAAGAGGTTGTTGGTGTCTTTCCTCTCGTTTGGTTCTTTGTATCTACGGAGTCTCGCGGCATATACGGATAATTTTTGTTTCAAAGTATCAAGGATTTCTGGCAGTGTTCTGTTGGGAGACCTGGATTTGATCTTGTCTGTACTCTGTGTGACTCGTTTGGACGCGTTCCCGTTCATAAACTGGGTAAGATGTCCTAGATCTCTCCTGATGTTGTCGATTTTGTTTTCTATTCTTATTTGCCGTTTGGATTTTGGTTTTGTGCTGTTGGGATTTCTTTGTCGTTGCGGGAGTTTTTGATTAAATACTTCGGCGGTTGCGCTTGGGATTGATGGTGGTGGGTCCAGGCGGCGAGTGCTTCTGTTCTCAGTGGTTTCTTTGTCAGGACTTGGGCTTTTATTAAAGCAACGCATAGTGTGTTCGTTGATTCCTGTAGTGTAACTCATGCGTTGCTTTGGGTTTCCCGCCTTGGTGGGTGTCGGCTTACTCGCCGGCACAACACCTTTGGCAGGTCCATTTTCAGTTGCCCGGTCTTCATTGGTTTGGTCGCCATTTCCCGCGACGTCCTCGACCGTTACGTCGCTCGCATGATGCTTCTTTTATTAGTCTACTGTTGTTTGGGATGTTTTCATTGTTTTGTGGTGTCAGAAGCTCAAAGTGTCCCGACATTGGGTCGCATGTTAGTAGAAGGTAAATAGTTTCGGTGTATTATGATCGATAGACCAATCAAACAATAGAAAATACACCACGGGAACAGAAAAAGAGCATAGGACGTCCTAAAATAAGATGGCGGGATGATATACAGAGGATTGTGGATATTAGATGGATGGCAAAGGCTACAATTAGATTAAGATGAAAATTCAGGGGAAGGCCTATACCCGCTCAAAGTTTGGAAACCAGTTGTTTTAGCTTTTAAATATTTTTAGTGAATTTAGTTTGCAGATATTTTATACTATTATAGTGGTGACAGATATATAGTCCGAATTAGAAATATCGACAAAATAATATGCAGTGCCTTTATAAAAGTAGTGACAAATTTTTACACTGGACCAACAGTAGTATTATACTTAGTAGTAGTTATAAATATTTACGATCATAAGAAATAACGAACGTTATGCTTATAAGAGTCGGAACGTATGTTTCTTTTCTACTTGATAGAAAACAGTAAGCTATATAAAAATATTTTTTACTACAATCGCTTTGTTTTTGTTTCTTACGTGGCCCATACAAGAAGAATAAATAAATAAAAATAAATAATAAAAAAAAATATCCGTTTTACTACCTCACAGATTTTTAACTTTGGTGAATAAATAAATATTCAAATATTTTAGGTAATACTACTTTCAATTTTATTGTAACTAAATTTAAGAAAATATCTTGATATATATTTGAAATGACAATATCTCATATAAAGTAATCACCAATGGTGTTGTCTTGTTGTAGTAAGAATTAACCTAGATAACAGTTTTAAAAATCAGTTAAGTGTTAATATTGTATTAACGTGGTGAAGTCCAAAGATAATCTACTAGTTGTTTATTGATTTTTAAATCATATAACCTAATAAAGTTATTATGCAAAAATATAGGACCGACTTTATAATTGAATTATTGTTGAAAATTTATAAAAATACGCGCCTGTGCCAGCTTTCGAAGTCGAAATGATGCATCAGATCCTCAACACATATGGCGTCCATTCAGTATTTTAATTTCGGTAGAGATTAATGTAAAAATATATCTTTAAATTATCTTGACATACATCTCTTAAATTTGATGAAAAGGAAACAACAAGCATAAAAGAGTATATTTATTTTAATTTTAAATACTGTTCGTGCAAAAAAAAAAATAAAGAAGATAAAAAAATATAATTTTAAAAACTGTTAATATTAAAGAACTTACTTCATTCACTTATTCAGATTTGATCAGAATGGGCCTATAAATAGAAACATTATCGATCGGGATCTGCCCACACAGCAGGGAGAACGCTGTTTTTTGAGACCGCTGTCAAATTCAATCAAAATTGATCCATAAATAGCAGAGATCTAAGTATTATTTTGCCATCTATCAATAATAAAAACTTTTCCCAGGATGAGAGATTATTTTTGTAAATTTTGTATTAACCATTTAAATATGATGAAAATCGATCCATAGAGAAAATAAATATAGAAGTTTCAATTTAGACCCTTATCAGTATCAAAAAATTAAACTAATAATCTATCTGGGTGCCAGATCTTAGTCAGATTTATCAAGCTGTCTAAGCATGATTGCAGAATAAAAAAAAAACCAATTGATATATTAGTATAGAAAGTAAAGTAAGTAACTGATGAGGGAAGCGGGGCTATTAAATGATTATTAGTTTCGCAATTTTCGCTAGAAGTAGAAATTTTTATTTCACCTAATACTACGAGAAAAAACTGTTATCTAATTTTATTTCTCCGTGTTTTATTGATCATAATATAGCTTCTTTCATAACACCTTTTATCGCGGTAAGATACGACACATTGTATCTCTGGCTGGTCATAGCCTAAGATTTAAAAGCATGCCTGCCCTTTTTTTGGGGGGTTTTTAAGGCCACGGACCGGACAGACAATAATTACTACCTGGCAGCGTGGTCATCGACGTGTGTGTGTTTGTAACCTGACGACGATTCAATATTTATCCAATTATTTTTAGTATGTGGATATAGTATCTTGCATGGTTTTAACGCTAAATAGATTAATTAGTTTTGGTGAAATAATGATTTTATCGATGTCGGTAATATATTAAAAAGGGGCAGGAGCAAAGTACCTCTTTTTTTTCTCCTTCTCCTAATGGAGGTTGGCGACCACTTCTTTAAAGGTTTCCCTGTCGCTCGCAACATGAAACAACGCCCCCACATTCATACTGGTCCATTCTCTGGTGTTTCTCAGCCAAGATTTTTTCTTTCTTCCGACCCCCTTTCTACTGACAACTCTTCCCTGCATGATAGTTTGCAATAGTGCATATTGTATGTTCCAGAGTACATAACCTAAGTAGGATGATTTACGTACTTTTATGATTGTCAAGAGTTTTCTGCCTTGTCCTATTCTTCATAAAACTTCCTCATTAGTGATCCTGGCTGCTCATGGGTTTTTTTTAATATTCTTGGATAGAACCACATTTCAAATGCTTTTGGGTTCTTAGTAGTGTATTGCTTCAATATCCATGTCTTGATTGCATACAAAAGTTAGGACCACACGTAGCATTCCAGGAAACGCAATCTTAGAGCGAGGGATAAGTTTCTATTGCAGAACATTGTCAGGAATTTTAAAAATGATTTTCTTGCAACCTCTATTCTGGTTTTAATTTCAGTGCCTTGGTCAATGTCGGATGTGATTGAGGTACCTAAATATTTGTACTGGTTTGATGTTTAGAAACGAACATAAATTTTGTTTTTTCCGTATTTATCGTCACTTTTCACACACATTTCGACACTTTCTCTATTCACGTTGTCAACCAATGCTTGCAGGTCCTCTAATGTTTCTGCTAAGATCACGGTGTCGTCGGCAAAGCCAATGGTCTTTATCACTTCACTCCCTATCTTGATTCCTTCACTTCGTTCCCATAATGCTTTCTTAAAGATGACTTGGGAATATAAGTTAAACAATACGGATGACCATACGCAGCCTTGCCTGACTCCTCGCTGAATCGGTATTTCATCTATTACTATTTCATTTACTTGTACTTCAGCAGTCTGATTCCAATAGATGTGTTTTATTATTTCTATTTCATCCTGGTCAAGTTGGATGTTCTTTAGATCTTCTATCAGTTTGATGTACTGTACTTTATCAAACGCTTTTTGATAATCTAGAAAGCATTTATAGATTGTCTTGTTCTACTCTCTCCTTTTTTGAAGGAGGATTGTTATTCCAGTAAGTGTTTCTTTTGTTCCCATGCCACCCCTGAACCTAAATTGTGAAATGTCGACTGGTTTTTCACATTTCTTGTAGATTTTATTTTGTATAATCTTTAATAAAACTTTCAAAGGGTGGTTCATGAGACTGATGAACCTGAAGTCTTCGCATGATATGGGATTATTTTTTTTAGGTAATAGTATAAAAGCTGATTGTAACCATTCTTTGGGAACTCTTCCGTCGTTATATATCCTGTTGAGTAGTTTTGTGAAGATCTTTATGCTCCTTTCATCTAATACTTTTAGCAGTTCCACTGATACTTTGTCAGAGCCTGGGGCCTTTTTATTCTTGTTGTTTTCGAGCGCAAAATTTCATAATAACTCTTATATACTCTTTCCAGCATTTTTTTATGTTTTTTTTCTTCTGTCACGGTATTGTTCTGTCTGTTTCTTGTTACGCAAGGGATTCCTTTGCCTTTCTTACCTGTAACCTTTTTTAACTTCTTATGTAGTATCATGTTTATTATTTAGTTCTTCAATGTCCTTGCATTGCCCTTCCATCTATTTTTCTTTGGCTTCGTTGATTTCATATTTTATTTTCCTGTTAAGAGCTTTATATTTTTCTTTATATTTAATCTGATCAACCATTTCCAGTATTTCTGGTGTCATCCACTCATTTTTTTCTTCCTATTTCATGCTTCCAAGTACTTCTTATCCAGCTTCTAATAAGACGTTTTTCATAGTGCCCCAACTAATGTTCTCTTTTAACCTGTTGTTGAGTTCAATTTTTTATGCTGTTCATCCTTTAGTTTGCCCAAATTCATTTTTGATCTTCTAGGGTGTCTTGTATGTTTTCTGAGTCTAAACTTTGCGTTTGCTAATAAAAGCAAAGTACTACATTTTTTTGAAAAAACTTTATCCGCCCGGTCATCGATTTTGAGTTTATTTTATTGGGTTCCAGTGTAAGGGGCTCCGCCCCAGGTTCCCGTTTGGTGTCTTCCTACGTTTGTCGATTGACACCCCCTCTATAATCCTCTCAGCCTCATGTCTTTTTTTTTCCTTAAAGAAACGCCCTCTATATCCTACGTCTCCGAAGGCGGAGCTGCGGGCCTTTGCTAAAAAATAAACAAAAAATTATTTCCTAACTACTAGCAAGAAACCTAAGCTATTAGGGCCATGCTATCCTTCATTGTTAATAAATTATTCCTAAAGCAATAATTAACTCGATCAATAACTAATGGGCTGAAAAGGTAAAACGGTGCAATTAAGTGTGGACGCGTGTGTATTTGACATCGACAAAGTTTGCCAATTTCTTTGGATAATATTAAGAAACGGAACAAAACACGTTATATGTGGCTTACTTGAGTCAAGGATGTGGTTCAGTAATTAGTAGAAGAAATATCAACATTTTGTATTAAATTTTGCAGAGGCAAACATATTTTGCGATCAGATATAGGGAAATTAATAACCTGTTATTAAAAACACATTCGTTTGAATCTATAATACTAAAAGAGAATTTTAAAAGTAAAATAATACACACCAACATACAGGATCTTCAAGGATATTTTAAACTAAAAATTTAACAAGGGCAAGAACCTAATTTAACAATATTTAGTCAACCATCGGAATTGTGGTAGAGGTTTTTTTTAACTTTATAAATATATAATTCTTTATGTACCTCAAAAATGACTGACCACTCAAGACCTCTGGAAAGAACAGGGAAGAGTATATACAAATGAGGTTTTTTTTATAGGTCTAGCCCATGTGCTGCCGGGAAATCCCTAAAGCGCTACAGGAGTGACCCGTGTGCAGTAAAAGCGAATCACGTGGATCTTGAATCGCTGTAAATTGCACTCGGTCGGAAACACAGTCCTGGGCAAATTATTCCAAAGGGATGAGGTTCTCCATATAAAAGACTGCTTGAAAAGGGTCGTATGAAAAGTAACAAGTTGAATCTCATAGGGATGTGAAGTATTAGTGAGACATGTGTTTCTAGCATACACCGCTCTGGAAGGAATTAAGCGGGCTATATTCATCGAATACTTTTCATAAGAATAATTGTAGAATAGACGCCAATCGTTCTTCGATGTTCCAAAGTTGCTGGCCAGTTCCAGGTCTCCAATCGGGCAATCAGCTCTCTTCTGAATAGAATCCAACAAATGCAGTGTATGTTTGGGAGCAAAGTCCAGAAAAATTTCGGAATTTGGATAATTAATCGTCTGTAAATGATCAATGGTATCTACAAGAGAAGCAAAAAGTGTTTAAAAGTATCACTTGGTGGTCGATAGAGGCAGCAGCTAAACCTTGTGGTTTGTTGAGTTGTTATCTTTAACCATATAACATCGAAGTTTTGGGACTCCAGAGCCTCCTCTCGTGAATAAGAGAGGTCGCTTCTGACAAAAAAAAATCCACAGTTACGCTTAAACCGAGAATAGAAGTCGTACCCGGGATAAAGACCTTGGTTTCACAGAGGGCGAGTACATGAGGTTTATTTAATTGCAGGTATTGGTGCACTGAATATGTTTTAGTGTAAACCTCGTATGTTGCAAAAATCTATTTTAAAATTGTGATCTTTGCATGTTAACGCCCCTGAATCAGCCCCCACCCGGAGATCCGAACCCGGGCTATTTTACCTCTGGAATTTGTTGTATCCAGGTGCCTCATCATGTTATTTTATCCGCTAAAGACACTACAATTACAGTTTAAAATAATATTACAAGTGAAGTATTTGGATCGCACATAATATAAACCAAAGTAACACATGTTCTTTCAACATTTAGGAACAAGAAAGCACCTGGTCATAACAATGTATACATAGAAGGGTTAAAACTAATGAGGACTACATTGTCACATTGTATGTAAAGAAGTTGTTTCGTCTGGCTTTGGGAAATGAAACAATAGGAATAAAAGTTAGCAGCATTCCACCAATAACCCACTGTATGCTGATGTCATATCAGCTAAAATAGCCTGGACTTACATGAACCCCTAAAGAACTGTAACAGGATAGGTAAAGAATATGTTATCAGTATTAATGTAACCAACTGATTATGGTTGGACGATTATATTAAAGCAAAACTCTTTGTAGGTGACGAAAAATTTTCGTAATCCGCCATATACTCGGAGCACTTTACAGCATCTGGAAATATTCCTCGACCTTAGACTATGACTTATCAAATGCTACGTCTTTTTTTTTTATCGTTCACCTCCTTGCCTGAGTGGGGATTTTATCATTTTTAATATCCTAAGGATATCGGCGAGGATGTAGTAATACCCCTCAACGGTGTCCAAGTGTCGAAACGTACATTTTTGTATTTCACAGCATCTTTTAGACAACGCAGTAGTGCTGCCATTGCATTGCATTTCAGCAAGCAACTACTACTTATATATGTGGCCAGACCAATAAATTAATAAATAATTATACCGACCTGCCGGGATTGGAACCCAAGACCTTCTGCACTGCAACCAAATCATATTCAAAACGTTCTTTATTATTTGAAAAAATTTGGTTTTACATGCTCTCCTTACATATATATATATATATATATATATATATATATATATATATATATATATATATATATATATATATATATATATATATATATATATATATATATATATATATATATATATATATATATATATATTATATATATATATATATATATATATATATATATATATATATATATATATATATATATATATATATATATATATATATATATATCTATATATATATATATATATATATATATATATATATATATATATGTATATATATATATATATATATATATATATATATATATATATATATATATATATATATATCATTCATCCACTCCTAGCATGTTTTAGTTATTAATATGGTTAGGCCTTTTCCGTAGCCTCTAAAGACTATTTGAGTTGGTTAGTTGTTAACTAAAACATGTTTTGCTCGATTTTTTATCCTGGTTATAATTTTTTAGTTTTTATCTTCGCTGGAAAAAATTGTGACTAAAACCAACCAGCTATAAGCACCTCAAGCAAGTACTACGTCACGGAGCCACCGGCCGCCACATACTGCCATTATTACTACATGGAACAGAAACTTGGTTAAGTATAGTGAAGTTCCTCAATAGTGTTTGAAATGTAAAGCAGGAGTACGGCACTATTAAAAGAATAACAATTCTTTAATGTTTGTAGGTATTTTATTTTTAATAATCGTTCTGTTAAGAATACAACATATCTATAGTATAGAGGCAAATTAATTAATTATTTTATTATTTTATACGTTACAAAAGGAGTTCTTTGCTCTAATTAGCAATAAACATGAAAAAAGCATTTGTGTTGCTAATTTAATGTGAATTTTCGTGTAAAATAAATAACCATTACGTTAATAATGTTGATAAAGTGTGTTCGGTTTTCACGATAAATTTAGACATTTGACATAAAGCTACATTGTTTTTGTGTAAACAATATTTAAAAGGTAACCTTTCTTTAATTTATTTTTTTGTGTAAAAATCCGAACATAAATTTTGGAGACATGTTTCCTTATTAAGTTGATATGTGTCCAGAGCTTACATATAGTAATTAGATTTGGAATTTTCTCTTGTGTATCTATTTGACTCTTTGCCTTTTTAGGTAAAGTCTGGTATTTTTGTAGCCTCAACAAATTGTACATTAGGTTAAGTTTAGACCGTTTTATTTTTTCAAAATTTTCAATTTTTAGGAGGTTATATACACCTCGAATTTTGAAAATTTTTTTTTTTTTACTGATTTTTATTGTCTATACTTCTAAGAGTTATTCAAAAAAAATATATATTTTAAGAAAATTCCATTCCATTACAAAGCTTAACATTAAATGGAGGCGGATTGAAACTATCGGATTCAGACAGTGTCTGCAATATTAATCAGTCTATATTATTATTATACATTTTTTGATCGGATATTGTTAACATTTAAAACATATTTAAAGTACAATAAAAATATATAATCGCCAATCTTTTGTATTATTCACTTAATAACCTTTATTTATTTTTTTAAAATATATATATATATATATATAATATATATATATATATATATATATATATATATATATATATATATATATATATATATATATATATAATATATATATATATATATATATATATATATATATATTTATATATATATATATATATATATATATATATATATATATATATATATATATATTTATATATATATATATATATATATATATATATATATATATATATATATATATTTATATATATATATATATATATATATATATATATATATATATATATATATATATATATTTATATATATATATATATATATATATATATATATATATATATATATATATATATATATTTATATATATATATATATATATATATATATATATATACTTTTTGCTGCGTCCAGGTGAATGCAACTTCACGAACATGACAAAGATCAGAGAACACACAAATCGTAATTAAAAAAAAAACAAGCGAGAAGAAGACCGCTAAATAATCTACCTTTCTCCTACGTATACATTTATCTTCTATTAAAAAATGAGCATTATCCACTTTTTGAAAACACGTTCCAGAGTGAACCGGCAAGGTATGTCTAGCATTGGATAAGATAAAATTAACTAAGAACGCTACTGCAGTTTTGTGTGTTTACTACACTGTCAAGCGTAATACTACAATTATACCTGAAATGGATCATAAAAAAACTATAATATTTAAGTTTGACCTAAAGCTCAAAATAAACTAAATTTATTATTTACAAACTTAAAAAGCCATACTCCCACAATAAATGAATCAAATGTTGTGTATGCAATACCGTGAGCAGATTGTCCGAAGAAATATATTGGAATGACTTGTCAGTTACTAAAAAACAGAGTAAATGGACACAAATATACTAGGAATACTTCACCTGCCCTTAGTAAATACGAATCAAACACATGTCTTTAAATTTAATAAAACCAAGATCCTCTGCAAACAATTGTGCCAAATTACAAATCAAAGAGAAGATCGAAATAAAAAAAGATGAAAACACTGTGAATGACAGGACTGACATAAGAGAGATCAATCACATATACACAAATTTAATTAAAAAATAAATATGGTGGCATGCATATCCTCTTAATAATACCAAATGGTATATATACTTAATATTAATAACAGTTCTTTTGTCAACACGCCCACAGATAATAAAAATAAAAAAAAAATCAATGAACAAATGCGAGACACGATATATCAACAAGAAATACAGAATGTGAAATTCACTAACAAACAAATAGTTGACTTTCAAGGTATGTACGTATGTACTCCTGATTATTTTATATTGTTATATGTGTAAATATTTTAAATGTCCGAGTGTACGTAAGATATCATATATTTATAAAATTGAGACTAAAAAGATTTTATCATATGTTTTCTAATTTTAGAATGAATAAAAAAATGTTTTAAAAATGCCTAAAAAAAATGAGGCGAAACTTCAAATAAACAACTAAAAAACTAGCATTGTATTTTTCAAAAGAACCTAATTACTCAAGAAAAACCAACCAAGTTTATGTAAAAAAAAAAGTTCAACAAAAAATAGTATGTATATATATACATATATATATATATATATGTATATATATATATATATATATATATATATATATATATATATATATATATATATATATATATATATACAGTGGCGAACAAAAGTATGGAAACAATTATTTATTAATCGTGTACATGTTGACAAACATTTTGAAGACTAAAACAGTTATTGTTTATTAGAAATGTACTTAGTTTTTTAACGTAACAAAGTTATGCACAAGCAAAAGTATGGAAACATTTTTGTTATAAAATAAAAATTCCACTAAGACGACCAAGATGTCGAAAATAATTAATATTTAGTGGAATATCGTTTTGTGTCAATTACTGCTTGACATCTTCTGCCCATAGAGTCAGTAAGCCTAGCACAGACATTAGGTGGTATTTTTTCCCATTCTTGTTTCAATGTGATCCAAAGTTCATCCCGGTTTTTGTATATTTCTTTTCCTAATTTCTTTATCCAGATAGTGCCAAAGATTCTCTATCGGATTCAAATCAGGTGATTGTGAAGGCCAGCGTATCACCCGAATCCTTTGTTCAGAAAACAAATTCTTGGCCGAGCGAGATGTGTGTTTGGGTCATTGGGCCAAGAAAACTACTGTTAATAAAGAACTAAGGCAGGAATATCAGGTGTAATGGTGTTATACATGACTATTAGGCGTCGTTTGTTATCTGAAAATCTTCATGGTAAGTGTGCTGTTAAAAAGCCACTCCTTACAAAGCGTCACAGAAAAGAGAGATTGAAATTTGCTAAGGAACATAAAGACTGGATTTAAAATCAGTGATCTCTAGTAATCTGTAGGGCCGAAAGCATGGTAGGTTCAATCTCTTTGTAGGTGATTCTATATATATATATATATATATATATATATATATATATATATATATATATATATATATATATATCTGTTTTCAATGGCGTCCTTCTATAATAATGTGCAACTATTTTAAAGGAGTTCCAAACGTTTAATTCGACTTGGTCACTTAGCATAAATTGGCCTATGCGGACTTGAGTAGTCTAATCAGGTATTGTATTATTTGCATGCATATAAATAAGTAACAGGTACAAGCACATCATAAAAAATATCACTATGCGTTTTTCAAATAAAGCAAACTGTAAACTTCCGACAACATCAATGAAGCTCTTAAGATATTTTTTGCGTTCCACACGTACAATATTTCACCAACAATTTTTTTTGCTTATTGCACGATATGAACAGAACATATTTGACAGTTCACTGATTGACTGACCAGTTTATCATCTCTCCTCTTATGACCTTTAAAACTCCTCTTGCTCGTACATTGCAATTATTGATCTCAGCCGATTTCAATGGTGGCGCAATACTGCAATGTAGAAAACCTACGAAACTGCAGTAGCAGATAAATAAAAAACCGGTCAAGTGCAAGTTGAACTTGCACAATTAGTGTTCCGTACGTTGATTGTTTTTAAAATAAAAATTTTTGTTAGGGTGGTATAAAAATGATCAGTGAGTTCACAAAACACACCATAAATGAGTTTTCAACAAAGTTTGTTTCCAATCTTTACTGAAAACTGGTGACCTTGAAATGTTGTTTTTTTTTTATATACCAAATAAATTATTATAGGTAATGCACTCGTGATAATTTTCGTTCAATCTATACCCCGTGGAGAATATTCCAGAATTTTTTCAAAATTTTTTGATCAGTACTTTTCGAGATAAGGTAGGGGACAGCGATTTTTTTAAAAGTAATACGAAGAAAAGTGTGCGCAAGTATTATTTATTATATATTATATATATATTTTTTACTCGTGTTTTCACAAGCTTTCATTTGACACCACACTCGATGACCTAGTAAGAAAAATTTTTTTTCACTTCCGATTTCACCTCTCAAAACGAACCCCTTAAGTCAAAATTTATGTTACGGTGGTATAAAATGATTAGTAACTTCACAAAACACACCCCAAATGAGTTTTCAACAAAGTTTGTTTCCAATCTTCACTGAAATCTGAGATAAGGCCCGGGACAGCGATTTTTGGCGAATTTTTAAAAATAATACAAAGAAAAGTGCGCGCAAGTATAATATTATATATATATTTTTTACTCGTGTTTTCACAAGCTTTCATTTGACACCACACTCGATGACCTAGTAAAAAATTTTTTTTTTCACTTTCGACTTCACCCCCCAAAACTAACCCCTTAAGTCAAAATTTAATTCTCAAAACTACATGGCTCTGATGAGGCCATCAATTCCTATATTATTACCAAATTTCACCTTTCTATGTCAAATAGTTTCGGAGAAAATCGGGTGTGACAGACAGACAGACAGACAGAAAGACAGACAGACAGACAGACAGACAGACACCGAAGTGATCTTATAAGTGTTCCGTACGATACACTAAAAATAAGTGGCAAATAACAAAGTAATTCGTTTTATTTCAATTAGAAATTTAAAATGTACTGTCACAAAGTAACGAACTCCTCAATTATATAATTAATTAAGAACGGATTTTTTATCCCAAAGTAACGAAAATATTAACAATTGTTACTTATTTTTTGCACACTGTATTACAAAGAATGATTTCGAATAGAGCCTGTCTATTGATTTAACTAAGTTTTTTGGTGACTGATAAAAGCGAAATTAATTTTGACGTACCAAAATGCTTTGCCATACATCAAAAAGTATTTATGTTTCCAATAAAATTTCTTCCGAAATTAATTTTATATTTTTCGCAGTCTATTGTAATAGTCTAAGAAATTGTCTTAGTGAAAGTGTACGTATATAGTGCTTCAAAAAGTATTCTCGATATCCCCATCCGCTAAATACAAGGGTTAAAAAAAATCGACTAGGCAAATCACCACAACCCTAGAACATATAGCACATAAGGCAATAGAATACCAACAAAATTCTCGACGAAAATCCAGTAAAGACCCAAAATAACAGACCAACAACAATATAGTAATGGGACAGACCACCGACAAGATTAGGTTTTTTTGCAGAGACGAAATCTGTCAGCTATATATTCACCCATATGACTTATAAGATCTATTACACTGGTCAACACAAGTCTTGTTTCCTTTATTTTTTTTTCTGTTATTGGGTATTTCTATGGCGCTGACTATGAAAAAAATACTGGGAGATTGCTAACAGCTTTACTTTTTGAAATATACAGTTTTATTATTTTGCCAAAAAAATACAAAAAAAGAATACATTATGTTAACAAAATTTCTATTGAACTCTTGCAAATGATCTTTTATAAGATTTCCTTGAATGAACGACTTTAGGTAGATCTCGTTGCAAACTCCAGCAGTAGTCTGCCATCATATGTAAGTCCCACCGCCCCTGATAACGCTCTTTCATTGTCCGAAGATCCTGATGAAATCTTTCACCCTGCTCCTCACTAAAATCACCCAGATTTTGTGTAAATCGGTCTAAATGCGAGTGCAGGAAGTGGATTTTTATGCTCACGTTGCACCCTAGCTCTTGCAAGTTCGATAGCATGCACTCAACAAGCTCGACATGGTCGTCAGATTTCTTTTCGCCTAGGAAGCTACTCATAACCAAAAAAAAATGAATTCCAAGCTTTGGATTCGACTTCAGTCATTGATTTGACAAAATTAGGATCTTTCACGAGTTGCCTAATCTGTGGCCCATCAAAAATACCAGCTTTCAATTTTTCTGAACTTAATCCTGGAAACTTGCGTGAAAGAAAATTAAAACATTCGCCACTTTTGTCAAGCGCCTTCACAAACTGTTTCATTATGCCGAGTTTAATATGAAGTGGTGGAAATATGATGCGGTCTCGGCTAACTAAAGGCACGTTTATAACATTTTTTGTACCAACTTTTAGCTCTTCCCGCACTGGCCAAACTTTTTGTGACCAATGGTGTTGTTTGTCACGACTATCCCAGAGACACATGAAACAAGGGAACTTTGTGTATCTCCCTTGTTGACCTAAAAGAATGTTAACCATTTTCAGATCAACACAAATGACCCATTTGTGTTCTTGATACTTAATTTTTTCCATAACCTTAGAAACATTTACGTATTCATCTTTTAAAGTCGTCGAATGTGCAATAGGTATAGATCCGTACTTGTTACCGTTATGAAGCAAAACACATTTTAAACTTCTTTTGCTGCTGTCTATGAACAGACGCCAATCACTAGGTTGGTACTGTTTTAATCCCATCTGCTGCAAAATACCACCAACATCGTTACAAAAAACTAAATCCTTCTCTTGAGAAAAATAAGGTAACAGATTTTTTTCTCGGTTACGATAAAATGTAATGTTGGTTTCCGGAGTAAGCAAATTTTTTTCTTTTAAACGAGATGCTAAAATTTCAGAAGCTTCTGTTGGTAAGTTCAGATCTCTTACTAAATCATTTAGTTCTTTCTGATTAAATGGTTGAGGTTCTGAAAGGCTACATTTGTAGTCTAAATCATACTCTTCACTTGATGTATTTCGTTCGGGTCTGATTTGGATCATCAGAAGATTTAGATGTGCTGGGTTGTACCTCTTGTGATTTTAATTGAGGTCGTTGAGCAGAAGATAAGTTAGGATATGACCACTTACTTCGATTTCCCTGGTTAATTCCGTTTTTTTCACAACGCAGAAGAAGCAATCGTCATGATGGTTTCGAGGTTCTCGCCAAATCATGGGTGTTACGAACATTATTGTATCTCTTTTTCCACTGGACCATAACCGTAGACATACCACACATTTCTGGCATACAATATGAGGAACCCATGGCTTGTCCTAATTACACAATTTTATTTTAAAGTATTAATGATACGCAGTTTTCACAAAGTCCGATATAGGTTTTCGATATTTTGCAAATATATATTCACCACAAATATAGCAAAAACAATCGGGATTAAGCACACAACATCTTCTTGACGAAGCCATATCTAAAACAACAACAAAATATATTTTAGTGTCCAATAAAAAACGAAAATCTAAGTAAAAATAGTAAATGAGGGTGGTTAGCTATAACTCAAAAACAAAAGCTGTTAGAGAAAAATTGTTGCCATATTTAAAAAATACGCATCAATTTGAGATAGAAACAAAAAAAAAATCACAGGAAACAAGCAATTTTCTTTTTTTTGTTGACCAGTGTTATAAGAGGTCTCGGAGACAAAATCCAATTGCAAAATCAGGTAAGCTTACCGAATACATGGAGAATGATAACTAAAAAAGAAGCCTATCAATCGACAGACAAAGCAGATGAGGCAAAAACGGGAGCCTCCGAAACAACGACGCGGAGCCAACTACAACCAATCAGAGCCACGACAAATTCCGGTGCAGATATAAAATACCCGCCAGAAATGTAATCTCCCCAGAGATTGATGATCTCTGACTAGTCAGAAGGCTTGGATCTACAAAGTCAATAATACTTATTAATATAATAGCATATTAGAACTATTATAATAAATAATACCAAATGTAGAACCGTGGAATAGGCTACTGGATTTAAAAAATATTGCGCCACCATTGAAATCGGCTGAGATCAATAATTACAATGCACGAGCGAGAGGAGTTTTAATGGTCATAAGAAGAGAGATGATAAACCGGTCAGTCAATCAGTGAACTGTCAAATATGTTCTGTTCACATCGTGCAATAAGCAAAAAAAATTGTTCGTATGAAATTCAAAAAATATCTAGATGTTGTCAGAAGTTTACAGTTTGCTTTATTTGAAAAACGCATAGTGATCTGCGTGTACCTGTACCTGACAAATTTATTATATTTCGTACTACGAAATTTTTAATTGCTGAGGAGAAGCAGGTTGCTTGTTACTAATTTATATGCATACAAATAATATAATACCGGTCAGCTAATTGGACTACTCAAGTCGGCATAGGCCAGTTTATGCTAAGAGACTAAGTCAGTGGCAATAATGATTTCGAATTAAACGTTTGGGACTCCTTTAAAATAGTTGTACATGGTGAGACAACGACAGAGTAAAGTTCATTCTCTCATTTGTTTCGGGAATGACGAAAAAATGTTAAATACAATTATTTTTGAGTATATAGGGTACTTCAAAAAAGTGTGGCCGATATAATATATGTTTTTTTTTAAATGGAACATCCTAATTTCTAATTTATTTTCAAATTCTGCGTAAAATTTTATTAATTTTTTATTAATAATGTTATATACCTAAACCTAGTAGTTTTTCTAATATTTCAATTGTTAAAAAAAAAATACTAGTTTTCAGTTTTGTAAAAAATTGCCAGTGGCTCAATTGTTTCTGAAGGTGGAATACTCATAATGGGTACGAATGTTCTATAGAGGTGAAAAAAAGATATATGTAAAGAAATTTGAGTTAGATACTACAGGGTGTTCAAAATAAATTTATGCGTTTCGGCTATTCTGAATTGAAAAATCACAAATTTTTTAAGTGGCACACCCTGTATATTATTATTTTTTCTGATAAACTTTACGAAACCCTCCAACTTTTATTAAGTATGTCATATACCTGTTTGTAATCGTTTTCGATCTATTTTGAATTTTTCAAGTTTTTACCCTTATTTTTAATTCTTACGCTATTATGAAAACATAAACAAATAGTTAATAACAACTTTAATATAGTTTAACTTATCTAATGATTAACGCTCGTACCCATTATGAGTATTCCACCTTCAGAAACAATACAGAATTTGAAATTCACTAGCATACAAATAGTTGACTTTCAAGGTATGTACTCTTGATTATTTTATGTTGTTTTTATATATGTAAATACTTTAAATGTCCGAGTGTTTAATTGAGACCAAAAAGATTTTACCATGTATTTTCTAATTTTAGAATGAATAAAAAACATAAAAAAAGTTTTGAAAATGCCTAAAAAAATAAGGCGAAACGTCAAATAAACAACTACACCAATAGCATTTTATTTTTCAAAAGAACCTAATTACATAAGAAAAACCAACCAAGTATATATATATATATATATCTATATATATATATATATATATATATATATATATATATATATGTATATATATACATATATATATATATATATATATATATATATATATATATATATATATATATGTATATATATATATATATATATATATATATATATATATATATATATATATATATATATATATATTATATATATATATATATATATATATATATATATATAATATATATATATATATATATATATTAAAATATATACATATATATATACATATATATATATATATATATATATATATATATATACATATATATATATATAAATATATATATATACATATATATATATATAAATATATATATATATATATATATATATATATATATATATATATATATATATATATATATAATATATATATATATATAATATATATATATATATATATATATACATAATAAATATATATATATATATATATATATATATATATATATATATATATATATATATATATATATATATGGGACGGCCCGTGGCTTAGTACTTTGGTTACGGTGCAGGGTTCAATCCCGGTCGGTATACTTATTTATTAATTTATTTAAGTATATTTGGCCTGGGCCCCTACATACGTAGGTAGTAGTTGTTCACAGAAATGCAATAATGTACGATGCAGCACTACCGCGTTGTCTAAAAAGGTGCTTTTCATCAGCAATAAAAAATTTGGTAGCAAGAAATATATAATATATATATATATATATATATATATATATATATATATATATATATATATATATATATATACATATATATATATATATATATATATATATATATATATATATATATATATATATATATATATATATATACTCGTATATATATATATATATATATATATATATATATATATATATATATATATATATATATATATATACACAAGATTAAGATTTTAAAATAATCTTACTTTGTAATATTATTATTGTATTTGTAATGAGAGTACGAGGGTGGATTGTAAAGTCTTCTAATTGACAAGGTAAATAACATTTTTTTGCAAAAAATGGAGATTTTTTTCTAAACATGATCTACATTTCAGAAATCTATTTTTTTTATTTCCTCTGAAAAAAAATATATTTCGTGCTGTACATAATACTCGTTTACAGCGCAGAAAATTTCTTCATTTAATGAAACTTAGTTCCTCCCGGTCAATTTTTGAAATTAGGAAACAAAAAAGCCACTTGTGGCTATATCTAGAGATAGAGGGAAATAGGGTAGGTGGGGACCTCTTTGGAAATCCAGCTCGTGCACTTTTGCTCTTGCGATGGCCAATGTGTAAGCAGGTGCATTATCCTGGTAAAGGAATACTTTTTTGAGCGCTAATCTTGGTCGCTTCTGCTTGAACTCTCTATGCAGACGGTCCCCCTTTTCCAAATAGTCAATCTGCGAGTTAAAAAAAAATAGTTTGCCGTCACTTTTCCCGCTGATAAAACCGTTCTCATTTCACGTTTCACTTCGCCAATCCATCGGCAATCAACGAGCACTTAGCATTATCATTTTTAGAACTTCATTTAGAATATTATGTACCCATTTATAAGAGATGCTTACTATCTTAGCAATTCCAGGAAGCTTAATGCGACGATCTTCCATCACGATACCATGAATTTTATGGATCAATTCTTTGGAAGAAACCTCTCACTTTTGCAGTGCTCGTAAGTCCATGTTTAAATTCATTTATCCGGTAGTAAATGGCCTTGAGTGTGGGTGTAGAGACCCCATGAACTTCCTTCAGTTCAGTATCTATCTGGCCTGCAGTCTACTTTTTTAAATAAAACTGTTTTATCACTGCACGATACTCCTTGAACACAACCGTTACAAGAATCACGCTTACCAATAGTCATGACGCTCAACAGAATTTATCTCCATTTCGTAAAAATTTACCAAAATTATCGATGTACTGAGTAGATAACTAATTTTTTATATTATATTATTATCAGATTTGATGTGTTTGATAGAAAAATTCCTGCACACTATGTTGTATGCTGAAGGATCGTTAAAAAATTATTTGTTTTATTGGAATCTACCAACAAAAGCTAAGTTATCTTTTCTTCCACCCTTAAGTCATCTCTCATCGCTCGCGTGTATGGCGTGCAATTTCGCACAAGAAGTTACTTAGGATAACCTATAAATCAGTCATCGAATGTTATTTTAGAGCCCATCTATAACATTCAGTTGACAGGCTCTTAAAAATTTACTGCGCTCAATAAAATTGTCATTAAAGCAGAAATGTGATAGTCGATAGACAATCACTTTAAGACGTTTACTAAAAGCTTGTTGAAATAGTAAACATGTAGTTGCGTTTACTTTTCGTAAAATACCGAGTGAAGCATTTTTAGCCTTTTGGGTTAACTATTTCGAATCTGCACGAGTTTATCCGGACATGAAGGCATTTGCATGGAAGTAATTTATATATGATACCAAAAATTTATTTCCGAATACTATATAAAATAGAATTTATATGCGACGAAAGTTTCCAGTAGCACTTACAAATGGCAGCACTTATATGCTCAATGTATGCAAACAGTTAAAATCAAAAACTGCTTTATGCTATTAAAAATAAGGTTAATTAAATTCTATTTCAACGTACGTAATTTGAAGATAGAAATATTAAAATTACATTACTTGGTGCAGAAGTTATTCCGTAAAAAACGTATTTGTCAACATAGAAGTGTTAGTCAATAGACTAAGTCAGTGTTAAATATTGGAAGCATAAAGATTCTTCCCCTCTCAACGAATTTCTTACGAGAAGACAGAGAGAGCTTTATGTTGAAGAAAGACGCAATCGCGTGTTATTTATAATAACCTTGATACTTTTACATGATATAAAATAAAAATTATGTATTATTAATTAAAAAGACACTTTGGATTATTTATTAAAAATATATTAAATATTGATAATTGAATAAATGCGCGTGCGAGACACGTGCTTTTTACTTTTTAATACACGTACGACAATAAAAATTGTAAAAAACGTGTTGCGTGTTAAATATACACAACTAATTGTGGCAATACCGTGCGGTGAATTATCCTTATATTGAAGCAGTGAATGAATGATGCTAAAATCTATTATTTCTCAAAATTTCAAGCAAAACTACTTTTAGCAGTTACTCGTAAGAAATACCCTAAAGATGGTCTTAGATAAACTTAACAGTTACATAGGATGGTACCTAAATACGTGTAGAACAATATCCTTTTTTATCATTTGTCATTCATTTCAAAATGCTACGTCTACAATATTTAAATATCCCATACTGTAACAAAAATGCAATGGAGGAAGTATTTCTATGGTTTCAAGGTTCATGTTCCATTTTTACTGACTCAATAAACTGTTGAATTTTTATTTTATCCCTAACTTAATATGTTAAAACATCAGCCAAATACCTCTACTTATCTTGCTGAAAGATACGAAGTAAATAAAACATTTAAACAACAAAAATGTCTTCATTATATCATCCTAATTAATTATTATTCCTTATTATAGATATTCCCTGTTAAAAGCCCTTTATCATAAATATTTAATATACAGTCAGTCCAAAAATTCTCCATACACCACCTACTTTCTATAGTCGCTAATGCAGTTAGTCAAAATTTTACCAAATCCACCATACCACCACTCACACGGCCAGATAATTCCATTGCAACCACACCTGTTGAGAGAGCGAACTTGTTGGCTGAACTCTTTGCTTCACATTCTACTGTCGATTTCCAAGGAAAAACACCACCTACTATTCCCATATTGCAGTCAAGGATGCCCGATGTTGTCTTCAGACAGCGCATCATAAAGCGTATTTTAATGAAGCTAGACACCAAGAAGGCTTCTGGCGCTGACGGAATACCTGCCATAGTTCTCAAAAACTGTGCAAGGGAACTAACACCAGTTTTCTGTAGACTTTTTAACCTACAGAAAGGGAATATTTCCGTCCTCCTGGAAATGTGCCACGGTTCAGCCGATACCTAAAAAAGGTAAGAAGACCTTGCCAAATAACTACCGACCAGTTGCACTGCTTTCAATAATATCGAAAGTCATGGAAAAGGTTATCAATGAGCATCTTCTAAAATATCTTGAACGATTCAATATTATTAGCGATCACCAATATGGTTTTCGTAAACATAGATCAACAGGAGATCTTCTGACTTATGTAACACATGTTTGGAACAACGCAATTGAACACTTGGAGAATCTCGAGCGGTTGCTCTTGACATATCCAAGGCATTTGACCGTGTTTGGCACGATGGACTGTTGGCTAAGTTGCGCTCTTATGGTATGTCTGAAAGGTTCTGTTTGTGGCTCTCATGTTTCCTCAGAGAGCGTTCTTTACGAGTGGCGGTCGACGGATTTCTTTCTAACACCCTCACTATCAACGCCGGTGTGCCCCAGGGCTCCATACTGTCTCCTACTCTCTTTCTCATTTACATTAACGATCTGCTGGAAAAGACCGGGTATCCAATCTATAGCTTGTCTCTTCATTCACCTTGAACGCTCGGACATCCGCTGCTCAGGCGAATATCCGCAGACAGCAGGAGGTCGTTCAACTTAACAAAGACCTGGAAGAAATTCTATCTTGGGGTGCCAGTAACCAAGTGGAATTTAACGCTACAAAAAGCCAAGCGGCAGTTTTTTCTAAAAAAGTTAACGTTGCTGAACCCGACATAGTTATGTCGGGGCACTCCATTCCCCTAGCATCGTCGCTCAATTTGTTGGACGTTAGTTTGAGAGCAAATATGTCTTGGCATGAACATGTTGCAGGCATAGCAAGGAGAGCTTCTCAAAAGTTGGGAATATTATTTAGAACCAGAAAGCTTTACACCCCACAACAACTGTTAATTCTTTACAAAGCCCAAATTCGACCAACTATGGAATACTGCTCCCACGTTTGAGGCTCCGCTCCCAAACATACACTGCATTTGTTGGATTCTGTTCAGAGAAGAGCGGTCCGTCTGATTGGGGACCCGGAATTGACCGGCGGCCTTGATTCGCTGGAACATCGAAGAACGGTTGGCGACTTGAGTCTGTTCTACAAGTATTTTCATGGAAAGTGTTCGAAGGATGTAGCCCGCTTAATTCCTCCCAAAGCGGTGCATGTTAGAAATACACGTCGCGCTGGTGCTTCGCATCCGTATGAGGTTCAGCTTGTTACTCCGCGTACAACGCTTTTCAAGCAATCTTTTATATGGAGAACGTCATCCCTTTGGAATAATTTGCCCAGCGCTGTGTTTTCCACCGAGTACAATTTACAGCGATTCAAGAACAACGTGAATTGCTTTTTCCGCACTCGTGCCACTCCTGGAGCGCTTTAGGGACTTCCCTGCAGCACGCGTGCTAGACCAATAAAAAAAAAAAAAATACTATTTTTCTGTTATGTTTAACTAATTAATTGGAACTATGGGCAAACATGTTTAAATTTATATTTGAAACCACCAACGAGGATTGGTATTAAAAAACAACTACGGAATATTTTATTTAGAAGTTACATCATTGTTATAAAAATGTAAGCAAAATTAATGTCAAAAAAGTCTCCATACACTTAACAATTACCCATAATACTTTGACGGAGTTTAACGGAAAATAACCACTTAGTTTAAACTAATATTTAGTGGGATCGCCGTAGGCCTTGATAATCGCCTGTAACTTTTTGTCATGTTTGCAACCAGCTTTCTAGTAACTTCTGCAGGCATGTTTTCCCATTCGTTCAATATTCTGTTTTTTAATTCTTTTCTATTTGAAACATTATGTTTGCGAGCGCGCTGTTTAAGTTCCTCCCATAAATGCTAGATAGGGTTAACATCGGGTGACTGCGAAGGTGTATGAAGCTGCTGTCGCACATTATAGATCATCCATTCTCGCACCAAGTTTGCGGTATGTTTCAGATCATTGTCCTGTTGGAAAATGTATCTTTATTCGAGTACTAATTTTTGGACATTTTCTCTTAAGTTGTCTCTCAAAATGTTCAGATAAACATGCTGATCCATGGTACCATTAGTAAAATGTAAATTTCTAACCCCTCCAGCTGATATGCATCCCCAAAGCAGAACAGTGCCACCCCCTTGTCTCACCATGGAAAAAATGTTTTTAATATCGAATACGGTATTCTTCTTTCTCCAAACTATAGTTCTGCGATCAGATCCAAAAAGGCTAATTTTAGTTTCATCACTAAATATTACGGATTCCCAAAATTCAGGAGGTTTAGTAACGTATTTCCTAGCAGAAGCTAACCGCTTCTCAAATTAATGGCTTCTTCTCGGCTGCACACCACTTATAGCCTGCCATGTGTAAACAATTTCTCACTCTTTGTGAACAAACACTTTTCGAGATCCCGTACTTCTTTCTTCTTTTAATTTTAATGCACTTTTCTTGGTATCTATAATTATTTGTCTAACAATATTGGCCTCTTCACGTGAAGTCAGTTTTTTGGGGTGATCGGAGCATGGTCGAATTTTATAAGAACCCGTTGATTTATACTGGTTTAAAATATACTGAACAATATATTTCTGTACGATTTTCCATCTTTCCACAAATCAATTATGATCTTTCGAACTTGAAATGAAATTTCAAGATTCCTCTCGCTCATTTTTAATAATGCTTTGAAAACTCACTGCAAAATTACTAGCAACAAGTAACAGATTATAAAGTATGACCAAAAATTATTCATTTGTTTTCAGTTTAGCGAGCAATACGAGGCTGGTTTGAAAAGTCCGTGCAAAAACTAAAACTACTTATGTGTTTAGGGTAAACCTTTTTTATTTTTCGACATAGTCTCCTTTTAGGCTTATACACTTCGTCCAACGATGTTCTAGTTTGTTGATCCCTTCCGAATAATAGGATTTGTCCAAGTCTGCAAAATATCCATTAGTGTCTGCAATCACCTCCTCGTATGAATAAAATCTTTGTCCCGCCAGCCATTTCTTCAAATTGGGGAACAAATAGTAGTCCGAGGGAGCCAAGTCTGGAGAATAGGGGGGATGTGAAACGAGTTGGAATCCTATTTTCATTAATTTTGCGACCACAACTGCTGAGGTGTGTGCTGGTGCGTTGTCGTGATGGAAAAGGACTTTCTTGTGGGCCAATCGCGGGCGTTTTTCTTGCAGCTCGGTTTTCAAACGGTCCAATAACGATGAATAATATTCACCTGTAATAGTTTTACCCTTTTCCAGATAGTCGATGAGGATTATCCCTTGCGAATCTCAGAAGACAGTCGCCATAACCTTTCCGGCCGAAGGAACGGTCTTCGCCTTTTTTGGTGCAGATTCCCCCTTGGTAACCCATTGTTTAGATTGTTGTTTGGTCTCAGGAGTATAGTAATGTATCCATGCTTCATCCACAGTGACGAAACGATGCTTAAAGTCCTCCGGATTCTTCTGGAACAGCTGCAAACCATCCTTGCAACACTTCACACGATTCCGTTTTTGGTCAAGCGTGAGCAATCGCGGCACCCATCTTGCAGATAGCTTTCTCATGTCCAAATGTTTATGCAAAATATTATGTACCCGTTCAGTCGAGATGCCCACAGCACTAGCAAGCTCACGCACCTTAACTCTTCTCTCATCCATCACCATATCATGGATTTGATCAATGATTTCTGGAGTCGTAACCTCCACAGGCCGTCCAGAACGTTCAGCGTCACTTGTGCCCATATGGCCAGTCCGAAAATTTTGAAACCACTTATAAACTGTTCTAATCGAAGATGCAGAGTCACCATAATGTTTATCAAGCTTCTCTTTAGTCTCCTGAGGCGTTTTGCCTTTCATAAAGTAATGTTTAATCACCACACGAAATTCTTTTTCATCCATTTCTTGAAAATCACTCGACTTCCTTAATTCACACGAATGCCAAACACAAAGAAATAGACCAATATGGCTGAAACTTGGTGTGCGTTCATTCAAGAGATGCTATTAACTAAACATGACCTCGATACGCGCCGGTGGTGCCATCTCTCGGACTTTGCACGAACTTTTCAAACCAACCTCGTAGATAGGTTGATAAAATGCGGCTGATTATAACGTATTTTTTCAGTGCAGTTCTTGAGTGTATGGAGACTTTTTTAACGTTAATTTTGTTTAAATTTTTATAACAATGATGTAACTTCTCAATAGAATGTTCCGTAGTTGTTTTTTAATACTAATCCTCGTTGGCTAAGTTTCAAATATTAATTTAAACATATTTTCTCATAGTGCCAATTAATTAATTAAACATAACAGAAAAATAGTGTAGAAAGCAGGTGGTGTATAGCGACTTTTGGACTAACTCTATATTAAATAATATCGGAATTGTAAAAGTAAAAGTTTCTATATGTAGGTATAAAGCAATTTTTAGTCTTGATAACTGACTACATTCAATATAAGAAAATGAAATTAAAAATATTATTTTATGTCCATGTGAGTACCAAGTTTTGTTAACTCAGAATATTGGCTATTTATTTTCCGTTTTAATCAAGCTTCTATGGAGTTTTGTTTAGAGCATTAGGCCCACAGTATCTACTTCTAATCAACATTATCTTCCTAACGAGCCAGCTTATTTAAAAACTTTTTACTCGTAATAAATTATAAAAAAGTTAATAAATTATAACTGTAACTTAGGTCTAGTTTCTCCTATTATTTTGTTGGATTTGTTGTAATTTTTCCTATCTATCAGTTATATATATATATATATATATATATATATATATATATATATATATATATATATATATATATATATATATATATATATATATATATATATATATATATATATATATATATATATATATATATATATATATATATATATATATATATATTTCGTATGGCAAAAGATACAGTGGATATATAATAATAAAATATGGTGTAGAAATAAAATACATACACAATAACAGTACAGATAAAATTTGTATAAACATGTAAATAATTCAATAAAAAAAAACAGTCACAGACTCCTAGAGCCTTTAAATCCAGGTCTGTCATAGAATTGCATGAGCCTTATAACTGGATATCGAGATTTGACAGCCTTGTAATCGCCTTTTGACTGGATTCGTCCAAGTTCTCGATAGTGCCATTGAATGGATAGTCGAACACAATATATTGGGTCGTTTGGGCAGGGTGACGGCAATCACAGTCGGGTTTTTCAGATATGTATCCACTTGTGTTTCATATACGCGCACCCACTATGGTTAGTACGGAATGCGGAAATTAATCTCCTCGGCAAGTTGAATCCTGCAGGTTGGATTTTAGGGTCGGTTATTAGGTTTAGAGAATCAGGATTTGATTCTACTCACTCATCTTTTCATGCTGCTTCTAATCTTTTTGTATGAGTAATTTTCCTAACTTCTATGAAGGTTTTAGGGATTTCAGTCTCTGGGTAGATTCGTTGGTGCAATCTGATGTATTGCGAGTCGTGGATTATTACATACACCTTTGCCATTCTTTCTTTAACGCAGTACTCCTTCGTAATGAAGGATAGACAATGTTTAATAGAACTGTCAGTAATTAGATGTGACTCTTGCGTCAATCAAGTGTCCTTACGTTATATGCAGTTGTTTAATTTACTTTTACTCCTTATTAGTTAATATTTCATATCGAAATACCTTATAGATAAAAATATTATTCCAATCATTTTTTGTGCTTTTCTTTTATTTAGTATTGTACTTAAAATTTATATCTAGATTAAATGTTAAATTGAATTTAAAGGTTTATAAAATGTCTGTTCTGGCTGGTATAAAACTATGCCATGTCACAATGTCATTTGTTAATTAGGGTCAGGAGTTAGGTCACATAAAGTTAGGAGCAAAAATTAAAGTATAGTAGAAATAACACAAAGATAATAAAAACTTCGAAAAAAAAAGAAAATAGCGGGTGAAGGCAAAAAAGTCAAATACTACGATAAGCAATGTATATTCTATATATAGAATGAAATTCTACTGACTTAGAGACAAATGTTGCTTAATTCGATTTTTTAAAAAGTTAATAAAGCAGTTGATAGGATCCACATTTACTGAATTGACACCAGTGAAATAAAGAAAAAGATCTTTTGAACACTCCTTTTCGGTATTCAGTCTTGTTAATTAATAAGTTTTTTTATAGGTTAAAATTATATATGACATTACAACGCTAAATTTATATCTAAGGGTATTAGCTCTTTCAATCACATAGGGATATTTCAGCATTTTAGGTGGTCATAAATCGATTTTCTAAAACTCGTCCTGGGTAGAAAAAAATTGTTACCTAACAATGTTGAATAGACATAAAACAGGCGACCCCTCCCGTTACCCATTTAACAGCGCGCGTGCCGGAATCTGAGTCGGAGTTTGTTATTTAAAAAAGTGATTTTTCTATTTGGAGTTTATCTTGAAGAAAATTGAGATGGATTTGAATATTACAGGTAAGAGCGCATACATATTGATCATTTTTATGTATTTTTTTTTAAATAATTAGTAATGATTTGAAGATAGAAAATGTTACTCGAAACTGTTGTACGAAAACGAGTTTTTCGGTATTTAGAAAGGTATTTGTTATACTTCAGGGTGCGTCCCAGTGATTTCATTGGTTTCAACAGAAAAAAGAGTAATTTCGCTAATCAAATATATCAATATTAGCCGTGATTTTCTATGAAATCGAGGTTTACATAGCCTTTAAATCAGATGGTGAAAACCACGTGGTATTTTTAATTCATTTATTTCTTTAATTTATACAGTTTTTATTTTATTCTAGGATCCGAGGGTACTTCAGGTCTCGAGTAGTAACGCGTAGACTACTTTTTGCAGGAACAAAACTTGCCCAATTTTAAAGAAATATTGATATATCTTGAAAGTTATATTTTATCGCACGATGAATATTGTGATGAGCAAAGGATGGAAGTGAAGCATAAGTTCTTCTATTTGAAGTCACAATTTAAGAAAAAGTAGACAGGGGTGCATAAAAAGCAGAAGTTTTTCTTAAAAAGAATGATGAATTATTCTGGCTGACCAACAAAGTCATTTGAAGAATCAAGTGAGAAGAGCAAACGTAGAAAAACAGAGCAAGTACGCTGTGCTGTAGATAAAAAAGTAATAATGCGTGCTGCTCAAATATCCCTTCAAAGTTCTGGAAACAGGATTGCATACCTAACTAACTCTTCCCAGATATCCCAAGCATATCAGAAAGCATACAAAATGTCAAAGCAGTATGGAAAACAGTAAACTAAATTCAATAGCTGCCCTTTCAATGTGTGTAGAAGCTGACGTCTTGGACTTGTTATTCGGCTAAAGAGGCTTATCGGATAACTCAAACATCTGCTAACAACTTACAATATTTATTGGATCACACGACTAAACGTTTGGCCACATATTTGGAGGATGTCCTAAAACAATTAAATTCAGAAGAGAATCATTGTCACTCATTTCGAAATGGAGATGTGACGGATCAAAACAAGCACAATTTAAGCAAAAAATACAAAAAGAAGATTAAATTGAAATTCCAAGTTACTTTGTTCTACTACAATTAATTTGTGGAACAAACAAGAAGGTTATTTGGAAGAATCCAACTCCCTTTTCGCCACCATACTGATGAGGATTAGATTTGTTAAAGAAACAGTGGATATTAGAAATTCTGAAATTACTTACGTAGAAAATGCAACAAACGCTTTGACAAACAGCGAATTCGTACAAGAAGACATCTTTTTTTCCATGAAACATAATGATGCTAACTATGGTCGATGCAGAAGTGTGCAATGCTGCTATTTCAATAATGAGATGCTACATTTGTGGTGCGAGTTCAAAGCAGTATAATGATCTCAATAACGTAATAATGTCGGTACAAATGCATTACAGTTTGGTCTGTCTGTACTGCACGCTAGGATCCGATTATTCGAAAGCAATCTGCATTTGTCATACAAGCTTCCTGTGCAAAAGTGGCAGCTAAAATTGGACAGTGACAAAGAAATTGTTAAGCAAATGGCAGAAATACAGGCGAAATTCAGAGAGCCAACGGGCTTAATCATAGATTTGTCAAAAGCTGGATTTGGTATCACCAATAATGGCAATACCAATAGAAGTTTTTTTTTTCCATTTTAGAGGTGACCGCTGAAATTGTCGGTGTCGACTTCAACCTCATAAATAGCGCCAGAAAGTGATTTTGGAAATAATATCGAGTGGTCATAAAGCCGACTTGAAAAAAAATTATTTATGTGGAACTATATCCCTGGCGTTTCATCACGGATCAATAGTAATAGAAAAGGAACTTCCGCCTATTGGATTACTATCCGAAGAAGCAGCAGAGGCGCGAACCAAGCAATTTCGCCTATTTCGGCAAAATTTTGCTAGAAAATTCTCTCCTTAATATTTAATTTAAAGTCAAAACCCAAAAAAAGGATCTATGTCGTTTAGTAAAGAAGCATTCCAATACAAGCGCTTGTTTCTGCTGAACCCAATGTTAACGACGAATGTCCTAAAGAAGAACAGAAATCCGCGGAGGACCTGTAGAGAAAGCCGAGGCATGGAACTCGAGCACGGACGAAAAGATGTGGGATTCTTCATCGTGAATAATTATTTTTGTAAGTTTTGTTTAAGCCAACTTATTTTTTTCTTAATATACTGTTTTTTTATATATTAAAATGTATTTTTCTTCAATATATGCACCCCTAAAAGCTTCCACTGCCATATTTAGAAATAAAATCGGATTTAAAATATCTAAAAATAAAAAATAATTTTGGCCGGATAAAACGCTGAAATACCCCTATGTGCGATGTATACATACAAGAGTGGTAAAAAGAAGTTTCCAATGTACCTAGAAAGGTAATATCTATGGCTCTAAATTAATTATAGAGTGTGGAAAGCTTTTCTAAGATTTAGATTTTACGTGATTTCTAAAACGGAAGTCATTACTCACACCAAACCTATACTAGCATGTTTATATTTATGTTGATAATAAAAATAGATTTTTCACTCATTTTTGCAATTTGAGTTTGATTCCTTCGTGACATGTTTCGTTAGACTAATAACACTAGTTTATAAAAAAATACTTATTTTTATGCATCGAACGAAACATATATTTTTGTTTTCCGCTAGCACGTCATAATTCTCAGATAGAACCGTTTCTGTTTCTCATCTAACCGCAGTAGTTGTAAGGATTTGTTTGTTTGATTCTGTAAACAACGAAGTGAAGTAAATACGAAAGATTGTTCTAAAATGTCGTCTAGAATGTGTAAAATTAATCCAAACCGTTTTTGCTATGTTTGTGGCAAAATTGCTCAGTTAAATCGACACTGTCCTATAACAAACTCACTGCAAAACGCTTATTTACATTATTCTGGATTTCCAGTGTGACATCAAGATAAATACTGGGTTCCTCATGTGGTTTGCACAAACTGCAGACTGATCCTCAACTACTGGTATTCAGGTAAAAACAGATTTTTGAACTTTGGCAGCCAACTAACCACGCAATCGACTGTTACTTTTGCTTGACTAAATCTTTTAGTTCCAACTCGAAAAATAAAGATAAAATAGAAGATGCAGATGTTTCATCAGTGTCTAAGCCTGTGCCTCATTCAAAGGATTTGCCAGTTCCTACATTACCCTGCAGAAGTGACTAAACCCGAAATGTTACAGCTACATCGAGCAGTATTTCACTGCACCAGAGTATTGACAGTGAGCAGTCCAGCTCGGATAACTCTGTCGGCGATGAGGACAGTCCACATTTGATAGCTCAGTCTGAATTCAACGATCTTATAAGAGCTTTACAGTTGTCTAAGTCTAAAAGTGAATTACTCGCCTCAAGGTTGCAGCAGTGGAAGTTGCTTGATCCTGACCAAGAGTTAATATTTATCGCTCCGGGAGTGAGACCTACGCTGCTTTTTTTACAAAAGAAAATGAACTTTGTATATTGGACTGCTCGAAGAAATGAAACAACCATACAACCCAGAAGAATGGCGTCTTTTCATGGATTCCCCGAAGACAAGCCTCAAAGCTGTTCTTTTGCACAACGGAAATAAAAAGCCATCTATCCCAATAGGTCATGCAGTGAATTGTAAAGAAACCTATGAAAAAAATGTCCATATTAATTAAATTGATCAAATATGAATGTCAAAATTGGTATATGTGAGGTTTTGGATGATAAACATTTGACAGTCATTTGACGGACGTTGAAAAGGCTCTCTGGAATTCCTTCAAATTTGTCGTTCGAGATTTTTTAGGCAATAGAAGAAATGACAATTATCAAGAGATCGTTGCAAATTTATTGCAGAATTACGAACTGATGGGTGTGAACATGTTCCTCACAATTCATCCCCATTTGGATTTTTTTCCGGAAAACCTTCGAAGTATGAGTGATGAGCATGGTGAGCGGTTTTATCAGAATCTAAAATTATATGAGCAAAATTAACATTATTTTTGGGAGCTAGAAGTTATCATTTTTAATTGTTTATTAGTACTCAATTTTTTTTTTTAAATTTTTTCTTATTAAATATATTAAAAGTTTGACAATAAAATCAAGAAAATATTCTCAAGAAAACTTAAATTTAGGGTTTACTAGTACTGAAGTAAATGAAGAAGAAAGGCCCCTGTGTGTTATTTGCTCAAAAATCTTGGCAGCAGACAGCATGAAACCAAATAAACTTTAACGACATTTGGAAACGCTTCATAGTGAGTACCTTAACAAACCCCGAGAATTCTTCGAATTAAGATTAAAATCATATGTAAAGCAGAAATCATTTTTTAAAAAAACTTTATCTATGAATGGAAAAGCTTTACTTGCCTCTTACAAAGTTTCATATAAAATACACAGATATAAAAAGTCTCACACCATTGGTGAAGAGCTTGTTTTGCCAGCCAGTTTGGAGACAATTTTGTTAAACAATTGCTATCCATACCTATATCAAGTGATACTGTTGCCTGTCGAATTGGTGATATAACTGAAGACGTACAGCATCAGCTTTTCGGGAAGTTGCGTGACCAATTGTTTTCAATTCAACTTGATGAGGCAACCGACAGCAATAAAGATGCTCATTTCATTGCCTATGATCGATTTTGTGATGGTATCTCAGCAGTAGAAGAACCATTTTTCTGCTAACCAATAGGATTCAAAGCAACATCCCTCGCTTTATTTGCTATCTTAAATGATTTTATAAACGAGCCAAATATGGAGTGGAAAAATTGCGTCGGAATATGTACCCATGGTGCTCATTCAATGTCTGAAAGATTTCAAAGTGTACAAGCACTTGTGAAACAAAAATCTGCACTGTGTGTGTGGATACATTGTATGATCCACAGAGAAGTTCTGGCTTCCAAAGAAATGAGTCCTGCTCTGAATATTCTGCTCACTACAGTTGTAACCTTTTGTAAATTATATTAAAATGAGATATCTAAAATCTAGAATTTTTTCTGCATTTTGTTAAGACATGGGTGCCGAATATTCAGCGTTGCAATTTTATTGCAACTTGTTTATGAATTAAGAAATGAAATCGCCATTTTTCTCGAAGAGGAAAACCGACCGGAAGCCGAGAAGTTTCGAAATAGTTAATTTGTGATGAAATTGAGCAACTTAGTTGATATATTCGAGGAACTAAATACCTTAAATCTTCAACTCCAAGGAAGAAATACACACATATTCGATACAAGTGATAAAATTTTTTGTATAAAATTGGAATTGTGGAGCAGAAATATAAAGCAAAAAAACCTAGAAATGTTTGCAAATGTGGATGAATGTGTTAAAACATACAAGGCTGAAGAACAACATATGAAAGTTGTTTTAGTAACCACTGAAAATCATCTAGCCATGTTGACAAGGAAATCTAAAAAGTATTTTCTTGCTGACGACAACTTGGTAGCAAGTTACGAGTGGGTTAGGGATCCATTTCAAAGTACTCCCGAAGAGGTCTCAGCTTCCGAAGAAGAAATCTTCATAGACTTCACGGCAAGTGGCGAAATCTAAAGACAATTTAATAATAAATCACTTTTTGAATTTTGAGCAGGGGTGAATGATGAATTTTCTGCACTGAAAACAAGAGCATTTCGTATACTATTAGCATTTTCAACATCCTACCTTTGCGAAACCGGATTTTCTGCCGTGGCTGCTTTGAAAACAACATATAGATCTCAATTAAATATAGAAAAAGCACTCAGAGTGTCTATTTCTAATATTAAACGACTGTTCGAAAATCTTTACTCTGCAAAACAGGTCCAAGGGAGTCACTAATAATTAATGTTTTTAATTTAGTATTGATATGTTAATTATTAGATAAATACATTGTGCAGTACTAATACAATCCTATTTATAGATGTATTATATCAGCGTAAATGTGTATTTTATTTTTTATTATGTTAGAATGTATTTTGTTTTGCTTTCCTTTCAATAAATTATATTAAATGTTTTTAATGAATGTTTTTAATAATAATTTCTTTTCGATACGCTCGCGCCCCCCAATAGTGTAATCACGCATCCCTAGTGGGGCGCGCCCCACAAGTTGAGAAACGCTGGTTTAAGGTTAAAACAATAATTTGCATTGCAGATTTCCATTTCAAATAAGAATCACACCCACCTAACTTAATTCGGTAATTGGTTATTTTATTATTTTACGGTCCGTCTAAACGAAGAGTAGTAGTATAAAATTTATCACTCTGCCACAAAAACATTTAAATATTCGTTTGGTTAAACCCATGGTATCTGTCGCCGAATATTTTAAG
>CM032449.1:52586981-52591981 GCA_019049505.1 Pachyrhynchus sulphureomaculatus | reverse complement strand
AGTATCGCCTCCGTAAGTAAGAACGGGATGTATCTATCTGTCAAATACTTTTCTTTTTGAACACATAGGAAGGTTAGATTTAAATACATAGGCCAGTTTGCCATATGCAGCCCAGGAGAGACCTATTCTCCGGTGATGTTTGTATACTTTTTAACAATGGCAGATTTAAGAATTGAACATCGTTTCCATTCGAGGTAATGGTAATGGTTTTTCTTGTTATGTTTTAATATATACCTATAATATATATACTTATATTTGAAATATCCAGATCTTTGTTTTGGGAAAACGATTTTTAAAATACATGTCCTCAATCATCTATTTGTCGCTGATTCAAGTTTTATATGTTTATTTATTGTATGATATAAGATTTTTTAAAAACTCGGTATGATGTATTTAAAAGCCATTAAAATGCCGACAACAGCAAAAAATGAACACCACCGATCACTTACAGATTAACTATCCAAATGCCGAAATAGACATCCTGGGCGACTTTAATGTCCACAACATCAACTGGTTTAAGTATTCAAATTCTACCGACGAACAAAGTCGTGAAGTTGAATCATTCTGTCAGTTGTGAGTTAACTCAGCTTATTGACGAGCCAACAAGGATCCCTGATCGAGACGGAGAGTTTACCAGTTTATAACACCAATCCAGAGATTGACACTGTCACCGTCAATCCGCCGTTAGGTTCTTCCGACCATAAACTGCTTTCAACATCTAGTATCTTACCAATCAGCGATAGAGAGGCGCCTAAATAGTGCAAGATTTGGCACCACACATCTGCTAAATGGGAGGAACTCATGGAATATTTTTGAACTTTCTCTTGGTTAGGTTATGTTGGTTTGTTGTCGATCCGACGATCCATCTAACTGTGCTAAGGGGATTTCCGATATTATTTTAGCTAGTATGGACACTTACATTCTTTTTTCGAACAAATGCCCTTTCAATGGCATGCCCTGGTTTGACCGAAAATGCATAGAAGCTGTTGCTTCTAAACATCTTGCCTACCGACAATCGCGTGAAAATCCTAACGTCATAAATCGTAACAACTTTGTTCGTGCCCGCAACAGATGCAAAGAAATTATCGATGAAACCAAGGAGGCACACAATCAACGAATTAGAAACAAACTTCTGGCTTCCTCCAACAATTTCAGATCAATCGCTAAGACAGTTAGTAAAAATTTCATCAAATCCACTCTTCGACCACTCGCACAGCCAGATAATTATACTGCAACAACACCTGCTGAGAAAGCGAACTTGTTGGCTAAAATCTTTGCTTCGCATGCTACTGTTGATTTTCAAGGAAAAATATCACTATTTCCATAGTGTAGTCAAGATTGCTCGATACTGTCTTCAGATAGCGTGTCATTAAACGTATCTTAATGAGGCTAGACACCAAAAAAACTTCTACAGCTGCGTGCTGACGGAATACCTATTCAAGAACTACGCGAGAGAACTAACAAGTGTTTTCTGTAGACTTTTCAAACCTATCCTACAGAAATGGAATCTTTCGCTCTTGCTGGAAATGCACCACAGTTCAGCCAATACTCAAAAAAGGAAGAAGACCTTGCCAAACAACTACCGACCTATCGCACTGTTTTCAATAATATGGAAAGTCATGGAAAAGGCTATCAATCAGCATCTTCTAAAATATCTTGGATGATTCAATATTATTAGCGACCATCAATATGGCTTTCGTAAACATAGAGCAACAGGAAATCTTCTAACTTATATAACACATGTTTGGAACAATGCAATTAAAATACTTGAAGAATCTTGAGCGGTTGCTTTTGATATATCCAAGGCATCTGATCGTATTTATTGAGATGGGTTGTTGGCTAAGCTACGCTCTTCTGATATGTCTGAAAAGTTCTGTTTATGGCTCTTATGTTTCGTCCAAGACCGTTCTTTACCAGTAGCAGTCGACGGATTTCTTTATAACATCTTCACTATCAATACCGGTGTATCCCAGGGTTCCATACTGTGTCCTACTCTCTTTCTCGTTTACATTAACGATCTGCTAGAAAAGACAAGGAATTCAAATCTACAGCTTTACAGATGACAGTATTGCTTAATCTATCTCTTCATTCACCTTGAATACTCGAACATCGGCTACTTCTACAAGGTCCGCAGACAACGGAAGGTCGTTCATCTTAACAAAGACCTGAAAGAAACTCTATCTTAGAGTGACAGTATCCAAGTAGAATTTAACGCTACAAAAACCCATGCAGCAATTTTTCCTAAAAAAACTAATGTTGCTAAGCCCTACATAGTTATGTCGGGGCACTCTATTCCCCTAGCATCGTCCTTCAATTTGCAGGGCGTTGATTTGAGAGGAAATATGTTTTGGCATGAACATGCTGCAAGCGTATCCAAGAAGCTAGGAATATTATTTCGAACTAGAAATTATACCGCTCACATGTTTGGGGCTCTGCTCCCATGTTTGGGGCTCTGCTCTCAAATTCAAATATTTTTGAATAATTACAAAAAAAGGCAAAGATATATTTTACTGCACTTGACATTAGATCACTGCTACAATTGGACTAAAGAAGGCGAAAACGCTTTAACAAGATATGAAAGTTTCCTCAGCGATTTATATTTGGGAAACAATGCATCTAATAATAAATTAAAATAATAATACGTCATACCTAGAAAAAAAATAAAATTTAATCATACTAAAGAAGATTTCTCTTCTTCTTCCAAGTTATTGCCCCTTACTAGCTGAACGTTACCTTACCGTTTACTTTTATATGTTTTGAACAAAGTGGAATCGAATTTGACATAAAAAGTAGTTCTATAACAATTTCCAGGGTGTTAATACTGGAAATACGGACATTGGTAAAGAATTTTTCTTGTGACAAATCCAAGGTTTTTTAATGCGAGAAAAAAGTGAGATGATAACATTAACTTGAGGGGTGGAGGTAATTTAATATTAATTAGTAACTTTGTTACGTTCGTTCAAACTAAATAATTCAATAAACATATATATATATATATATATAAATATATATATATATATATATATCTATATAAATATATATATATATATATATGTATATAAATATATAATATATCTATATATATATATTATATATATATATATATATAGGTTATAGATTTGCTTAGCTATAATCCAAGCTATGTTAAGTTTTCGGTAATTGACCTTTATATATTTTGGGTAACTTAAAAACTTTTATAAGAAATCTTTTAATAAAAAAAATTATAGATAACCTATTACTAAAACCTTTTCAAAATCCAGATCAACAAATTTTGTTCAACTTATCCCCAACTTTCCCTATTTCCTTTTTTTTAACATTTTTTTTTTTTTTTAAATTTATTACATACAAGTCATTTTTCGAATATTACAAAATTTGGTATGACTATAAAAAAAACTAATAATTTTCCTTTTTTCACAGCAGGGTGCTTATGTTATATTACTAGTGTCACGATTCAACTTTGGTATGCTCCAGGGTAGTTAGGGTTTATCGATTACTGAGATTTTTGTCTCTCAATTAAACATCTTGTAAAAATCTTATTTTCGACTTCTACCTTAAAGATTTTAATATAATCCCAATATCAATAACAATCTTCTTTAAAAGTCGTTCCCCCTTATTGCCTAAATGTTTGCTTTTCAGCTCTTTTTTCGCTTAACTAAATTATATTAAAAACAAAAACGGCAGACAAGCTGTGTTTGTCAAAGACCCATTAATCTAATTCTTCTTTATATTCCTCACCTTTTTTCGCAATGTCAGGTTAAGATCACGCCTAAGAAAGGAGTTTTAGTCAAATGGTAAACACTCTGTTGAAAAAAGAACTTAATATTTGTACACAAACAATAACGGGAAAGAATAAATGTTTCTTTGTCTGTTATGAATTTTTTTTTTTTTAAAACGTTTCCAAAAATTTTGTTTTGAAAGGTGTGCGAATAAAGTCGCTTTTTGTCTAAATTTACAAGTAAAAGAAAGAAAAACATATATAACCCAGGGTGTAGAAGGATTTTTAGGAAATTCTGTAATGGAGAGAATTTAATCGTTCTAATTTTGATACTAAAACAGGTATTCTGGATTATAAAAATTACTGTATCATTTTTCAAATGTTTGATGATGTGGTAAAAAACAACCCTTTTAAATAAATAAATTAATAAAGTTACTGTCATATTGCCAAACGGATTCCACTTCAACTGTTCACACAAATTTTACACTCACTCATTAAATGTATTCAAACTCTTAAAAATACTTGCTGTGTTTCATATTTAATGTGTCGCACATTCTCGGGTATAATAAAAATAAGCACAAAACAAAAGCGGCAGGCAGTTTGTTGACATGGCCTCCTCCTCCACAAACAGAGCGACTCCCTCTCAACAAATATAGTAACTCTTCCTCCCAAAAATATAAATAAATATTAATATATGCCTTGTCCAGCATACACAAAGTGACTTTCTCCCAATAAAATAACCTTGAAGAAGATCAAATCGCATTCATGGAAGAGCAGGTGTGGGGATATAATGTCAACATCTAAACGGTCTATTAGTGATTTCCAACCAACAAATCAATAAATTGCATGAAACTTTTTGTGATTAGTTAACGAAGAGTTTTGTTTATTCTATGCATTAGGAGACCAGATTGGATTAATTATTACAATGATTTGGTAAATTTATATCTAGATGGTGCAGCATAATCTTGTAACCGTTATTTTGAAACAGTAAACATATTGAAATTTGTCAAGGAATTAAAGAAAAATGTCAGTTTTTGAAAAACTATATTGAAGATGCCCCTGTTGTGGGAAGATCATATAAGTGAAGCTGTTGAACTTTTAGAACTTTCTGTGTAAAAAATGGAGAAATTAGTGACGAAAATGTATAAAGACTTCATTATGTCATAGGCAAGTTCTCCAAATTGCTCATTGGCTGGTAAAGAAACGGAAGCTCAAGATTGATCATTAAATTCTGAGGTTTACAGATCATATTTCGCTGTCAAGGAGTGCAGCACAAATATATGAA
>CM032449.1:52509165-52586881 GCA_019049505.1 Pachyrhynchus sulphureomaculatus | reverse complement strand
GTTTTTATTTTTATATTATCCAATCAATTACCTATTTATTTGACATAAATAAAACAGCATTAATTTAGAAAAGCATAAGTTTATTAAGTTTTAAAGAAAAGTGAAATTAATGTTAGTAAAAGTCAATATTTAGTTAAGCCACCTTTAGCCGCTATCAAAGCTTTAATGCTGCATGCTATCAGTGCAAGATTGTACTGTCTCCTGCATTTGAGGATGATGATTCCACACATGAATAATCTTTTCTAGGAGCTGGGTTTTGTTGGTAATCACATCTTTAGCCACTTCTCTTTTCATCAGCTCCCACACATTTTCAATGGGGTTCATATCAGGGCCAATCCAACAGAGGGATATTTTTTTCTGCCAAAAAAAGCTTTAACAGACCGAGCAGTGTGGCAGGGAGCTCCATCTTGCATGAAAGTGAATGGTTCCCCATTTGGAAACCATTCTCTGAGCTGCGGAATCAACCGATTTTGTAATACTTCTTTGTACTGATCTTGCCTCATTATTCCTTTGACGACGTACAGACGTCCAGTGCCCTTGCCGCTGATGACTGACCAAATCATCACTTTGGTGGGATGTTTAAAACCGTCGGGACGACACAATCAGGATGAAACTTTTTCTCCATGACAACGACGCACATACTGAGCTTTATTCTGCAAAATTTCGAATGTGCTTTCGTCACTGAAGCAGACCTGTCAAAAATAGGAAAAATATATAAACTTCCATGTTTATTTGCTTTATTTAACTGAAAATGATAATAATGTATCAATTATTGATTAAATTGCTGTATCTTACCGATCTCCAGAAGTCCACATCTTTGTCTTGCCATTGTTTGGCCCACTTCAGGCGCTTTGCTTTCATTGCAGCTGTTAACTTGGGCTTCCTGGCGGGACGACAGGCCTTAAAATCTAATTCTTTCAATTTTCTTCGAACAGTGCGCTCAGAAGCATTTACGCTAGCATCCTGGAGTTGTGATTTTATTACCTTTGTGGTAGCAAATCTGTTTTCTACACAAATTTTCTTCAAACATCTCTCTGACCGTGGAGTGAAAATTGGTTTTTCTACCGCATCTTTTCTTTCTTTCGGGCTTAATTCCTTCCCTGACTCAATTTTCTTTTTTATGCGTCGTACACTAGCTTCAGAAACCTCCAATCTTCGTGATATTTCTCGGTTTGTAAATGTTTTCGCAATCACAAGGGCCTTCACTTCAGCTTTTTTACGTGGTAAAAGATCGCCTTTTCTACCCATAATGAAAATAGTCCAATTACTTTTTTTTAAAACACTGCATACAAAATAAACTAATAACTGAGTAGTATAAAACTGTTAAACAAACAATCACAGTCCATAAAGCCACAGAAACACGTCCGTACCTGACTCGATTCCGATCGCGACTGATACAGGTTTGTACTTATTTACGTTCATGTATCACTTTGTCAACACAGTGTTGCCATATGTTAAAAATAAATACAAATATGTAGTCTACAACAATTCTTTTAAATAAAAATCAATAATATTGTAGTTTAAATATACCATTATTGCATAAAAACTCTTAAGAAACATAAAATTACTAAAAAAAAATACAGTGCGTCTAATAATTTGGCCAGGGACTGTATATATATATATATATATATATATATATATATATATATATATATATATATATATATATATATATATATGTATATATATATATATATATATATATGTATATATATATATATATATATATATATATATATATATATATATATATATGTATATATATATACATATATAATGTTATGTATATATATATACATATATATATCAAGGATTTTCTACAGCTAACGCTGTCTTACTTCTCTCAGCATTTGATTCCATCCGTTTCTATCTTCCCAGTCTCCATCTGTTAGACCCCTGTCCTCCATAGCCTCGTCCACATCGTCTCTCCACGATCGTCTGGGTCTTCCTCTTTTTCTTCTCCCTATAGGGCTCCACTCCGTTATTTTCTTTATCCACCTATTATCTTCGCTCCGTCTTATGGGTCTATACCATTTTAATCGTTTTTCTTCAAGGGTGTTTATTGCGTTCTCTTTGATGTTCATTCTGCCTCGTATTTCTTCATTTGGTATTCTCCCCATACCTGTCACTATACAACATCTTCTCCAATACTCCATCTCTACCGCGTTAATTTTAGATTTATTTCTTTTGTTGATCGTCCATGTTTCTGACCCGTATATCATTATGCTTTGTATTATTGATTTGTATATGCGTGTTTTGTTTCTCTTTGTAATGTGTTTGTCCCACAGGATCGAATTTAATTGTCTTATGCATGTCCGCGTTTGTCCTAATCTAGCTTTGATCTCTTCTTCTGATGTAGCGTTTTTTTGAAATGATGGTACCTAAATATTTAAATCTATCGATTCCTTTGATTGTTGTTTCGTTATCGACTTCTAGATTCTCCACATTTCCCTCCTTTGTTGTTAGATATTCCGTTTTATTAAAGTTTATTGCTAATCCTGCTTTAGTGTATTCTTCTTTCGGTTTTCTTACCATATAACTGAGGTCTCCTCATCTTGCGTTATGATTACTTGGTCGTCCGCGAAACTTAGATTATATACGTAATCTTCTCGTATTAGGACTTCCATTCCACTACATTTTTGCTTCCATTTTTTTTTAATATTTGTTCGAGGTTTATTTTGAATAGTGTTGGGGATGTAGAGCATCCTTGTAATAGGCCTTTTGATGTTTGAAGTCTCTTCCCTATTTTATGTCCTATTTTTATGTTCACTCTGTTGTTTTCGTAGAGAGCGTTTACTGCGTATATGAGTTCTTTGTCAATGCCTATTTTTTTCATTGCGTTCCATAATCTTTGTCTTGGTATTGAGTCATAGGCCTTTCTTATGTCTATCAAGGTTAGATGAACTTCTCTATTCTTTGCCAGTTCTTTTCCATTGTTTGGTTTATAGCGTATATGTGGTCTATACATGATTTTAAGGCCGTAAAGCTTGCTTAGTCTTCTCCAATTTTTCCTTTTATATTTTCCTCTATGATATTTTTAATAATTTTTCCATACAAACACCCCATACTCGATATTATGTTTAGGCCTCTATAGTTTGTGCATTTTCTGCGGTCTCCCTTTTTACATATAGATTAATTTAGGCTGTTGACCATTCCTTTGGTATTTTTTCTCCATTGATCGCTCAGTTTAACATGTTTCTTAGCATTCGATGTAATTTATTAGACCCGTACTTAATCATTTCATTTACCACACCTCCAGGCCCTGTAGATTTATTATTTTTGAGTATTTTTATTGTGTTCTTTACTTCTTCATAGCTTAGTTCTGTCTCTTTTTTTTTCCTTATTCTGTTCTTCTTCAGGGTTCTCTTCTTGGAATTCTTGTCTGTCTTCTGTTAGCAGTTTTTTATAATATTCTTCCCACTCGCTTTCTGGGATATACTCTATATACGCCTTCTCTCTATTGTTGGTCCTTAATGCATTAATTATTCCCCATGACTCTTTGCTTCTAGTTCCTCCTATATACTGTTTTACATGTTCGCTCGCTTTTTCCCATGTCTCGTTCTTTTCTTTGTTTATCATCCTTCTCGTTTCTGCATTTTTCTCTTTTATATTTCTATAGATCTTCTTCTGATTTTGTATTCAGCCATTTTTCGTATAGTATTTTTTTCTCCTTTATAGATTCTTTCGTTTTTTCACAGATTCTACTTTTATATTTCTTATTCTCGTTGTCTTCTTTACCTAATGCTTCTAGGGCCGCCTGTTTGATGCATTCTTTTTATGTGGTCATACATCTGTTGGAGGTTGTCGTAGTTAAATTCATTTAATTTTTGATCTAATCGTCGTCTATATAGGTCTCTTATCGTTTTGTCTTGCAGTAAGTGTATTTTGTATTTAATTTCTTTGTCTGCTTTTTCTGTTATCTCATTACTATTTCTGTTTTCTTTCTCTATTTTTCCTGTTTGTTTTATTGTCTTGTATATGTTTTAATAAGTACTTATTTTGTTATAGTAGCTGTAGCATTACATGTTATAAAATAAAACATATATATAAATATATTTAATTTATTTTATTCATTCAAGCACAGATAAATGACGACTTTGAGTGATAAATATATTTTGGTGTTAAAGCTCTTAAAGTTGATTGATCATCTAGCTGAATTATATGTTTAGATGAATACTTTTTAATATACTCTCCTTTTTCATTTCCTTTAACATAAATAAATAGTGTGTTCTTGATAAGTTACTTGACAATATCCGCAAAACATTGAAGACCTGTGTCTCCTAAATTCAATTTAATACAGTGATGATATCCAACTCCTTAGCCTGAAACCTCTGAGGTGTGGTGACTACCAATGACACTAATCATCATGGCAGTGTTCATGAGTTGTTATAATATAGTGGGCTCCCAATTCCGCCTACATTGAAGTTCCACAGCTATTTTGGAAATATGTTCTTCACGCCAGTGAAAACCTGGTTCTGAACTTGTTAAAAGAATACATTCTCATCGCTCTAAGTTAGTAATGATGGATACTCCTGACCTTCATCATATCAGGATATGTGGGTGGGGGATAGACGATGATGTATCATTAGCCAAATGGCTTGTTTATGTAATTTTGAAAAAAAGCAAATTTAAAGCAAAAGGTTGCTTACATACATAGCGACTTATTTTTTCCCTATCGTAAACCGCTAGTTCTTTAGGAATAAATTTATTTTTCTCACTCATAAATCCTTGTATAATCCATAACAAGCCTCTTATTTATAAAGTTGTTAACTAGTCTTGAAATTAGTAAATTTCATGAACACCAAACTTTTTCTTCTATTACTCTTCCAATTTCTTAACAAAACACTAACTTTTGATGAAACACTGAAAAAGTAATTATCCTTTTAAGTCAAAGACATAATCAGAACTATTTGTGTTTTTAAATTTGTACAATAAATATACTACAACTCAAGAGTGGGGAGGAAATTTAACGTTGTTTTACTTTTTTCGTTCATAGATTGTAGCTAAATATTTTATCGCGACAAATAATATGCTATTGTGTTAGCCGGAATTTTTTCCTTTCTTTCAGATTCATTCCTCATTGTTAGTGGATCACTCTGTAATAAATATTGTTGATGTTATATAGACAATAGGTGCATTGGACTCAAATTCTGTTGAATTGAATATAGGTTGTAATAGGAAATCATAATATATTTTTCAGGAAATCGGAAAACATTTCATACAGTGTAGCAAATTTATTATTTTTAAAATCAAGTTGGAGATCGTTGGGTATCTTTCAGAATGTAGAAAAAGATTTATAGTTCTTAGTTCATAGTGATCAAATTTACTTATCACCTTTCACATTACCACATACTTTGGAAAGCAACGAATACATGAAGCGGAGTCTCGACTTTTGTAGAAGTTTTTACAGGCCAATTATATCTTGTGATTTCTAATAATTGCGGATATTCAATTAATTTCCATCTTCGGAAAAAGATAAGAATATCGCTATTTCTATAAATAAGTTTGGTAAGAGCTAGCTTTTAAAGGATAACTACAGTAAACAAAGTTTGGTTTTTGTAACTTTAGATTCAACTTCTTCTTCAACTGTGGATACTAGTTATACATCGTTACTTCTTATGAGAATTCATTCTTGTTGGGAATGCAGAATTTGAGGCACAATCTAAACAGGAAGAAACCTTATACCAACTACACAACCTTTACAAGAATTAGTTTCAACATTTGGATACATTGAACGAATCTTGACGAATAGTTCACGATTATGAAATGGAAAGATTCTGCCTAGGACTAACATGAAGATCTGTTAGGTTTATTGGCAAAGATGGTTTATATGAGTTATTTAAAAAAGAACCTGTTCGCTATAAACAAAACAATCTTGATAATTATATGAATATTTTAAAAGCAGTTAACGCATATCGCAGGAATCACGATCCGAACGAACAAGTTCAAGGAAATGATTCATTCAAATATATGACAATAATAGGACCTTATTAGGAAAGGTATCTCTAAAGCCAAATCTATTTATCCTGGTCAAAATTTGTTTCGAGGTATGATATCAATTAATCAGAGGCAGATCAGAGCTAATAAAGGAACTTCACCTACAAAGAGGGGGCTATGCTAATTTACGTTTAAAAAATAATAAACAGCAACAACAATGAAATTATTCTATTATAGAAAAACTATGTTAAAAGAATGTTACTATACAAATAAACAGATAATCTTCTACATTAACACACTTACACTTGAAAAGTTTGGCCGTCATATTTCAAAATGTTACATAAGGAGTATAGATGTGTCCTCCTTGAAAAATTCCATATTTTCAAACAAATATAGTAACTCTTCCTCCCAAAAATATAAATAAATATTAATATATGCCTTGTCCCAGCATACACAAAGTGACTTCTCCCAGTAAAATAGCCTTGAAGAAGATCAAATCGCATTCATGGGAAGAGCAGGTGTGGGGATATAATGTCAACATCTAAACGGTCTATTAGTGATTTCCACCAACAAATCAATAAATTGCATGAAACTTTTTGTGAATTAGTTAACGAAGAGTTTTGTTATTCTATGCATAGGAGACCAGATTGGATTAATTATTACAATGATTTGGTAAATTTATATCTAGATGGTGCAGAATCTTGTAACCGTTATTTTGAAACAGTAAACATATTGAAATTTGTCAAGGAATTAAAGAAAAAATGTTGTCAGTTTGAAAAACTATATTGAAGATCCTGTTGTGGAAGATCATATAAGTGAAGCTGTTGAACTTTTAGAACTTATTCTATTATAGAAAAACTAAAAGAATGTTACTATACAAAATAAACAGATAATCTTCTACATTAACACACTTACACTTGAAAAGTTTGGCCGTCATATTTCAAAATGTTACATAAGGAGTATAGATGTGTCCTCCTTGAAAAATTCCATATTTTCAAATTTTGAGAATAAAATTATAAAAAAATTTAGTTATTCTAAACATGTTGAATACAAAACAATTTATAATTCTAAATCTGATTTAAAAATAGATATTAACGATGTAAAGAAGAGACTTAATGGAAATAATGGAGATGTACAAAATATTGTACAAAAGCAAAATTATTTGCTTAACAATAGAGTTGACAATTTTAAAAAAGTTCGTGATGATATGAATAGAAATATTGAGACAGGTATATAAAACTTAATTTTTTAGTATCCAAAATGACAGTGTAAACGTTAATGTTTAGAAAAAAAAATTTAGGAGGTTAGTGGCAAAACTGATGTCGGTTTCTCAAAAGACATAGCGTTAATAACAGAAAAAAAATCAAAACTATAGAAGAAGCTTCAAACAGCAATTTATTTGTGAATATCACAAAAAATAGTGAAAAAATGAAAGAGATTTTGGCACAATAATATAATCTAGAGTTAAAATACCCAATTATGATTATGACTAATTATTGAAAGAGATATGATCTTTAAATGAATAAGTAAGATCTACAGTAGGAAAATTTAGTTACGGAAATTATAACAAATACTGACAAAATCGATGAGATTTTTACCCAGTTAAAAAGTTGAGAAAATGATTTTAAAGCGAATATAGATGACAAGTTACTCAAAGAAAAAGATGTTCTATTGGAAATGATTTAAAGTTAGAATCTCTTAAAAAGAATTAACAAATCAAATTTAGGAGAAAGTAAAAATAACAATAGGGATACAAATACTTTGCAAACGTTTATTTAAACACTAAAATTAACGTAAAAGTTGGAGGACTTAAAAGTTATGTCGAAGATATTCAAAACAACAGCAATAAAACAATTGAAACTCTTCAGAATAATATTAGAAAAATTAAAAATAAGGTTGACCTGTTAGATAAATGAATTTATATAACGTAAATTGTTTTTTAAGAAAAATATTTACGAATAAGCATTAGTAAAAAATCTCAACATGAATGCGAAGCGAAGAAGAACAATTGTGAAAGGGTTTAAACGATATATGACAAGTTGATTTAGTTGAAATTCAATCTTATACCAGGTTTGGTAAATCATATAAATATATTTTAGTAGTAATAAAGTATGTTTGGACACAACTAACTTTAAACTAAAAGTGAAAAGTGTGTAACATTAGCAATCAAAAAAGTTTTAGATAAAGCTATATGGTAAAGCGAGCAAATTTGCAAACGGATTTGAGAAAAATATATTATAATAGAGAGTGTTAACAACTAACGAAACATTATAAAATAAATCATTTTAGTAGTTTTTCTAATTTAAAAGCTAGTATAGTGGAGTGGGCTAACCAAACTTTGAAAAACATTATGTGGAAATAGCAATCAAGTTAACTATAAGTGGTATAATATATTACCAACTATTGTAGACAAATATAATAATATTGTTCACAGAAGTACGGGATACAAACCTATTGAAATTAACAACAAAAACGAAAGAAATATAGTGCTAATTTATTAGAATTTTGAGAAGTATTCGATAAAATTTATACTCCAAATTGCTCTTCTGAAATTTTTCAAGTAAGAAAGGTGTAGTTAACAATTAAAAATATTGAGGGTTGTTGTTACGTTAATGAACTAGAGGAAGTAAATATCCTGATGTGTATCTAGTGGCAACAATTAAGAAGAAAAGGAAATAAAGTTTCTGTTAAATGGTTAGGATTTGATAAAAGTTATAATTCATATTCTAACGAAAGATATCTATTTTATAAAAATATTAAGCCAAAATTAGAATTGAATTATATGTTTATTAATAAATTATAATATTTAACCTATCATTATTTATTCTATATGTTTATTAATAATAATTCTTAATTTTTTACTGAAATCAAATTGACAACAAGAATATTGTTTCGGTTTTTTTTTCGTAATTTTTTTCTTCCCGTTAATTTTTTTTTTTTTTATCTTTAGCACATATATACATTATAATTTGGGAGGGGGAAGCATATATTAATATTGAAAGTTGATTAATATAATCTTGGGAGAAAGAGTTACTCTGTTTGTTGGAAGGAGTAACTTTGTTTGTGGGAGGAGAAGGAGGAGAAAGAATTCTCAAAAACTATCTACTTATATACTTCTGGTAGTATGAGGGTACGTAGTTTACACCTTCTCTTTTTCTGTTCTTAGTTACTACTTTAATCTACATGACAATTAGACATACTCCTTAAAACCATTGTCTGCATATATTGTAAATAACTTGTAATTACAACGTTTCTGTTAGTATTCTTATTTTTTTGACGGTTTTTTTACATTCGGCAGTTTTTTTCCCGTTTTTGGAAATGTGTTATTTCTTTTCGCTAACCTTTTTTTAGTGGATCACAGCACTAGCATTAAGTTTGGTTTTAAAATTCTAGAAATTTACTAGAACTAGGTAGATTTCAATAGTAATTTCTTCCCTGTCCAGTTTACGCTTCCTATTTTTTATATGTAACCAAAAATTTATATTTTTTTTAGTTTTATAGAACTTCTGGTTCTAGAATCGCTAGAATATTTTTGTATGGTTAGTCTGTAAAACAAGAAAAAAAGTTTTTTTCTAACTTTGCCTCAGTTAATCCATTAGACAATAACACAAATTGAAAATGGCATTTGTATATATTAAGAATATTGATAATACGATATTAAAACTAAAAGTTTTCGGAAAGTGAAAAATTAATTCTATGGGCAACATTTATTACAAATTATTATAATAAATGATACACTTTAAGAGTATCAACATAAGATTCATAAAAACGGCAAAGGAGAACTCCTATGTCCGGCAAATTTCCAAGAATTTATAACCTCGTCTTAACTCCAACAATGTTTAAACAAAAGAAAATAATTAAGCAAAGAGGATAAAACGAACAAAACTGAAAACGAAAAAAAATAGAGAAAAGAATTTTGTTCAAATTAAAATTGTATGTTTATTGTCGACATGTACCTCATTCTCGTCAATGCAATGCCTACAAACTTGTTACGGTCTCCGTGACCAATCATTAACCAATTCTTTCAGTTTCTGGTTAATGTACCATTATGATATTACGTTCAAATTGCAGTTTCACAAAATGCAGCAATAAACGTTTTCATCAGTAAATCATTTTTTGACGCGTTAAGTCGTTACCTGACAGTAAACGTTTGACACAAGCCAACTTAATTTTTTTTTTTTTTTAATTTGATCTCCTTAATTTCAAATATCAATAATTCCAAAACAGTTCAATTTAGACATATGATATGTTAAACAAATAATATCGAGAATTTTTAGTGGGACTCAAAAATAAAATAATAAATACGGCTTCCTATTTAAAAAAAAATTTAAGATGTCATAATTTCTTGGAAGTGACAGTTCAAAACATATTACGGTCAACGTCAGCATGTGCGCCATATAATACCCTATTACTTTTATTTAAATATTTTTTTGATATATTGATTAATAAATGCTGTGGAATTATAATTTTATACACACACACACACACATATATATATATATATATATATATATATATATATATATATATATATATATATATATATATATATATATATACATATTGGCGTTTCTAGAATTAATTATAGTATAGGACTGGAAAATAACATAAAGTTTGTTCTATTTGAAAACTATGAAGTATGTGTTATATATTAAAAACGCCATGCGCGATTATTTCTATTTTAACTGCAAAAATTTTTTTAATAACGCTATAAGCGGTGTCTTAAGCATTTTCGTCTAACTCTATAAATAAGCCAGTAAGATAGGTAGTCCATTAGCAATCAATAATTTTATTTATAAGTAAATATGATTGGGAAAAGGCTTAATGCAGAAGCTATGCTTCTTTTCAAAAGGATTATGCCGCTAAAGGAAGACTTAACGCTGGCATTTTTTTATTTTAATAAGAACAAGATTTACAAGGTAAATAACAAAATAAGTTTTTTAAATTTATTATATCTTAACTGGAAACCCATCTTGGTAGGAGTAAACAATTTTCTTTACTTAATTAATTATTACTGAAATAACTAAGAAAGTTATGAAAGCGTTTCCTCAAGGAAAGTATTATAAAAGCTAACGGTTCCTATTTGTAAGCATATTAATACCATAAAAAAAATCTCCAACGATAACGACTATTTTATATTTGTTTTCTATTGTGTAATCTACATAAGTTGTTATATACCTCCAAAGGGAAGTCTTTTTGTATATGTTTTTCAAGGCCATGCCAGATTTATTTCAGTATGAATAAATAAAATTTTGTGTCTTAACCACAACTTTTAGACTCACTGCCTAACTAATGACAAAAGACTTTTTTTGACAGTCAACCACATTTGGAGTATCCCAAGTTTCCTGTTTTTTTACTAGATTCAAATCAGTAAACAGACTTAAGACTTAAAAATATACTCAGCAATGTTTTAAGTAACTAGAACTAAACTCTTCATCAGAGCCATTAACCTGAACTACTTGCAGAGATGATCATAACATTCTACTAATTAAAACTGAGGATATTACTACATAAAATATGTCAATAATTATTAAGTAGTTGACTTCTGCTTTATTTCCTAATAAGAGTTGGTTCCCTTATTTTAAAAATAGTGGTTATTTTTACTTGAAAATATTTATACCCATTTCCTCGGTATAAAGTCGTTTCAATTTTCCAATAAAAATTACAGAGAAAATCTTATACCAATAAAAATAGTAATGTGTCTCAAGACACATAAAACGATGGCGTACGTTTCCAGAATTAAATTTTAATAAATAATGCGCTTGTGCTTTCTGTGGTTATACAGAACGATGGTAAGATGGAGAAAGTCAGCAATAAAAGAAAATCGTTTTGAATAAATTATGTTCGCTTAAGATAATTAAGTTATTTTTGATTTGGATATTGCTACAGGGAATCTTGCCTACACGAAAAAAACTATTCGGGAATTTTACTAGTACTAATTGCAAATTGTCTCATTATATATATATATATATATATATATATATATATATATATATATATATATATATATATGTATATATATACGGGTGTTATGGAATTTACTGTATATATTGGAACTGGTACCTTCTTGTAGCAAGAACGATTGCAGAAAATTTATTTTAAATAGCAGATCTCAATTTGATGTTATGTGGTTAAAAATAACGACTCAACAAACCACAAGGTTCATCTATATCCTGTATCGACCACCAAGTGATACCAATTTTCGAACACTTTTCGCTTCTCTTGCAGACACCATCGATCATTTACAAAGTAACTATCCAAGTGCCGAAATTGCCGTCCTGGGCGACTTTAATGTCCACAATATCAACTGGCTCAAATATTCAAATACTACCGACGAACAAGGTCGTGAAGCTGAATCATTCTCAATCAGTTATGGCTTAACTCAGCTTATTGACGAACCAACACGGATCCCTGATCGAGACGGGGAGTTCGCCAGTCTTCTTGATCTGTTTTTAACCACCAATCCGGAGATTTACACGGTCACCGTAAATCCGCCGTTAGGTTCTTCCGACCATAAACTGCTTTCGACATCGAGTATCCTGCCAATCAGTGACAGAGAGGCGCCTAGGCCGCGCAAGATTTGGCACTACAAATCTGCTAAATGGGAAGATCTCATGGAATACTTTCGAACTTTCCCTTGGATGGACGTTTGTTTTCGATCCGATAACCCATCTGACTGCGCCAGGGAGGTCTCCGATGTTATTTTGGCTGGTATGGAAGCTTACATCCCTTTTTCGAAGAAATGCTCCTCCAACGGCAAGCCTTGGTTCGACCGAAAATGCAAAGAAGCTGTTGCTTCTAAACATATTGCCTACCGACAATGGCGTGAAAATCCTAACACCTTAAATCGAAACATCTTTGTTCATGCCCGGAACAGATGCAAGGGAATTATCGACGAAACCAAGGAGGCACACAATCAACGAATTAGAAACAAACTTCTCGCTTGTCCCAACAATTCCAGGTCCTTTTGGGCAGTCGCTAAGGCAGTTAGTCAAAAACTTTACCAAATCCACGATACCACCACTCACACGGCCAGATAATTCCATTGCAACCACACCTGTTGAGAGAGCGAACTTGTTGGCTGAACTCTTTGCTTCACATTCTACTGTCGATTTCCAAGGAAAAACACCACCTACTATTCCCATATTGCAGTCAAGGATGCCCGATGTTGTCTTCAGACAGCGCATCATAAAGCGTATTTTAATGAAGCTAGACACCAAGAAGGCTTCTGGCGCTGACGGAATACCTGCCATAGTTCTCAAAAACTGTGCAAGGGAACTAACACCAGTTTTCTGTAGAGTTTTTTTTAACCTATCCTACAGAAAGGGAATATTTCCGTCCTGCTGGAAATGTGCCACGGTTCAGCCGATACCTAAAAAAGGTAAGAAGTCCTTGCCAAATAACTACCGACCAGTTGCACTGCTTTCAATAATATCGAAAGTCATGGAAAAGGTTATCAATGAGCATCTTCTAAAATATCTTGAACGATTCAATATTATTAGCGATCACCAATATGGTTTTCGTAAACATAGATCAACAGGAGATCTTCTGACTTATGTAACACATGTTTGGAACAACGCAATTGAACACTTTGGAGAATCTCGAGCGGTTGCTCTTGACATATCCAAGGCATTCGACCGTGTTTGGCACGATGGACTGTTGGCTAAGTTGCCCTCTTATGGTATGTCTGAAAGGTTCTGTTTGTGGCTCTCATGTTTCCTCAGAGAGCGTTCTTTACGAGTGGCGGTCGACGGATTTTTCTTTCTAACACCCTCACTATCAACGCCGGTGTGCCCCAGGGCTCCATACTGTCTCCTACTCTCTTTCTCATTTACATTAACGATCTGCTGGAAAAGACCGGGAATCCAATCTATAGCTTTGCAGATGACAGTACGCTTGTCTCTTCATTCACCTTGAACGCTCGGACATCGGCTGCTCAGGCGAATATCCGCAGACGGCAGGAGGTCGTTCAACTTAACAAAGACCTGGAAGAAATTCTATCTTGGGGTGACAGTAACCAAGTGGAATTTAACGCTACAAAAACCCAAGCGGCAGTTTTTTTTTTTTCTAAAAAGTTAACGTTGCTGAACCCGACATAGTTATGTCGGGGCACTCCATTCCCCTAGCATCGTCGCTCAATTTGTTGGGCGTTAGTTTGGGAGCAAATATGTCTTGGCATGAACATGTTGCAGGCATAGCAAGGAGAGCTTCTCAAAAATTGGGAATATTATTTAGAACCAGAAAGCTTTACACCCCACAGCAACTGTTAATTCTTTACAAAGCCCAAATTCGACCAACTATGGAATACTGCTCCCACGTTTGGGGCTCCGCTCCCAAACATACACTGCATTTGTTGGATTCTGTTCAGAGAAGAGCGGTCCGTCTGATTGGGGACCCGGAATTGACCGGCGGCCTTGATTCGCTGGAACATCGAAGAACGGTTGGCGACTTGAGTCTGTTCTACAAGTATTTTCATGGAAAGTGTTCGAAGGATGTAGCCCGCTTAGTTCCTCCCAAAGCGGTGCATGTTAGAAATACACGTCGCGCTGGTGCTTTTATGGACTCCATATTCTTTCAGCCATTTTTGGATGTTTATCCTTTAATAACCATTATTATTTGTGTATCTTGTAAAAAAACTTCCACTACTGTTATTAAGATTAGGGTAATTTTTTTATTTAGTCTGCTGAAAGATTTTTTAAATAAAATTCTTGAATCAGAATGTAAGGTTACTAGAAACTATTCTAAAAATTGTTACCTTTTAAATAATTACTTCCTAATATTAATTTCCTAAGTTTTTGTATTGTAATATTTTATTCTTAATAAGTAAAAATTTCAACACATGTAATTCACTAAAATTTTATTTGCGTGATTATAAAACTGACCTAAACAGCCTAATTAATAAGTTGGGGTAGGTTGAAAGTTTTTCACTCTCTTCGGTTTCTTTTGTTCCACACAAAAAAATGCTTTCTTTTAATCGGCGCACTGCCGAGGCCCGCGAACGCATTAAATAATTTTTTTTTTGGGCGCTGCCGCCGACCGAGTATGCCTTTTTGTTTGAGATTTGTAGAGGAGGCTTAGGTATATCGTATTATTTTTATTATTGGTTTTGTCTTTCTTTTTGATTCCTTCTTTTGTTTATTGATGTCTTTACCTTTTTTAAGGACTTGGTGTAATTTTCACAATTTCTTGTACAGTATATTTTTGTTGTATTGGTCACAAAGAATTCATAATTTTTTTTAAAGCTTTACCGTCAAATTCCAAGTAGAAGTTCACTATTTAAGGCAATCTATTCGGAGATATTTTTTTTGCTGCGTAATTTAATAATAATAGAAGCCTCTTGTAAGATCGATGTGCTTTCATTACTTGAGTTTCTTTGAGAGAAAGAACATTTATATTTTTAGCAGGAAAGACATTTTTGTCCACGGGCCAATTCCAGCCGCTTTAAATCCGTTCACAGTGGTGCCAATAATAGCAGCTCTTTGGTAAGCTTCTGCAAATAAACTTGCTACTTGATATTGCGTTACTTGATGACATGGATTTATCCTCAATCATTTATTGTTGCGCTACTGAAGCCACGAGTAGTCAAGCCTAGCAGTTGTAACATTATTATATCCCATTATCCTTTACTATATTTAACGCTTCCAGCGTTGCATTTCCATGAAGTAGACGTAGCACTTTATTTTCAGAAATTCAGGAGATATTAAAGGAGGAGGCTTATAAAATATTTCATTTAACAAATCAGTTTAGGTTAACTTAGCCAGTGTTTGGAATAGCTACAACACTCTCAGAAGGCCAATTCAGGATTTTTTCTAATTCTTTTAAACATAAGCATTGGTGGCACAAACTGTCAAGCCACACTGGCACAACATAAGAACTCTTTCTCCGCTTATGATTGAGCTGATTTGTTTCCGCTTTTTTAATTTTAAATCTTTTTGCGTTTTTTTTTTCTGAACGGTGGAAAATCTACTTTCATCAATGTTAAATATTTTTGTAGAGGTTAAATTATTTTAATCTACGATTCTTTTAAGTTGAGGTACGATTTGCCCTACTCTCCTCTCTCAGCGGTTTTGCTGCAGAGAATTTGTTACTAAGAAATTATTTCATAGACGACAACCATTGGAAAATCATATATAAACGCATAAACTACCAAACAGAACTTGATGAACTAAACGCACAAATAACCAACAGCCTATTCATGACTACAAAACAAATAGTATCATCGAAAAAAGAGAAAATAGCAAAATCAAGTAAAGAGACATAAAATCTTATGAAACAGAGAAGACTATTATGAAATGACCCTACAAATGGCAGATTCGAATTGGGAGAAATAGATAAAAAAAAAAGTTCAGAGAAGACGTCAGACAGTACAGAAACTCGAAAACTTTGAAAGAGCGAAAAGGTTTGAAACATCTAAACAAACAAATGAATGAAGTGAGACATAAAATAATAAAACTCGTAAATAACGATAACCAAGAGATCACACAAATCAAAGAGATAAAGGAAGCTGCAGAGATATTATCAAACCCTACATGACACGAAAATATCCCCACCGCCCGGGAAAGAAGAAGGAAATAGAGTGATAGTAAGAAATATGAGATCTGAAGAAATTCCTGGTGTAACAACGAATGAAATAATGAATGCCCTACAACATATGCACAACAACAAAGAACCAGGGGACGATGAAATAACTATAGAAATGATAAAGTATGGAGGGCCATCGACAATACAATCTCTTCAAGCTCTATTTAACAGGTGCCTAATAGCCAGTAAAATAGCAACATCTTGGATAATCGCCTTGATTATGCTTATTTTTAAAAAGGGGAACAAATTTAAATTAAAGAATTACAGACTTATCAGCCTGTTATCTCTACTATACAAAATCCTCACTAGAATCATGACATATAGATTAACGAACAAATTAGACAGTTATCAACCACGTAAACAAGCAGGATTTAGACGAGGATACTGCACTTTAAACCATCTTCAAACAGTTAGATTACTAGTGGAAAAATCAAATGAATATATGGTCACCTTGTGGATAGCCATAGTTAACTATAAAAAGGCATTTGATTCGGTAGAGATATGGGCTTAACGCCCTAAGTAACAGCAGAATCGATGAGAGATACACAACTCTTCTTGAATACATATATAAAAATGCCACATCACAAATAATGCTTGAAGAATAAACAAATAAAATTAAAATTAGAAGAGGAATTAGACAAGGCGACTCGATATCCCCAGAGCTATTGACGTTGACTCTAGAAAATATGTTCAAATCATTAAAGTGGGGAAACAAAGAAATACTAATGGACGGTGTCACTCTGATTCCCAAGGCAAGAGAAGAACTACAAGAAATGCTGATGGAATTAAATAACAAGTCTCGAAAAATAGGTCTAAAAATAAACTTCACCAAAACCAAATATTTGAACAACATAAGTGAAGGTAACAACCAGGATCTATTAATGGGAGGTTAACAGGTTGACTGCCGATCTATATTTTTGAGTTTGTGGTTGTCGCCGGTAAGATTTTTCCAAATATTTTTATTTTATTGTGGTAAATATGAATTAAAATGAGTCTTGGATGTGTTTTTTTTATGTGCCATTCAAAATATTAGAAAAAAAAAAATTTCACTCCGATCGGAGTAATCGGCATTGCAAGTGAAAATTTTTACTAGATGCCGAACACTCCGATCGGAGTGTCCAATTAAATAAGTAAAGAAATAATATGCATACACTGTTTGCTTTCTTATTTTATTTTTCCTGCATTCTTTGCATTCCTTTCTGTTTACCCGTTTTGTTTCTTTAGTTCCTTTTTTTTTCACTAACAATTTTTTCTACTTTGCTAATGCTGTGGACATTTATTTGGCCTGGAGGAATTTGCGGCAAATTAGTAATTGGTCGTCTGGCTAGTAAATTTCTTATGACATCCAATCGGAAGTCACATAATCGTAACTGGTCAGACCGCGAATATTTATTGTACAAAAAATAGGCGTTTATCATGCTCATTTGCAGCACATGCATGAATAACTTTTTTGTACCACCGAATGGTTTTACGGTTGCAAGGATAATATGCCATCATTTGATCCTGTCTATCTATACCGGACATAAAAGCATTATATCCAATGATTGCGGAAGGTTTTTCAGATTCTTGATTTCTTTTGTTTTTAAAAATGCCCATTTCGCTTCCAAATTCTGTTGAAATGTATTGAACATTGCGTTTATCGCGCCATTTTCCGACATGCACTCCATTGCAAAACATAGATTTATTCTCACCACGTTTTAAGTTTGCACTCATTACCTCTTTCGGATTATCTTTCCTCTCAGCTCTCAGCGTACGTATTTTGTTGAAGTAATTTCCTAGTTAAATTAACACTATTGTAAAAATTGTCTAGATAAACAGCATGTCCCACACCCAATTTTTCCTCCAATAAATGTAAAATAATCTTTTCAGTATGTCCGCTTCCTCCATAAACATCTGTCGCACCGTCGTAGACACGAAATTTCAAAATAAGTCCATTAGGCTCTGTCAGCATGTATAACTTCATACCATACTTATGACGCTTATTCTTGATATACTGTTTAAACTGGAGACGACCCCGATAAAGTACCATAGCTTCATCCAAAGACAACTCTCTTCCAGGATAGTAAATTTCTCCCAGCTTGTTGTTAAAAAAAATCTGCCACAAATCTAATCTTTCCTGCCGGATCCATATCTGGAGATGTAAAATGCAAACACCTCAAGATAAGCAAAAATCTATTCCTTGACATATATTTTCTAAAAACAGGTAGATTAAATAGCGGATCAGTTTTCCAATAATCGTTAAGACGGCTCAAGGATATTATGCCAGTGTGAAGTAACAGGGCCAAAAAAATTTTTAGTTCGTCAAGAGTAAGATCTTTAAAATTAGTAATACGTGATTTTGTACTTGTTTCTGGGTGCAGCAAAACCTCGACTGCGTAAGAGTTCGTTCGTTCTACAATAGTTTGTAAAAAATCATCATCAATGATCATTTCGAAAAAATCGATAGGTGCACCCTGTCCTGGAATTTGCACCAATAATTCCTGGGTTTTCTGGAACAAAATTTGTTTTTAACGCACCTCTGTCGTTCCATTTTATCCCATCAAGGCTAGAAAGTGTTTGATGTGGCCGAATAGTGTCTATAAAATTCTCTTCTTCGGACTCGGAGCTTGAATTTACATCACTATCGTCTGTGTCTGGTACGTAATGTTCGTCACTACTACCTCCGCTTTCTTCCAATAGCTGCAATAATTCAGTGTCAGTTAGCTTCTTTTTCTTATCATATACCTTTTTTTCATCACTACAATGTCTTTTTTTAATACCAGAAGGCCCAGGTTGATTGTCCATATTGTACGGCAGATTACAACCAAACCAAAAGCAAATCCGCGGAACCACTTAAGTACCTGTTAGAACTTGCGTTTTTTAAGCAACGCCACCACTAGAAACACGTTTCATATACAACGCCGATGGAATACTAAAACGTTTCGTAAGAACGCATGTCGAACTCCGATCGGAGTAGACGGCGTTGGCGAAGAGACCCGACACACTCCGATCGGAGTGGTCGGCAGTCAACCTGTTAAAGAATAGGAAAGGTACAAACATTCATATATTTAGAACAAAAAATCGAAAATATCAAAAAATAATTTAAAGACTGAGTTGGATGGAAGAGTCTCGTTAGCTTGGTCTGAGTTCGGAAGGTTAAAATCTACATTTAAATTAAACATCCCAAATACAATAAAAGCCTGAGTATTCGATCATTATGTACTTTCGGTATTAACATATGGCACTGAAACGTGGGCTTTAAATAAAACTATAATAAAGAAACACCAGGTAATTCAAAGAGAAATGAAGAGGAGAATGTTATATTATTATATATAATATATAATATATATATATATATATATATATATATATATATATATATATATATATATATATATATATATATATATATATATATATATATATATATATATATATATATATATATATATATATATATATATATATATATATATATATATATATATATATATATATATATATATATATATATTATATATATATATATATATATATATATATATATATATATATATATATATATATATATATATATATAATATATATATATATATATATATATATATATATATATATATATATATATATTATATATATTATATATAATAATATAACATTCTCCTCTTCATTTCTCTTTGAATTACCTGGTGTTTCTTTATTATAGTTTTATTTAAAGCCCACGTTTCAGTGCCATATGTTAATACCGAAAGTATATATATATATATATATATATATATATATATATATATATATATATATATATATATATATATATATATATATATATATATATATATATATATATATATATATATATATATATATATATATATATATATATATATATATAATATTATACTTTAGATCCTAACATCGAGATGCGAAAAAGATCAAAAGTGATAAAAATAATAAAACAAATATGTATATTAAAGTGGAATTGGGCGGAGTATGTCGCAAGGATGAATGATAACAGATGGACACGCCGTATAGTTGAATGGAGGCCTAGAGAACACAAAAGATGCAGAGATAGACTAGAGGCAAGATGGACGGACGATATAAAAAGATTAGCAGGACAGGACTGAATACAAAAAGCAAACAACAAAGCTCATTGGAGACAACTTGGGGAGACTTACATTACATTAGTTAGGAAAGTTAATATGTTCTTGCTACTTATACGATAAGTTAAGATTTATTTAAGGTTACAAATTATAATAATCAATTTTACTTCGTCACAACGTAGGAATTGATGGCCCAACCAGAGCCGTGTTGTGTTGAAACTTAAATTTTGACATAAGGGTTTATTTTTGGGAGGTGAAATGGGAAGTGACCTTTTGCAAGGTCGTCGAGTGGGGTGTCAAATAAAAGTTTGTGAAAACACGAGTTCAAGAATATATGATGTAATACTCACTCATATTATTTTTAGAAAAATGGACAAAAATCGCTGTCTCCCCCCGTTTCCCGAAAAGTACGGACCAAAAAATTTTGAAAAAATACTGGAATATTCTCCCTAAGGTGGACTGAGCAAAAATTATCAGGAGGGTATCAAGTTTGATAACTTAGCAGATATTAAGAGATTATTTATTTTGACAATATGGTGAAGGTTTTTTAGTCTAAAGCTCTAAAATTAACTGGGACTAATTATCATTACGTATTCGGTGCACTCAGTAATACACTTATATAGTCTTCAATACATTACTGCATTTGACCAATCACAGATAAGCTAAATTTTGGATGATGACTGATGACTAATGGATAGGTACCGTGACAAAATAATTTTATTTTATTTGTTTATAATTAAACAAACATTTAGGTAGTAAATATTTGTTTTAAACTTTTACTAGTAGATCCTAGTTTCGCTATCAGGTAGCTAAGAAGCTGTAACTATTATACATTATTGACATAACGTAAAATTACATATTGGATCTCAAGATATATATATATATATATATATATATATATATATATATATATATATATATATATATATATATATATATATATATATATATATATATATATGTCAGGGACCTAATAAACTTACCCCAGGTAAGGGTTTCATTTTATTTTAAAAGCAGTCACTAATTCCGCAAGTTCGATGATATATGATATTAATCAAATACGTAGAAAAATCATAGGACGTAACTTTTGAATAAATTCTGAAACAAAGAGTTCAAACTATATATATCAAATGTCAGTTCAAATTTTTATGAAGACAAAATATAAAAAAGTCAATGTCGCCTGCGATTCAGATTATATCTCCTATACAGTCTCGAAGTGATGGCCCCTTACCGTCATCTTCAGCTGAAAGGACAACTCAAAATTACAGGGTGTCAAATCTGGGGTACAAGGGTTGTGGGGAATCACAGTCATGGAACTCCTCGCTAAAAACTTTTGAGTATGGGATGGCTCATTGTCGTGATGCAGAAGGAAACTCTTCTCGTTCCAAAGCCCTAACCGTTTTCTTTCAAGTATCCGAGAACGTCACACGAATGACTTATTGAACTATTGTAGTAGAGGGTCTTCTGGTATGTTCGTCGTCTTCCATTGAATTTTGGCAGGCCTTAAATCGCGAAAATCACTCGAAAATTTGCACACGATTGAGGGCTTCGTACCTAAATGTTTTCTGAATCATTTCATATATTTCAGTAGTACTTTTACCGAGTTTACAATAAAATTTCACACACGCGCGCTGTAGTTATTCGTTTCCCTTGTAAAAATCGAGGAAACAATTTGTGTAAAGGTCACACAAACGTTCATACTGAATAAACTAAATGAGCTAGCAAGTTGAAACTTATCACGCAGCGTTGTTAAGGAGGTACCAACCCCTTATCGGCGCAAGTCGATACTATGTCCCGTCCCTACTACATAACGTTAGTCCGGAAACTTTGGCGTGGCATGCATGATGGTAACCGCAGTAAGTTTGAGGAAAAATAATGCCAGATCACTGCACATTTTAATGACTTTACTAGTTATTACAAAAGAAAATCGTAAAGCTCTCTTTAGTTTTTTACTTTAGTTTATTTTTCAAATGAAATCAAGAATAAAAGTAATATTTGAAATACTATAACATAATTTTCTTATAACCATACATTTTAGGTTATGACGCAGAATTTATAGGGATCTACGACGTGATACACTTTATAAAAAGATTTAAAATCAAAAATTGAAACCTATTTGTTTTATGAGGTTGGCAATGCTACAAGTATATAATCTTCATAGTGTTATAAACATGAAGTTTATTATATTGATAGAGCTTATCCCTAGAATTAAATGAAGATATACGTAAAAAGTATTTTTCGTATATTGGAACATAATAAATTTTACAATATCAACTTTTTACGTAACGCAGTCCCTGGCTTCTTTTGAGATAAAAAAAAAACTTTTCAGACAAAAGAGAGACTAGTTAAACCAACAATCAAAAAATACGTGCTTTGTTTACAGCATAAAATAGGACGAAAAATGACTCATCCCAAGAAGGTTTTTAGTCCCAAAAAGCTTGTTAAATTTTCTTTACGATATTGCAAAATGTTTACTGCTCGTTAGTTTTCACCTTAGTATGGGTATTTTTTATGTTTGCGTCGAGTACTCGGCAAAAAATGAAGTTATAAAGTGTACTGTTTTTTGAATTTGTATCTGTATTTTTAGTGTTCCGTACGGAACACTTATAAGATCACTTCGCTGTCTGTTCGTCCGTCTGTTTGTCTGTCTGTCCGTCACACCTGATTTTTTCCGAAACTATCCGACATAGAAAGTTGAAGTTCGGAATAATATAGGAATTGATGGCTTCATCAGAGCCGTATAGTTTAGAAAGTTAAATTTTGACTTAAGGGGTTAGTTTTGGGGGGTGAAATGAGAAGTGAAAAAAAAAAAATTACCAGGTAATTGAGTAGGGTGTCAAATAAAAGCTTGTAAAAAGACGAGTTCAAAAAAGTATAATGTAATACTTGCGCACACTTCTCTTTGTATTATTTTTAAAAAAGTGTGAAAAATCCGAAATCCATTTTCAGTAAAGTTCGGAAATAACTTTATTGAAAACGCATTTGGGAAGTGTTTTGTGAAATTACTGATCATTTTATACTTATATAACCAAAAATATTTATTTTAAAAGCAATCAACGTATGAAACACTAATTACGCAAGTCCAACTTTCACTTGATGGGTTATTTTATTTAATGTACTTCCTATTATGAAGTTTTAAATTCAGAGGATAAATTTAATTTTTTTATTTTGACGCATAGAATTAATCATATATCAGCTAATTGACTGTATTGCTTAAATTGGTAAAGATTCTTCAAGTTCCTGTAAAAATCCGGTAAAAATTTTCTTTCAATCACAGTTTTCAATATATTTTTCTACAATTCTTATTAATATCAGAATTTTGCCATTTGTGTATGCTAAGCTATTTGCATAAAGAACCCAGAAAAAAAAAATAAATTTGAGATATAATAGTGCAGCTAATTACAAATCTCGTAAGAACTGAGCGTCTCAAGACCAACAATAATGTGCGAGGATGGATGGATAAGTCTGGTAAATTTCTACGAAATCTTATTAAGGTAGTTCACTCGTGACAATCGGAACCAAAAGCGCAGTTCGATAATAAATACAAAAAGTTTCAAATATTCAGTGGTAGAGAATTTTGTTTTTGTTGGAGACTGTATTCGATACATGAAAACTTTCAGATGCAGACACACACTTTTAATTAAAATAAATGTGGCAACGCTGCCAATGCGTATATCGAATTCTCTATAGAAAAACGTTTATATAGGTTATTTAGATTATTTATTATACTGTGTGTATGTTTACTGTTTACACCATGTTATTTCCATTTAAAATAAAAAAATATATTTAAATAAAATGTTCCTTTTGATTATATTCAATTGTTACATAATGGTAAATTTGTAAAGAAAAAGCTCATCAATAAACTCAAAAAAAGTATTTCGGTATTGAATGATGCGAAAAAAATAAAAACTGAAAACCCTAACCTGTGTAGTGGTCGACGAATCGTTGAGTTAGGAAAAAATTTAAAGTGTTGTCTGTGTAAAAAAGTCCTTTCACTAGAAGAGATACTAATTCAGTATTAGATATTTTTTGTGATGAATGTTGTGTTATTACGAAATTACCGACTGGTAAAATACGGATTACAGATAATAAGGTTAAACATTCAGATGTCAACACCAAAGGTGTTTTAGATAAATATTTATTTATTTTTATATAAACATATTTATATAACATATAAATTTTTTTTCGAAGTAACAACTATTGTTTATGTATACTTTTTTTTTTCATATCTTTATAAACTTGTTTATTTAGGTTTTGGGTGCACTGCATTGAATAAACTGCTGGCTTCAATGAATATATCTCCATTATCATGGAATTTATATATATTTTTTGAAGATATGAACGTGAAATTGGTCCAGCAATAGAAGAAGCTGTCGAAAAGACAATGGCAAACCACGTCTAACTAAAGATACGCGAGTATTAAATAGTGCAATTAGCTACTTTACAAATAGTTTATAATACTTCATTTATTTATCATTAATACATTAATTATTTATTTGATTTTACGGAGAAAATTTAAACCGTTTTTTTTTAGTGTGTATTTAATATTGTTATCAATTGATGTGTAACAATATTGATAAATAAGTATGATATATATTTAAAATATTATTGAAAAATTATTGAACCTACAAATATATTTTTGTTTAGATATAAATCTTTTAAATGTTAAAGAAAAAAAAATATCAAGATGCAAATTCAAATTTTTAATTAATACATTTAATGTTTTTATTTGATGATTAGAGATAAAACTAATAAATATATTGTGTTTATTCAATAAATTATTGAACCTACAAGTGAATTTTAAATGCTGTTTGAATGTTGGCGCGTAAAATATGACGACATATAGCGTTGTCAGATTGTCATATTTGTATCTCACAATGCGGTTATTCCTTTAAATAGTTATATCTTTTGAATAAATCGATAAAAGAATATTATTTCAAAATTTTTCTTTTTCTTTAGTAAATATAGTTTTTTAAAGAATTCTTATATATACACTAAACTATGCCTTTTTTACACTTCATTGGCCTATTACATGTTACTTATGTGCACTTTAATTATGAATATCTCGCTTCAAAATCGATCATTTTTTTTTTAATTAAGGATGTTTTGTAGGTATATTAAAACCGATGGGAATTCTTTGAAAAAATTATATGTTATTCTGATAAGCCTCCTAAATCTCCTCAAAAAACTGGAAAATTTTTTACAATCCCGTTCAAAAGTTATTGCATTTTTTAGTTGAAACAAATTTACACGTAGTTAAATGGAAAACATGCTATCGGGCCGAATTCAAGTAAAAAAAGTATAGAAAATACGATTCGAAAAATTCATAAAATTGTAAATTAGTAGATTAAATATCTGAGAAGCACATAAGCAATTAATATTTAGTGGTTTCAATATTATTTTTAGAGAAAAACAATAAAAATGAGTAATATTTACGGTATAATTGAATGCAGAGTGTAATTCACATCGAAAACGTGGCAACCTCTCAAACAGTTACGGGAAATAAAATTAAACTCGACTATAGCAAATTAAAAATTTGCTATATGCTATGTTACCGCGTAAATTTAAATGTTAAGAAAATTCGTTTAAAGGTAGGAACGATCAAAATTAAATAGTGACATATAATTTATTAATAACAATATTATAAATTATTGATATGAAATATAATTTTTTTTTCATACTAATTAACTACTAAAATGTACTTAAAAGAATACACATTACGGTAACAGTAAGCAATAATAAAATCATCATCTTTTTACTTAATAATTATTTTAAATATACTTTAAACGTACTACTCGTATTAAATAAGAAGGTTCATTGAAACCAATTAACAATTTCTTTAATAGTTGCTTTTTATAATGATTGCAATTCTTTGGCTTTAATTTTTTCAGTAAGAAATTTTTCAAGGCTTTTGCCATTTGAAGGATCATGTTTGCTTTTCAAAATTTCCATTGTAATTCCAGCTCTTGCTAATTTTTGCCGGCTGACAAACTTACTGCATTTTCCAAGGGTGATATATATCATTTTTATCATTCACTGGTTCTTCTGAATTTTCAGATGCCATAGACTCATCAAACTTACGTTTTTATGTAGCTCTGTTAGTTGTTGGCCAAGCTGACTTTGCTTGACTCGTTGTAAATAAACTTTTTCGCTGACTATTTTCCCTTTCCAGCGAATTTTTTTTCCGATTTGCGACATTGTGGTAAATTATAAATAAACACGTTTTCAATTGTACATACACTAACCTCGAACGGAAACCATATTATAAATGTAAACAGTCATGCTAGTGCGCAACCTGCACACGCATGCTTTCGTTCTGGATTTAAATAAAATCACAACTACCAACTATTAGAATGTTACGCTGTTGTCACGTTGCACTAGTTAAAAACGAGACTTATTTTATTTAATTTATTTAAATAAAATCAAATTTATAGTTTTCCGAGGTATTTTTCTGTCTTCTAATTTCTTTTTAAGTATATTGAGAAAATTTGTAAAAGTGATTTCTGATGTAAAAATTTTACGTATTTTAAAGTTAAATTCAAAATACAATCCCAACCAAAATTTTTTTTTATTATTGTTAAAAATATTAAAAATTTCATTGAAAAATTAATTAAAGTCGAACGAATTTCGATTTTTAATAAAAAGTTGATACGAAAAACAAGCTTGTGAAAAAAAGACGTTTTGTTATAATGCCGTATTTTAAAAGATATTGAGAGATATTGGTTTGGTCAGAATTTCATGTACAGTAATACCCCGCTTTACGCGAGGGATACGTTCCGAAAAAAATCGCGTTAACTGAAATTCGCGTATATCGAGGTTTATGATTAAACATAGTCAAAATTTAATACAAAAAAATACAAATCATTTTAATCAATCACTTTAATTCTAAGAACACTTTATGCAATACATACTCTTATTTTTTACGGAAAAATACATCTATTGTCTTTTGGGTAACGTTTTGTTTACGTTCTTGTAAAATACGTTCATAACACCCAACACTGTTTTTAATTGTTTGACACACGGTCAAGACACGGTCATCATTATTGTCTATACTCTGCAATATGTCCAAACCTGAATAAATTTTTGAAAGTGCATTTTGTATTTCCCCTGAAGATAAAACTTTCTCTTCTACTTGTTCTTCCTCATCGTAGATAGGATTATTCTGTAACTCGATCAGATCTTCATTGCTAATAGGATCGTCGTGCGTTGCTACAAGTTCTACGAGATCTTCTACCGTGACATCTTCAAGTTCAGACCCCTCAATCATTGCAGCAATGTCTTCAAGCACTTGTCTCTGCATCTGGACAATTCTTCTAGGTGCTTCCACTACATCTGGCCAAAGATTACGCCACACCCCATTCATACAACTCATTTTAACTTCCTTCCAAGCCTCTTCTATGTTGTGAATAGACTTCATAATGTTGTATGACTTCCACCACTCTCGCATAGACTGTCTTCCTTCCCCGTCAGTTTCATGAATTAGTTGGCTAAAAGTGCGGCGATGGTAATAAGCTTTGAAGTTTGCTATTGCTCCCTGGTCCATAGGTTGTAATATTGACGTAGTGTTTGGTGGAAGGAACTTTACGTACACTTTTAAGTCTCTGGGCGTATCAAGTGAGGTTGGATGTCCTGGGGCATTGTCTAAGAGTAATATAACTTTAGGTTCAAGCCCATTTCTGTCACAGTATGATTTGACTGATGGGCAAAAACTATTAGAATACCATTCTTGAAAAATTTCCCGTGTAACCCACGCCTTTCTGTTTGATCGCCACACAACTGGTAGACTTGTCTTGTCTGTGCCTCGCATTGCACGGGGGTGTTTCTGAATGGTACACTAGTAAAGGTTTCAGTTTGAAATCACCAGTGGCATTACCACCCAGCAGAAGTGTTAGTCGATCTTTCGCAGCTTTGAAACCACTGGCTTGACGTTCTTCCTTAGAAATGAATGTTCGAGATGGCATTTTTTTCCAGTAAAGTGCGGTCTCATCAACATTGAAGATGAGACAAGCAGGAATTTTCTCTCGTCTAACGAAGTCTTGAAACTTGTCTGGAAACTCAGCTGCAGCTTGAATGTCCGCGCTGGCCGCCTCGCCTGTTATGTGGATATTGTGAAGATTAGAACGCTGCTTGAACCGATGGAACCAGCCTCTGCTGGCAGCAAAAGTCGGAGTGGCACTCCCTTCTTCTTTTGTTTTCAGCATCTCATACAAAGATTTTGCTTTTGTGCATATGAGATCTTGACTTAGTGGTGTGTTCTTCTTATTCAAATCTTCGATCCAGACTGACAGTAATTTCTCCATTCTTTCTAAGATAGATGATCTCGAACGAGAAAGTTTTGTTGCACTTATAGGTGTTGAACCTTCGCTGGAGATTTTAATTTTTTCCCGATTTTTATAAATCGTTCTCACAGTCGATTCTGAGAGTCCAAAATCTCTCCCAACAATTGTTGCTTTGCCTCCATTTTCCATTCTTCTTAACACTTTCATCTTCAATTCCAAAGTGACGCTTTTACGCTCTTTTTTCTTTACAGGCGGCATTTTTAACGTAGGGTTAAATTATGTATGTATGTATCTCCAATAAATATTAAAACAAAACTGCCAGCCGACCGAACTAACATTACGGAACAAATGAACACACGAAACGAACGAGGAAATCCCCATAGAAACAAAGTCGAAGGACAGGGAATTCCCAATTCTTCAAAGAGAATATTCAGAGAAAGCGGGGATCCCCCCGCGACCATAGAGAAGTTAATGACTACATGAGCGCGAAATTTGAAATTCGCGTTATAGTGAAACCGCGCGTAACGGGGTCGCGCTAAGCGGGGTATTTGAAATTCGCGTTATAGTGAAACCGCGCGTAACGGGGTCGCGCTAAGCGGGGTATTACTGTACTTTTGTATCCGATTGTACTTAAAAATCATCCTTAAATGAAAAACATTTAGATTCACATCATATTTCAATTTCGTCAAATTCTTAAGAAAAGTGGATTTACGAGTGAACTACCTTAAGCGGCATGACTGTTGGTAAGCGTGATTCGTTTCCTGTGTGTATTCAAAGTTTTGAATAGATGCAACGCGCAGTTGCATATTGGCAACTATCGTAAGTGACGCGTTCAGGAAGCTCAACTGAGGTTTCTTCTGAAGAAATAGTCTTAACCACCATTGATGGTATCGTAATGAAAGATCGTCTCACTAAGCTTCGTGAGATTGCTCATATGAATAGGTACATGATATCCTTATAGAGTTCTAAACATAACAAAGCTTAGTACGTGATAGGTCCGCGTTTGTTGACTCAAGACCAAAAATGGACGAGGAAGGACATTTTAAAATTGTATTTGGAAAAGTTGCAGCGTAATCTGAAGTAGTTCTGGCATCATTTTGTGACTGTAGACAACACTTGGACCCATCATTATACCCCAGGATAAAACGGCAGTAAAAATAGTGGGCTAGCGAAAGCAAAAGTGCACCGAAAAAGAGAAAATAGGTTTATGGGTGGGAGAAGTGATGGTCACTGTTTTTGGGACTCACAGGGTATCATCATGATTGAGTATTTGGAAAATGGTAAAACACTGACTGGTTCTTATTACGCAACATTATTGGACCGCTTGCATAGTAAGTTGAAAAAGAAGCTACCAAGAGTACCACGCAAAACGGTTTCCCTTACCATGAAAGTGCGCCTGCGCACACATCGGCCGTTGCAACGCAAGTGCACGAGCTGATCTTCGAAATAGTTCCCCATTCACCGTATTTCCCAGATTTAGCTCCAAGTGACTACTTTTTGTTTCGTCGTCAAAAATTTTCTTGGGAGTAAACAAATTTTCGTCGAATGAAGAGGTTGTTTGTACTGTAAACCAGAATTATGCACAGTTGAAAACATTTTTTTTCCGAGGAATTAAAAAAATTTAAATCTCGCTGGACTAAAACTATTGAGTTCAATGGAGATTATGTTTAGAGATCAATTTTAGTTTTTATCAAAAATATTGCTTACTTTGTTTTTTACAAGACTTTTCAACCCACCCTCGTATGTTATATACCATTAGGGGTATCTGCGTAATCACCAGAATATAAGAGCAACATTATGCGGAAAGCAGCAAGATATGAATACAAATGGGAAACCTGTATGCTTATTTTCTTTAGTTATCTCGTCGTTATTAAAACTAAATGAACTAAGAGAAAGCCTTTTTGACATAACAAAATTCCTAAAAAACGATGTGCAAAAATTGAAGTAACACGTCTTACATTGATAATTTCAAGAAAAGAAAATTAGATGCGCCCCACAAAAACAATTCTAATAACTTTTTCTTTTAATAAAAACATGCCAGAAAAGGTTAATAGACATCTTTAATTGAATTTATGTGGCATTTTATTCTGCTGTATCGAGTTATCAACTTCAATAGCATTTATTGATTTATTTTGTCAGTTTTTTCAGCATTTTTAAAAAGTTTCATAGATATATTTTATATGCTGTTATGACGTTTCAGGTCAATAAATGTCTCATTAACGGCATTAGCTAATGAAAACTAAAATTATGGAAAATTGAAAATAAAATTTGTCTACAATTGTTTCAAACATTTTTGATTATCTTATCTATTCTTTCAACCATTTTTAAATATAAATTGTTAGAAAATGAGCGTGCCTTCAGATAAAAACATTTTTAGAATTTCCAGGAAGCCCGAGACAGTTTATTTTCCAAAGGAGCAAGCAACCCTTCCATCGCCAAAAAATTGCCTTGAAAAATGGAAGGGAAGCTTAAAATTGCTGATAATGGCACTAGCTTCGGTCCTAATTAAACGATGCGTTAAAGAGTTAACGACGTCTTAGGGCGTGCAAAAATATAGGCCCTCCTAATTACGAGCTGGTAATATTAAGTAGCTCCAGGGGCGGACTAAATGAAATACACATTTAGTAACGTCAGTTTTCCAATAAACATTACTATCATATCATGTTCTAAGACATCTATGCTTTTTCTGCCACTTATAATTGGGACATGGGTTCACAAGTCAGAGATAAAATTTGTTGTATCTTATTGTTGTTATGCCTGTATGACTTACTGCAATAACTACCTCGAATTTTGCTGTCTCATTTGTCGATCCTAGCTCGGCCGATGAGTTCTGATATGGCGAAATACATCCCGAGATAGATTGACAGATGAAAGAATAGTGGTCATTTCTTAAATATAGACTTTTTACATTTTTGGTACTTGATATAAATTATTATTACTGGATTAAAATCAAAACTATTTAATTACCTAACAATCATTATTAGTAACTAATCCTCTGTCGATTTATGGCTTAAAATAACTCCCAACGAAGGACAGGTATGTTGTTAAATTTTAGGGTTTCACATACAATTTGTTGTATCTAACGGTAATGTTACGCAAGTACCGCAATAAGTATTTCGAGTTTTGTGTTTTCGTTTGTCGATAGCTTGGCGAAACTCGTTCTGGGATGATTACTACTGAAATATGGACTTTGCCTATTATTAGTAAATGGTAGATGACATATAAAAGATATTAATTTATCCAAAATAGCCCTTTAAATAATGAATCACACATCTTATCTGCTATCTGCCTGGTCTGCCGAATATTTCACAATTACGTCTATATTGACGTACATAGTGAAAACTTAACCCGAAACAAATTCTTGAAACAAGAGTTTATCGATAAAGAGGGAAGTAACAACGATACGAAAACAAACAAAATAGACAATATAAATAAATATAATTTAAGAAGTAAGATATAATAGAGTAAACACATATATAGTTAGGATGAGAAAAGAATTATTAGAAACAGCAGAAATAGATCACCAGTAAGAAGAAGAAACAGGACAAATAAAAAAATCTTGGAGGAGGAAAGGCAGAAGAAGAAGAAGTAGTATCTGATAGTACCGAGGAGAAGAATCTAGAGATTTTAAAAGTCTAGCGTGTCAACCTCATCATCTATTAAGAAATAACTTATCTTTAGCGAAAAGAGAGTTTACCAGGTGTACAAGTATGAAATGAGGATTTTTTTTCTAAAAAACATGTTAAACTCGGAAGAATGATAAATTGTGCTTTATTCAAAGTATGCTCCATCGCTTGTTATACATTTTTCCCATCTTTCGAGCAATTTGTGAATACCACGCCAGTAAAAATCTTCCCCTTTGCTGCGAACCATTCATCGAGCCATTTTTTCACATCTTCGTACGAACCAAAGCGCTGCTCAGTAAGTGCGTGACTCATCGATGCAAACAAGTAGTAATCGGAAGGAGCCAAGTCTGGTGAGTAAGCCGCATGGGGAGAATTTCCCAGCTAAGTGCTTCCAACATGTCGCGAACTGGTTTTGCCGTATGTGATCGAGCATTGTCATGAAGAAAAATGACTTTTGTGTTGCCTCTTTCGGTATTCGGGCCTTTTTTTCAAGCAGCGAATGGTTCAAATCGGTCAGTTGTTGTTGGTAACGTTTAGTAGTAACCGTTTCCTCAGGTTTTAATAGCTCATAATAGACCACGCCCCTCTGGTCCCACCAAACACAGAGCATCGTCTTTCTGTCAAATCGATTCGGTCTTGTGGTCGATGTGGATGGTGCGCTAGACCCAGGCGCACCATCCACATCGACCACCTTGATTTTTTGCGCTTGGGATTCTCAAAATAACTCCACTTTTCATCCCCTGTAACTATACGATGCAAAAACGACTTCCTTTTGTACCGAGCGAGCAAAATGTCACACGTGTTTTTGCGCTTTTCCATTTGCCTGTCGTTCATCTCATGTGGTACCCATCTACCGGTCTTCTGAATCTTTCCCATCTCTCGTAGCCGATTGGAAACATCTCATTGACTAACGCCCAATTGCTCGGCGAGTTGTTTTTGTGTTCGCGAATCATCTTCGTCTAACAATGCTTGCAATTCCACATCTTCGTATTTTTTTTGGCGGTTTTTCACGTTCCTTGTCTGCAACATCGAAGTCACCAGTTTTGAAACGCCGAAACCATCGTTCACACGTATCTTGCTATGGAGCATGTTCACCATAAGCTTCTCGAAGTAATCGGTATGATTCAATAGCAGTTTTCTTCAAATGAAAACAAAAAATTAATGCTATCCGCGAATACTCTTTGTTCGGTATAAATTTCGACATATTAAACACAACACAACACTATGCACACACTTTTCCAATTTATCACTCGTGCGCGTCTGACACTTGTTGATGACACAACAAAATAGCACAAACTGCATTGGTGTACCATCTGTTGTCTGAAATCCGCATTTCGTACTTGTACACCTGGTAATTAGCGTTAATCCATACAAATTCCTTAGTTTACAGTGCTTCTTAAACAGAAGAACTGAGCAGCTGAGTTTGAATTCTTTATAATCCCACTGTTTAAAAGTGGCTGTAGTATGCTATAAAAGATTTTTTTTTATGTATAGAAGAAATAAAAATATGGAGGATAAGGAATGTATTCGAAAAACAAGTTTCCTTCCTCTTAAACAAGAATTAAATTACAATAATTCAGTTCCTTCTTTAGTAAGTTTTAATTAAATTGCTTTTTCTAGCTTTTCTTCCTCCTATAAATAATGAACTTTAAATTAAAACGCACCTAAGCGAAATAGGCTCAGTAGACTAAAAACGGAAGTAATAAGTTTGGGGATTTAAAAGTTATTTCCCTTACAACGTAGTCGAGGAAGCCAAAAAGGTAAAAACTTTGAAAAGCTAATTTTACCTTATTTAATCTTCCTTTTATAATTTCGCTCATTATATATTCAATAAGTGAGAGCAACTGCGACTTTAAACTTTTATAAAGTTTACAAGCGCTCCCCGATGAAAAGGCCCAGTAATGCTGATACCGAAAGCTTAAATTAATTGACAGCCGTGGCGGATTTCATTAAAAAGGTTCGCAACGTTATGTTTATTGATTTCGAAAGTTTTGCCCTAAAGTTTTAAAGTAAATAAAAAGGTAATAAACACTTTTTTCTTGTTTGGAGAACCAGAATCAGCAGTAATTTTAGAAGCAGCTGGAGGGTAGAAATATTGAATGTTTGCTGGCCAAAGTAAAAAAAAAAAACTAAATCTCAGAACTCCTATAATAAAAATTATTTACTCCGAGTAGCAGCAGCGAATAGCGATTTTGAAGCTGGTCGAGAAATGCAGAAAGTAATCCGTAAATTTGTTCTATCAAAAAAGTCTATAATTTTTAAATCAAAATTCTTATTTAGAGTTTTATTTATGCAAATTTTTTATGTTTTTTTGATATAGCAATCTATCAAGAAAAATGGTGTTTTGGGTTTTCTAGTTATTATTTGCGTGCAACGTTTTACACAGATGTCGTTTTTATTATAAAGCGAATTACCGAAAAAGTAAGAAATGCAGGTCAAGGTTCTTAGGTTGCGCTAATTTAGAGCAAGCCTGCAACTAAAAGAAGTGATAGATCTCCTTCAATGACAACATATAGAACATCACCAAAACCCTAGAAAATATAAAAAAAAATGAGAGCTCTAATAAATGTCGAACTCACAGAGCCAATACCGGTACGAAGGGAAATTCGTTCAGAAAACTTCTTAAATTTATTTCTTTTTCATATAAAAATAGGTAAAATCATTAGACAAGTTCTTAAACAGACGAGATTTAAAGTGGAAGATGCACAAATAAAAATGCTATAGTAGGTTATCTTCAAAGGTTACTTAACCACGATAGGCTTATTGTTGACAAAAAAATAAATTACAAGAGATAGATTTAAGTATTTAGTAATAGTTATGTTAATAAACCGACACTGAAGTGAATAATAAAGCAGCAAAATCAACGGCACCATTGACATATTTACACGACAAAATTTGGCCAAGAAAAGATATGGGAATGAAAGGATATCTCGAATTTACAAGAGCACAAGTAGATGTAATCTAACATACACACTAGGATGGTTGCACGAAATATCAAGTACAAAACAAGTACCTGAAACACCAGAAATGAAAATGGTATGTAAAATAACCGAAAAGCCCCTACTGGATAAAAAGAGAATCATAATAACATGTAAAATAGATTATATAAAATATGGTAACTGGAAAGTTAGAATAAAACAAATGTATAGATAGAATAAGAGCAGAAAGAATTATTAGAATTGTATGAAACAGGTCATCATTGGCATAAAATAACACAGTTGTACCCCAAAAATATTGTACTGACAACATTGCCAATGTGAGGTAAGTGAAGCGAGTAATAAACAGGCAATCGTGTCTCTAGAGAGTAACAGAAGCATACAAAGAATCATTAGAATCAAAAGAATATTATTAAGGATATCAACCATAATATCACCATCGGTGAATTTAGACTCTCCAAAGTAATGCCTTTTGAAGTTTACTAAATTAGTTTTTTTTTCTCAATTTTTACTGAACCTCACCCCTAAATGAAAAAACTCATATGAAGATATTAAGATAAAGAAAAACTGCATATATTCTGATGACACCGTCATTTTCACACTGTTTATATTTTAGCACATAATGAATTGAATACTCTAGTAATATGGGTAATAAGTTATTTGTCCTCCAAGATGTTATTCTAGAATTTAAAACTAGTAAGCACAAATTGTATAAATAATTCTAAACTATGTAATAATTCCTTAATAAAATTTTTTTTATTTTAAGATGTTAATATTAAAGGAACAAGTTGATAAACCAAGAAAACCTGTACAGGGTGCAAAAATGCAGTCCCCAGAAAAATTATATCTTAGAAACAATTTAAAATGTATTCTATATATCTCTTTAAATGTGCACTGATACATTTCTGGTACTCTTCTAAGCCAGCAGTGAAAATATTTATCACTTCTCGGCGCGTCGCTGTAGTTACCGCTTTCATTTCTTCCCAGATATCTTCTTTCAATTATTAAAGAAAACGGGAACCATTACTTAACACTTTCGTTTCGAGTTCTCTACAAGAAATCCAGGCGAACTTATGTCAGTCTTTCTGGAGATCAAATTGGCACGTAGGCGAAGTTTTTGATCTGACACATAGATGCCGCCCTTCTCAAAAAATTCATATGATTTTTAGGAAGTACCAACCTTCAAACGATATGTGTCAAAATTTCGTGATATTTCGACAATTAGTTTACAAGTTACGGTGGTTTTAATTATGCTACTTTTGATATTTTCAAAACAATGGAAAAAATCGAATTTCGTGTGTTGATTAAACACTGCTTTCTGATGGGAAAGTACTTTCTTCAAGTAAGGCAATGACTTGATAAGTGTTACGGGGACTCTGCTCCTGGGAAATCACTAATCATTTACTGGTATGCTGAATTTAAACGTGGTCATACAGACACAAATGATGTTGAACGCTCTGGACTCCCAAATGAGGTGGTTACACCGAAAAACATAAAAAAAATCCACAAAATTGTTTTAAATGACCGTAAAGTGAAATTGCGTGAAATAGCTGACACCCTGAAGATATCAAAAGAACGTATTGGTCATATTTTGTATGAACATTTTGGCATGAGAAAGCTCTGTTCGAAATGGGTACCGCGTGTACTCACAGTGAACCAAAAACAACAACGTGTTGATGATTCTTAGCGCTGTTTGGACCTGTTTAAGCGCAATAAGAAGGAATTTTTCATGCGAAATGTGATAATGGATGAAACATGGATTCACCACTACGCACCAGAATCAAATCGGCAGTCAGCTGAATGGACAGCAGCCGGTGAAGTCCGCCCGGAACGACCAAAGACACAACAGTCGGCAGAAAAGGTTTTGGCCTCGGTATATATTATGGGATGCGCATGGAATAATTTTCATCGACTATGCTGAAAATGGACAAGCCATCAATAGCGAATATTATATAAAGTTATTGGTACGTTTGAAGGTAGAAATCGCAGACAAACGGCCCCAAATAAACAAGAAAAAAGTGCTCTTTCATCAAGATAATACATCGTGTCACAAGTCAGTGGTTACGTTGGCAAAAATTCCATGAATTTAAGTATATATATTTAGATATATATACATATATATATATATATATATATATATATATATATATATATATATATATATATATAATATATAATATAAATATATATATATATATATATATATATATATATATATATATATATATATATAGATTATATATATATATATATATATATATATATATATATATATATATATATATATATCTATATATATAATATATAGATTATATATATATATAATACAGTGTTGTGTTGTGAGAATTCTTTCATTTTTAACAGAGTAAGAGTCGATTTGTCCACATACCGATATGTCAGCCCCTAATACTCTATATACCAGCTCTTGGTGCTTAATTTTGCATTTGTCGAAGGTCAATAACGGTAATTTTGTTTATGTGCATCAATTTAACAAGTAGTAGGGTGTTTTCTGAAAATATGATTTCGAAAAGTATTTGGATATTTCGTAAACCTCTGGGCAATATTGGTTGGTTTTAACTCTTATGTCAGCTGTATTCTATTGGAGGGGGTGGGCAGGCATAAATGTTAACGAAGAATATGTTGTTCATTTGCACATGTTAACCTAATTTTACTAGGAAATATATATATATATATATATATATATATATATATATATATATATATATATATAAATATATGTATATATATATATATATATATATATATATATATATATATATATATATATATATATATAATTTTGTGTGTTTGAGTTCCCAGTTGTTGATCTTGGTTCGAGTATAGACTCTAAAAACAGCTACTCACTTTAGTTACTATAATCTTTGTTTGTTTAAAGTCATTAATCGTAAATTTAAAGAGTTCTATTTATAACAAAAAAATCTGTATATATACTTTTAACCTTTATAACCCTTTGTATTTATGAATCCGAAATAAATAGGCTTAGTTACCTAAAATGAAAGCAAAAATAAGAGACTGAAAATACTTTAACATCAAAGTCCGGATTCCAAAACCCGCAGAGGATTTTGACCGTATTTAATTTGGTTTTATAATCCTGGATATTATATAAATGTATATTTAGTAAGTAAAAATGGCTGCGCATTCTGAGGGTTCTTAAACTTAGTACCTGGCTTTTTCTTTTTAAAAAGTCGTGCTGATATTATATAATTTATCCCAGAAAAACTAATTTTGACCAGGTTGTCCAAATAAGAACTGTATATTTGGAAGGATTCAAGGTTTATTTTTTTTAGCCTTTCGCTTTAGTAATAACAATAGTAATTATTTAATATTTGTTTAGAGTTTTTTTTTTAATTATTTGGTATTTTAATTGTACAGCTTTATCTAATACCATTTTTGACAAAACTTTGTAGAAACAAACATTAGGTCGGATTAGTTCAGACCGGTTTTAGGTTTTGATATTTTTTGTGTTATGTGACACTTTCTACGTAATATATAAATGAGAATGAGTAATATAATTTTAGTGTCTTCGACTTCAACAACCTTGAGAAGGACGTCTAACATGATTTTTTTAGAAACCATTCTAAACCCCTACCCCACCACTATAGACCCTTTCATGTTTGACAATCGCTGAAAATATTTGTTCGTAACATAAACCGGGAACAAATCTTATAATATTGGGAACTCTGAAACATAAAGAGCAAAAACTGTTTTGGAGTTTACTTTTTTTATTGTTATTTTTGTCTAATAAGTGTACTTGGAACCAAAAAAGAGAGTTCAATATATTTTCAAATAAATTTGTCTTCTATTTTTCTTGACAAGCGCCTTTTTTGCATTTATACATTAAATCGAAACTGAACTGCTTGACATTAGGAGTGGAACAAAGCCTGCACGTGCATGACCTAACTGTAAAAGCCGTCATAATTACCAACGTACATTTATCGTGTCGTGTCTGCAGAGATAACTCTCTATTGGAGCATATAAACTTAAAACTTATGTTTTTTGCGCTAACTGAGTAGCATATAAATTAGAATAAAAGTTTTAAAGTATTATATTCAAGGACAAAATTTTACCACATATTTACTTTGCCGTTGGGATCTTGAAGTTAAGTTCATGAATAGAAATGATGAAATTTATTTCAAATTCATTAGAATATATTTGAATTGAGTCAAATGGCTATTTAACTATATAACAATTAAAAACTTTTGATAGTTACATATGTGTGGAGGCCCGTGGCTCCTAGGCGTAGTAAATTACTTGCGGTGCAGAAGGTCTCGGGTTATAATCCCGGCAGGTAGATATATTTTATTTATTAATTTATTTAAGTATATTTGGCCTGGCCACATACATAGGTAGTAGTTGTTTGCGTAAATGCAATAATGTCCGTGGCAGCACTATCGCGTTGTCTAAAAGGTGCTGTGAAATTCAAAAATGTATGTTTCGGCGCTTAGACAACGTTGAGGGGTATTACGATATCCTCGCCGATATTCTGTAAGATACAAAAAAAGGGTAAAATCCCTACTCAGGTGGGGAGGTGACATATAGATGTCGCCCTTTTCAAAAAATCTATACGATTTTTAGGAAGTACCAACCTTCAAACGATACATGTCAAAATTTCATGATATTTCGACAATTAGTTTACAAGTTACAATGGTTTTAGTGACGCTACTTTTGATATTTTTAAAACAATGGAAAAAATCGAATTTCATGTGTTGATTAAACACTGTTTTTTAATGAGAAAAAATACCGTTCAAGCAAAGCGATGGCTTGATAAGTGTTACAGGGACTCTGCCCCTGGAAAATCACTCATCATTTAATGGTATGCTGAATTTAAATACGGTCATACAGGTAGAAATGATGCTGAACGCTCTGGATGCCCAAATGAGGTGGTTACACCGGAAAATATCAAAAAATCCACAAAATTGTTTTGGATGACGGTAAAGTGAAATTGCGTGAGATAGCTGACACCCTAAAGATATCAAAAGAACGTGTTGGTCATATCTTGCATGAACATTTGGGTATGAAAAGCTCTGTTCGAAATGGGTACCGCGTTTGTTTACAGTGGACCAAAAACAACAACGTGTTGATGATTTTAAGCGCTCTTTGGACCTGTTTAAGCGTAATAAAAAGGATTTTTTAATGTGATATGCGACAATCAATGAAACATGGATCCACCACTACACACCGGAATCAAATCGGCAGTCAGCTATGTGGACAGCAGCCGGTGACAGCCACCCGAAGCGACCAAAGACACAGTCGTCTGGGAAAGTTTTGACCTCTGTATTTTGGGATGCGCATGGAACAATTTTCATCGACTATGCTGAGAAGGGAAAAACCATCAATAGCGAATATTATATAAAGTTATTGGTGCGTTTGAAGGCAGAAATCGCAAAGGCAACGACCCCAAATGAACAAGAAAAAAGTGCTCTTTCATCAAGACAATGCACCGTATCACAAATCAATGGTTACGATGGCAAAATTGCTTGAATTGAAGTTCGAATTGCTTGCTCATCTACCGTATTCTCCAGACTTGGCTCCCAGCGACTATTACCTATTCGCAAACCTCAAAAGTATGCTCGCGGGAAAGAGATTTGGCTCCAATGAAGAAGTTATCGCCGAAACTGAAGCCTATTTTGAAGGCAAAGACAAATCCTTCTACAAGAAAGGTAGAGAAATGTTAAAGTTGGACTAATTGTATTGCTCTTGAAGGAGACTACATTGATGAATAAAGTCGAATTTTGCAAAAAAATGTGTTTTAATTATCTAGATCAAAAATTTTTCAGCCTACGTTTTATGTAGTACTTTCACATTAAAATTTGAAAATACTAGCTTGAGAAATTTACGATGGAAAAATTGACCACCAACCATAGTAAAATTAAAGGCATGGTTGGTTCCTAACCGAAGACTTACAGTTATTGTAATAAAAGAAATTATCCTTGAAAACTAGTAGACTTTCCAAACGGTGAAAGATCCTGAACAATCTCTTGTTCCTGAAAATTCAAAATAAGGTAAATATATCGATTCGATGGCGAATTTTTTTAATGAACTCATCTTTATTCTTTGAGTGAGAATAATGAGGCGCTGTTGATGTGTTAACTAATATAAATTTTTGGCTGCATATATTGTGTAAGTTATTATAATTTGAAACTAAAAGAAAAAAATCTATAATGTGACTTACCCGGTACTTTCCTTGCAAACATGTAGTTCTAAAATAAGTACTGAATTTGACTCAATTAAAGAAACAGTAAACTTCTATATTCTGAATAAAATCATACAAAATATCGATATCCACCCCTTTCACTCTTTCTTCTTAAAAATTTGTTTCATCTCTATTTATATATTATAATATTATTTCGTTCGAGTATTATGATGCCAACAGACCAACAGCCTAACAGTGGGATAGACAGACTGATGGAAATAGAAATATTTATTTTTCACGATTTAAGAATTCTAGAAGGTAAAAAAAAATCAAAAATTGCTGGGGGTAATTCTTTCCTTTTAGTAAGGAACCTAACAATAATAATTTACCTACTGTGTCAGATGTAAGTTTCGGTCAGTTTAACTATTTGTATTTATTAAAATTTTCTCTATAATCAACTTAACATTTTTTAGGTTACTTTCGGTCTCACTCCCTTCTTCACACTGTTTCTATTCAAATGGGGGAACAACTAAAAAGCAAGAACACTGAAATAGAAGTATACTATGATATATAACCCTCTACCCCATTCATTTCACCTTATATATCTTTTACTATAAATGATTTAATTAGCTTAAATATTTTAAAATATTCCAACCAAAAACCAGGTAAAACTCTTATAATATTATTGTAACCATATATTTATTGATGCTCACCACTTTCACCCTCTACTCCTGTTAATACTGCAAATGCAAAAAAATAATATTCCCTTAACTCAAAGTACTTTGAATAATACCTATCTTTTCGTTATCACGCCGTCTCTTTTCGAAAGTTGGCTATTCAAATGGCCAACATGGTTCTGGACACGGCCATAAGAAATACATCTACCGAGCTGCAGTTGAACTATCTTCTAATGTCCTTAAGCAAAGAATTTTGGCATTTTGCCCTGGATTTTACCTTCAATGATCAATCGCAGAAGCTCATACTTTTCACCTCTCATCCAGTGATTAATGTCCCATGCTTATGTCTCATTGATTTAAATTGCTCTTCTAGCTTCCATCCTCGTCTCTTATATGTTGTATAATTATATACAATAAATAAATAACGCTTAAAAATTGTTCATTATTGCAACCAAGAACCTGGAAAAATTCCCATAGTAGTATTGAACCAGTACGATATTTGACAACTCCACCTCTTTCGCCTCTTACTATATTAAAATAGAAAGTAATGAAAAAAAACCTTAGTTTTTAGATCCCTTGACTCCACAAATTTCTGAAAATATCTATAGCACCATATATAGGAAGAAGCACCATTATCCTCCTACCCAGCCCTTTAATCACTCCCCTTATATTTTACTATAATTAATCTGCTTAAAATTTGTCCAGTATATCAACCAAAAAACCTATAGATATCTCAAAATGGAACTGAAATTATACAATTTAAATAACTCCCCCCCTTTTCAGTCGCTTCCTGGATGAAACTTGAAAGTAAAAGATATATAACACGATATATACAAAGTACCTTCGTCTAATCTCCTCCTCAACCCTTTTATATTTTACCATAAGTAAAAATTTGTTTATTATTATATATTACTATAAAAATCTATCAAAATTTATCAACCCCCACCTCTTTCACCCGCTTGGCCTGAAACAATATCGTTCAAAAACTATAGTCAGATATTATTTATGTACCAAGTTTGAAATTCATATCTCATTTCCTTAGACAATTATCCTGTCAACAGGATGTTAGTGATCTAGGAACCCTAAAATGTGAAGGACAACAAAAATCTCGAAGTATGATTTTTTCACGAATACAAAACTTTCCTTTATCAAAAAAAGTGAAAATATATGGTAGATCGTTAGCACTTATTTTTAGTTGAAAATATGTGATTGTTTTTCATTTAATCTTGACACCTGATAACTACGATATCGCATTGTTGCTCACTGGAAGTTCGTCAAGTAAATATTTTCAAAAAAGTTGAGTCTTAAGGTTATCATACCCAGAAATGATATCTTCTCTACAATTCAAGGCAAATTATTTCGCAATAATCGAGTATGCTGACAAGATGTCATGACATTGTTGGTATATTAAGATGTTTTAGTAACAAATACTATCTAATAAACTCTCAGCGAAGTTAATCTATTTGGTGGAAGTCTAAATCATTATTTTGTTTTGAGAGAGACTTCAGCGGTCAGCCGTTATATTATTTGCATGTTTCGTTCACCCTCTGGAAATACTTTCATCTCAGTTCCATAAAATTTCTTTTTCCAAGACCTAAAGGTATTCTGAGATTTTTTTTAAAAAAATTCTACATGAATGGTTACAGTATTTTTACTCATCATATCTTATGGTTTTTAAAATTTTAGCATGAAAATTATTAAGGAAAAAATATATCAGGAAATTTATCAATGAAAAATTTTAAACCAAAGATAATTCTTAAATTAATGAAATATACAGATTTCTAAAACTAGAACTATTTGATTTTTAAAGAAACTAGAATAATGTCTTCGCCTTCGGCTCAAAAAGTTAAATTTTACACATTAGAATTATATAATTAAGATATAAAATAAGGTATCTCTAAAAAAACTTGAAATTCTGCATTAAGGTATCTTTTATTAATTTTATTCAAGATAAGTTTCCGAAAAACAAATACATCTGCACTATTCTATCATTCCATTTGTATAGATGACATTTTCATTACGATGGAAAGTCAATCAATTTTAAAATTTTACAGTTGCTCGTAAAAATGTAAATTATTCAAGAAAACTATCAAATATTCATATAAGATTTGTTTTAGAAATGAATAGAGTGCTTGCATTTCTCTCTAGTTTTTATTTCTCAACCGATCGCAATCAATTATATATCCCCATGGAGGAGGTTTGTTGTCCCTTCTAAATATTTAATTGGTTCATTTGTGGAAATGTCAACTCAGATAATTTAAGAAAGAAGATAGACATACCTAGATCAACAATATACTTACATTTCTGCCTACAGGAAGCCCCAAATCCAATGATCAATATAAACTTTCAAAAGAACGAGATATTATGAGGGAGATTTCTTAAAAAAATTATCTACTTATCTCTGAAGAAAAAGTTGCCGAGCTACTGCCGACGTTAATCCACTTAGTTTAGCTTTTGTCGAAAAAATTGGATATTGTAACTCTTATCGTAGTGTACTGTGGTTCATGGACAACATTTACTTTCAGAGATATACTAACTATCCAAGTGATTTTGTAACTAAATTAAGAGCACATTTTTATGAAAATTTTTTGACTATTAACGGTTTCTTTGTTTGCATTAATTTAGTCTATTTTTATTTCGTTATATTTTTTCTTTTTCTATTATCTAAATTATAATTTTATTGTAAAATAAGTAGTATTTCTTTTAAAATCACTTTTTCATGTTTTATTTAAGATAAAATATTGAATAAACATAAAGAGAATGAACCAGATTTTTCTAGGGCAAAAACGAAAAAAAATTGAATTTCTCATAACGAAAAAAATTAAAAATAAGATAGTTTTTTTTTTGTATATTTTTTCACGAATACAAAACTTTCCTTTATCAAAAAAAGTGAAAATATATGGTAGATCGTTAGCACTTACTTTTAGTTGAAAATATGTGATTGTTTTTCATTTAATCTTGACACCTGATAACTACGATATCGCATCGTTGCTCATTGGAAGTTCGTCAAGTAAATATTTTCGAAAAAGTTGAGTCTTAAGATTATCATACCCAGAAATGATATCTTCTCTACAATTCAAGGCAAATTATTTCGCAATAATCGAGTATGCTGTCAAGATATCAAGACATTGTTGGTATATTAAGATGTTTTAGTAACAAATACTATCTAATAAACTCTTAGCGAAGTTAATCTATTTGGTGGAAGTCTAAATCATTATTTTGTTTTGAGAGAGACTTCAACGGTCAGCCGTTGTATTATTTGCATTTTTCGTTCATGGACAGCATTTACTTTCAAAGATATGCTAACTATCCAAGTGATTTTGTAACTAAATTAAGAACACATTTTTATGAAAATTTTTTGACTATTAATGGTTTCTTTGTTTGCATTAATTTAGTCTATTTTTATTTCGTTATATTTTTTCTTTTTCTATTATCTAAATTATAATTTTATTGTAAAATAAGTAGTATTTCTTTTAAAATCACTTTTTCATGTTTTATTTAAGATAAAATATTAAATAAAAATAAAGAGAATGAACCAGATTTTTCTAGAGCAAAAACGAAAAAAAATTGAATTTCTTAAAACAAAAAAAAATAAAAATAAGATAGTTTTTTTGTATATTTTTTATTTTTCCTTCTAACCATCTTGCATATTCTTTTACCAAAAAGATTTCTACAATCTTTTGCCAACAAGAAAAATCCATAGTAAGATTTGGACTGAAATGCGAATTTTGACCAATCCTCTTAATATTTGGCACACTTTTATGTTAATATAAAAGCTATATTTCCTATAATTTGAAGCCGTAATAATGAATAGAATGGAAGTTACTTGTAAAAAACCATTTTTCAATTTGCCGTAGTGAATACTTTTTTTTAGGTTATGTACGCAGTTTTTTTAGACAATTTTATAACGAGTAAAATGAATTTATTCTGTCCATAACAACGAACAAAAGCTGAGATAATTAAAAAATAGCCAGCCCAAAGCGTTAAAATGTAAAAAAATGTACTAAAATAGAGGAAAAGTGGCCATGCTGGCAAAATCAGGTTGAGAAAACTCATTATGTTGGCATTGTTTTAAAGCAGTTAAATCGTATTCTAAGCTGTATCCAAAAATTATAAAAATTTTACAGCATTTTCTCCTCTGGTCAAAATAACTTTAAAAGCTTTTGCCTAGAAAACCAATACCAACCAACTTATATATAACCATTGTGCCATAAATTTACTAATATAGTCTTTATAAATGTCAACATTTACTTATATAAAACAAAGTAGTTAAAATACAATATCATAAAATAATCAAAGGCTGCTGAAATAATATCCACAAATCTAATCTATTTGCAATTGCCATCGGCGAAAAACCTAAATCAATATCTTGTTCTAATAAAAGCGTCGACGGTCGGGCATTAGTATCATCTTTTCGCACTCTCCGTTCACATTTATCAAGGCAGCTTGCCTTCCAGGCGAAGATGTATGAATTTACCACTCCCTCGGGACGTGCGAACCTCATATATAATCAATAGGAGGTCTTAGATGTCTGTGGCGCTCGCAAAAGCCACTAAATCATTATTTAGCTGGATGAGAAGGGTCAACAACTCGATAGACATCTATCACACTTTCGTATTTACCTGGTTTTTCTTTGAGCTTTTATACGCTCTCTGACTTTATCTGTTGAATATTTAGTTTGAAAATACGTTGAAAGGAATACCTTTGATATTACATCTTTAGTGTACGTTTTTATTATAGAACATATGGTTTCCGAATTAAATGTTTTTCTACGTGTTTGACGAAATATAGTTTACTAATGACCTGGCTCGTATTCCAGTATCAGTGTCACGATAGATAAATACGAAGCACAAATTGATTACCGTAAGTATTTCTGATCCGATAAACTCTAGTTATTCAGCCGATGATTCTTTATAAATGCATGGATATAAACAAGGATGAAACCTCATAGTAGAACTCAGCTTTGTTTGGAATCTTTAATGACGCTAAAACCTGGATGTTCATTTGTTGAATTATCTTCTGTTATATATTATTTTATGGTTAGAATCACGGAAAATATAGCTGTCGCTAGAAAAAGACAAACGTTGCCGCAAAACGAAGCCGGCACGTTAAAATGTGCCTCGTCAAGTTTTCAGAGATGCCTCGAAAGTGGAAGTTGTATTATATGTATATTGTACTATAATAATAAGGAAAAATATTCGCGGCATCTTCGAGAAACTCGACTAGACACATTTTTGTGTGCTGCATGTAGCCAGCCGGCTTCATTTTGCTGCAACGTTTTATTCCACGAGTTTGTCTTTCTATACCAATAGCTAGTTTTATTTTTCTAGAACCCTCCAATAGAGGCAGTAGAGTCTAAATTTCTTTAAGATTTTATGGAGGGCTAACCATGAAGTGCTGAAATGAATTCTGAATTGACACAGGCTTGTAACTGTTCCGCATTACGTAAATAAACGTTATCGTTGGGTGCGTTTAACAGCTTTAGGTGTTTATGATATACTACCTTAGCTATAATTTAGGTACTCATCATCTCTTTCATGATGCTAATGCATGACGTGGTTAAATATTTATCCCAGCTGTAGTCAAAGCAGGATTCGTACATATTAGTTCGTCTGACAAAGAGAAAGAAAGTGCAAGACGTATTGAACTTCCTATCAAGAGTGTCTTCAAGAACATGTAATTATCTTCCAGATACTGCATGTAGGAGAATTAACGTCTCTTATGTATATAGATTATACACGTGGCTACTAGACTCACTAGACCATATCACCAGAAATCAGATAGACTATATTCTAGTGAATAAACGTTTTAAAAATAGTGTTGTATCTGTCAAAACATATCCCAGTGCTGATATAAACTCGGATCACAATGCCCTGGTAGGGATTCTAAGAATTATCTGCAAAAAGTTAAAAAAAAAAAAACAGAAAAACATATACGATATGCTACAACTTAAAGATGAAAATGTTAGAAGCAAAAATGTAAATAAAAAATAATAATAATTAATAAAGAGCTCCGATATACAGATCTAAACGAAGACATAGAATCTGAAATAGAAAAGAAACAAGGGGGCTAAACAATAAGTATCTAACTATGAAATAACACACATAAAAGGAAGGAATGGATGATAGATGACATTCTAAGACTAATGGAGGAACGATAGTTACACAAAAACAGAGGTAACAAAAGAGAATATACACACACAAATACAGAAAGAAATTTGAACAGCTAAAGATGGTGAAAGATGTAAAGAGATAGAGGAGTTGCAGGAAAAATATGATACCTTTAATATCTATCCAAAAATCAAAGATGTAACTGGTGAACGGAGGACGAAATCAAATGGACGTTTAATAGATCATCAAGGAAACGTTGTTATTGATAAAAAAGAGAAAGTGAAGATATGGCAAGACTATATTACAGAGTTATTTTCTGATGCAGGACCGGATTAGCCACAATGCTCAATAGACTTGTTTGGGTCCTGTATTACCACCGATAAAGTGCGCATTCCAATAAATCAACTAAAAAACGGAAAAGCCACCGGTCTCGATGAATTCCATGGGGAGTTTTTGAAGCTCTTAGATGGGGATGGGATTAAGTGACCTATGGTGATCTACAATAAAAGCTATGATTTAGGCAGAACACCAGAAAGCTGGTTAAAGTCTGAGTTTATAACAATTCCAAAAAATGCTGGCGTTAAAAAATGCGGAGAATATCGAACAATTAGCCTCATAAGCTATCTTTTAAAAATATTGCTGAAAATGATTCACTGAAGAATATACAAGTTGTGTGAAGAAAACATGTCAGCTACACAATTCGGTTTTCGTGATGCCATGGGAAACAGAAAGGCCTTGTTTTCTTTGTAGGTATTGATTCAGCGATGTAGAGACGTCAATTGTGACGTATATTTGTGCCTCGATCGACTACCAAAAGGCCTTTGATAGAGTCCAACATTACAAAATGGTCAAAATTCTGGAAGGCCTTGGGCTAGATGGAAAGGATCTGCGGATTATTGGCAACCTCTACTGAAACCAGATGGCATTTATTAAAGCAGAAGGGGAAAGCAATATCGATTGAGCGTGGAGTAAGGCAGGGTTGTGTTTTGTCTCCTCTATTGTTTAATATACACTCTGAGCAAATCATCAGAGAGGCACTGGAAGAGGCTGATGAAGAAATACTGCTTAATGGGGAGCGAATAAATAGCATTCGTTATGCTGACGATACGGCGGCGGCGGTTATGGCTGATAACCCAAAGGGTCTACAATATCTTATGATAAAAATAAACGACGTCAGTATTCGATATGGCCTCGAACTCGAACAAAGTACATGATAATCAGCAAGTCTCCAGTTCCTGCTATCTTGTTGATGGTTAACAATCAACCAATACAAAGAACACCACAATATTCATATCTAGGTACCACAATAAACGAATAAAGGGATCATTCGTAGGAAATTCATTGCCGTTTTCATTTCAAAAGCTCAGCAATAAAATTGAGCACGAAAATGAGACTCCTAAGATGTTATGTCTTCAGTGTCCTTCTTTATGATGTGGAATCTTGGACGCTGACTGAAGCCACATCTAAGAAACTTGAGGCATTTGAATTATGGCTATATCGCCTAATTTTGAAAATTTCTTATACTGACCATATTACCAACGAAGATGTCTAACATCGCATGAACAAGAAACTGGAAATTATGGAAACTGTTAAAGTAGAAAAATTGAAGTATTTAGGACACATAATGAGAAATCCCCACAGATATGGATTGCTACAGCAAATAGTCCAAGGAAAGGTTTTTGGAAAAATGGGACTAGGACGTAGATGTATTTCCTGGCTAAACAAACTGCAAATACCACTGGCCTTTTCAGAGGTGCAGTGGATAAAGTAATAATAGCCAGAATGATTTTCAACATTCGAAGAGGCACTTTAAGAAGCAGATGGTTACAATGATTAGCGTTCAACATGTTAATGAGAACCACTTAATAAAATAAATTTGTCGGCAAAATCTTCAAAAACAAATCTTAGATGAGGAAGAAATTAACATTGCACTGTGTCAGTTAACTAAGAAAGAAATTGCCAAGTGCTAAAGTAGAATATCTCTTTTCTTCTGAGTTATTTTACCGTCAATAGACAATGGCACCAACATTTATTTGCTTCGATATAGCTCGAAGCCCACAAACAGAGACGACTGAACTGTACAACCAAAATTATTGTTTATGAATGGTCGAATGAAATTCTTTATGATGAAACAACTTTCTGAGTATGGGTTCAGGTATAGCTTTCTTGGTCCGTCTGTGAATTTTTTAAAACGCTCAGTCAAATATTCAATAAATACCAATATCTGAAGATGCTTGGAGAGGGAATTCATGTGCTCTTCACTGAAAATTCGAACGCAGGAAATAAGATATTTGGATCTAACAAAGGAGTTTGAGTCTTATTTGGAAGCTGGAAAATTAATATGATAGATTAGATTGGCCCTCTTAATCTCTTGGTCACAACCTTGGGATTATTCCGTAAATATGGCATCATTTATCCAATGGTTATATTAAAAAATCGGCCAAGTGCACATCGAACTTGCGCAATTAGTGTTCTGTACGATGATTGCTTTAAATGTAAAAAATTTTGTTACGGAGGTATAAATTGATCAGCGACTTCACAAAATACACCTTAAATGAGTTTTTAATAAAGTTTGTGTCCGATTTTTGTTAAAAACTGATGACCTTGAAAAAATCGTTTTTTTATATACCAGATAAATTACCAAAGGTAACGCATTCGTGATAATTTTCATACAATCTACACTTTATGGAGAATATTCCAGAATTTTTTTTTTAATTTTTTGACCAGTACTTTTCGAGATAAGGGGAGTGGGCATCGATTTTAGGCATATTTAAAAAAAAAATAATACAAAGAAAATTGTGCGGTAGTATTATATCACATATATCTTTGAACTTGTGTTTTTACAAGCTTTCATTTGACATCCCAATTGATGACATGGTAAAAAAAAATGTTTCACTTCCAATTTCACCCCGCAAAACTGATCCTTTAAGTGAAAATTTAACTGTCTAAACTATACGGCTCTGATTAGGCCATCAATTCCCATAAACAGACGGACAGATGGACAAACGGACAGATGGACAGACGGATGCCGAAGTGATCCCATAAGTATTCCGTATGGAACACTCAAACCTGGTAAAAAATATGCCCGGACAGTGCCAGGCCATTCTTGACAATGCTGCGGTCTACTAGTAAAAAGCATCTTAGCATTTTTATTGTACTTTCATGTAAAAAAATCTTTTCAAAAATCGCCTAATATTCATGCCTGTCCAGTTAATTGTAAATAAAGTCAATAACTAAACACTTTGTTACTCGGTTTTCCTATGTATACATCTAACTTATTTTGTAGTAATATTCGGTAAAAATGAAATTACAAAGGATACTTATTAAGCAAACATCAACCTACACGTGTCTGACCTGGCTGTAAAACTTGATAGAACGACCAATTAATTTAAGTTATCGCAACGTCTTAATAAGTTTAACTTTCCATAAGAATGTAGGCAAGGAGGAAGTTAAATATCCAAGTTTCTTCCGCTAACTGAATAAATTATAAGCACTGTTATAGCACAAAGCAACATTACCAAATAACGTTGACTTAATAAAGCTTCAAAACATCGTTAACAAGATTGTATGTAAATATTTTTCTAGTTTTTTCGATAAAGCTATAAAAACTTACTACTACTAGTTAAAATGTTTCTGAAAAAGAATTAACTTATTAACAATGGCCTTTTTTCGTGGTATCCCGGTATGAACTTTGATGAGAAAAAGTTGAATACCGAGCTTGATGAGGTTTTGAAAACTCAGTCACTTTTATTTATTAAATTAAATTATGTAAAAAATAAATAATAAGATACTAGGTATTCAAAATTATTGGGAACGACGAAGAAAAGTTTCATTAACAATTTTTCAAAAACCTAAAATCCAGAAAATCCAAAGAAATTGGCATAATTAAATCTCTCAAAATATATTTTTGAATGAATGATGGGTCTAATTATAACTCTTATAAAAATGTTTAAATAACTTTTTCCTATTTGAAATATTCTTGATAGTGCTGATTCACATCGTTGTGCTTTGGGTAGATCTTGAAATCAGGAATTCTTCCTGGTTACAAAAAGATTTTTCTGTATGTAATTTGTTAATAATAATAAAAACTAGGATTCCGCAAAATGTATGTCTCTGTGTCTATTACAGGGCGAAAATTTTAAAAGAAAATAAATAAAGTCAAAATAGTTTTATGTTTATTAGAATTAGGTTTTGATATTTTGAGAAGTTATTACTTTCAGTTCTGCCAGATTAGCGTATTTAGCATTACTAAAAGTGTGATCATTGCTGACTTTCTTAATTTCATTTACCTTAACAATAAGCATTATAATAAGATCCTGACAACAAAAATTATCACTTAATAGGTGTTTCAGTTAATAATGTCGATTTTTTCGCAATACTTAATTGACTATTTCCATCATAAAATGAATTAACTTAATAATCAGAGTATTCGTCATCATTAGCTATGACTTTCTTTCATCTTTCTGTCAAAGAATGGATTCCGCACCATAAGAACTATTCATCTTTTAAGGCCAACCATTCATTAAGCCAAATTTTCACTTCTTCGTAAGAATGTAAGTGTTGTTCTGAAAGTCCGTGCTGTATCGATCGAAATAAGTGGTAGTCTAAAGTGGCTAAGTCCGGTGAATACGGCGGGTGGGGCAGAACGTCCAATTTGATTAGTTTTTAACACATTTTGCACCATAGGGACGAGCATTGTCATGTTGAAAAATGACTTTATCGTGTCTTTGGGCGCATTCTGGTCGTTTTTCCTTCAATGCTCGGTTCAACTTTATCAATTGTTGTCGGTATCGGTATTACTAGAAATCATTTCACCAGGTTTCAGCAGTTCGTAATACACAGCTTCTCTACTATCCCATTAAATACACAGCAAGGCTTTCTTTCCCTGTATACTGGTTGTGATGTTGGAGGCTGGCCTAGATCTACCCATTTTTTGGGTTGAAGCATGCTCACCATAAGCTTAAACCAACAATCGTTTTCTTCAAATGAAAGAAGGTTATTAAACTTTCGCCTTTTTCTGGTACGAAACACGACATATTCAAAGCTATGAATAACTATGTTTTTCGCACAATGACAATTAATAACGAACTGGCTTTTGATGGCATATGTTTACCTTCTAAAACGCCATAGATGTCCCTAGTCTATACCAATAAGTGTATTAGTAACGCCATCTCTTAGCAAAATCAGCATTATTAACTGAAACACCTATTACATACCCAGAATATAATTATCTATATTAACCCCTTATCGCCCGATACAGCATAAATTACTAACTTTTTGTAATATGATTCACAAGTTGAATGTCTTTAGAATAACTAAAATAGATTTTAAACTAAAATCTGAAAATAATGCTTAATAAAATGATAGCTATGATTTTTCCTATTACCAAAACTATTTTATATAGTGCTAGATTCATTTAAAAGAGTAAAATATTTAAACTGACCTAATATAAACACTAGAAACTCAATAGGCCTATTCATAAAAAAACTACAAAGCGAAAACAAGTATAAATAGCAAATCAGGAGTTTATAATTTAACATCTGGTTATTGTTACGAAACATACCTAGGTCAAACAGGGCGAAATGTCAAAAAAATTACTTTGCAGCTTTTAATAAAAAATAAACAGTCAAGTGCAAGTCGAACTTGCGCAATTAGTGTTCCGTACGTTGATTGCTTTTAAAATATATTTTTTTTATGGTGGTATAAAATGATCGATAACTTCATAAAACACAACCCAAATGAGTTTTCAACAAAGTTTTTCTCCAATCTTTACTGAAAATAACGACCTAGAATTTTTTTATATACCAAATGAATTATTAAAGTTAATGCATTCGTGATAATTTTCGTTCAATTTACACCCTATGAAGAATATTCCAGAATTTTTTCAAAATTTTTTGATCAGTTCTTTTCGAGATAAAGGAGGGACAGCAATTTTTTTAGTAGGAAGCTCAAGTATTACATTATATATATATATATATATATATATATATATATATATATATATATATATATATATATATATATATATATAACTATATATAGATATATGTATATATGTATATATGTATATATACATATATATATATATATATATATATATATATATATATATATATATATATATATATATATATATATAAAATAAAGAGGGAGAAAGCAAAAGTTGCCGTATCTAACAAAATCCTAAGTTATGAAACTAGTTGGGGGAACTCGGCAAAAAACAGGCATCAACAGATGTTCATACTATATTCATTTAGCCAATATTTCGGTCCTAGGTTGGGACCTTCATCAGGGCACAAACTGAAAAAAAGATAACGAAGCAACCAATAAAGAGAATTAGGCATAAAGACTTGGTGTTATGAAGTCAAGTTTTTAATTATCAATTTTAATTATTAATTTCTGATTTGCAATTTTTTTGATTTCAATCCTACAATTATTAATATGTAACTATTGCAATTAAACAGTATTATTATTCAATCACAAATTATTATTATCATTATGAAGAAATGTCAACAAAAAATTAACTCACTTGTAGTATGAAATTTAATCTAACAAGAATGACCATCAAAAACAATCGCCATAGTAAAAACCAACACTGAAACAAAACTACCACAATTCACTAACATATTAACATAAAAACATGGCATTTACAGCAGGGATGCCATTGATAACGTTGGATGCTGAAATTCAAAAACTAATTAACCACCTGCCATCTTAAAGAAAAATGAAAAGTGACAACTTTGACAGGGCGCTGACAAAGGACGACCACCTGACAGATGTAAGGGATCACTCAAAAAGAATAAAAGGAAAGGTCGAACGACCAGGAAAGGACCGGTTTTAGTACGAAATTAAGTGCTACGTCATATAATAAAATTTTGCTATAAAGGGAAAGGATATCCAATGGGAAGGCAAATTTTCGCTGTTATGACCATTGAGTGACATATGAAGGAAACAAACTTTACTTCATCTGGGGGGGGGGGGAGTAAAGCAAGGGAAAAAGGGAGGCAGTAATTTGAAGGGATTTTTCATTGATTGGGAACATATTATTCAATTTATTATTATAATTGTTATTGTTATTAATGTTACTTGCATAGGAATGTAATTATAAAGAAATTGAAGGAAACCAAGAAAAACATATACCTAAACAAGATGGTACCCAGAGGGCAGTATGCAGGAGGACAGAGCTGTCCAATACCAAAACGAAAGTTATTATGAGGAGTATGACGACCCAGAGATATTTTGCAAAGGATGACGATCACAAGAGAGAAGAAAGCTGTATATGCTGCTCAGGCCGTCAAGATCAGTTCTTTTATTAATATTTTGGGGATTCTCGTTGATATAGCACATCTCAAGGAATTCTCTTTTAAGAAGGTTTTTTTTGGAAATGAAGGATTTTTGGTTCTCTGAAATTAAAGGAATGTCCATTATCAACGGAGTGAGTTGCCAGTGCACATCTTTGTGGATGGCATCTGGTGTCGCTTTTATGTAATGCGATGCGACGGTAGAGACATTGTGAAGTCTGGCCAATGTATACAGCAGGACAATCAAGACAGGAGACGGAATAGACTACATCTGACATAGAAAGAATAGGTAGAGAAGATTTCAATTTGCTGAAAATACGTTTATTTTTATAGAAATAGTACTTGGCAATCTTAACATTGGGAATGACGTGCAAAATATGAACCAATTTTGAAGTAAGACCAGGTATGAATGGCAAAGAGAGCAAGGAAGGACTAATTTCCGTATGGCTAGCAGGGGGTAACTGGGGTAGAAGGGGAGGAGGGGATAAGAGTACAGGAGGAGGTTCTGGTAAAATGTCATTAGAGAGGAAGAGCTTGTCGACTTCATCCTTGGTCTTGAGCAGGAACTTCTTATTGTACCCATTTTCCACAAAGAGATTGGTAAGTAATGTTTGTGCTTGAGGAAGATAATCTGGGTGAGCTATATTTCTAATTCTTCGATATAGGCCTTTTATGACATTTATTTTAACCTTCCAATCATGGCCAGAATTGGCATGTATATATCAGCCTGATGAAGTTGGCTTTCTATACCAGTCCAGTTTGATCACACCATCAGGACATCTAATGACTCTTGTGTCCAGGAAGGGAACAGAATTGTTTGACTCTTCTTCCATGGTAAACTGTAGGTGTTGATCAAAAGAATTGAAGACATGAAGGATTTCTTCTTTACCATTTTCTGGTATGGACAGAATAAGATCATCAACATATTGAAAGAGAAAAGGAGGTCTGAAAGATAACTTTTCGATGCAATTTTTCAGAAGATAGGACATGACTATTGCTGCGAGAGTGGGGCTTAAATTACTGCCCATAGGACAACCAAAGGTTTGTCGGTAGAAATCTTCTTTGTACTTGAAGAAGGTGGATTGAAAGAAAAACTCAATGACAGAGAGAAAAAGGATTTGTCTAATTTTGTGTTGGGCGAGATTAGTGCCCATTCAGAATCAATAATATGTTTGGCTAACTGCCATGAAATGTTGGTAAAGAAACTGACTACATCTAGAGAAATGATGACATGATTCTCAGGTAATAAGAAATTATTAATTTCTGCACTGAAGGCAAAGGAGTCCTTAACAGCATATCGATGGTAATTTTGGAAGGATTTTTCTAATATATCTGCACAGAATTTGCTTAAGCTTGATGTAGGAGAGTTAATTGTGGAGACAATAGGTCTTAGTGGCACACCTTCTTTATGTATCTTTGGCAGGCCGTAGATTCTTGGTGGAATGGCTTTGTAAGTACAAAGTTGTCTTGCTGTTCTGTCATCAATCCACTTCTTATTCTTCATCTGCTTAACAAAGGAATTGCTTTTATTTTGATATTGATTTGTGGGGTCATGCGAAAGCTTTTCATAGACTTGTTCATCATCTAATAATTCAGACATTTTTGTTTCATAATGCTGCCTTTCCAGCGCCACAGTGACTGAGCCCTTGTCTGAAGGAATGATCAAGATGTCTTTATGTTGTTTGAGGAAGGTTACTGCTCTCCTGAATAAAGTCTTCTCAAAGGATGTAGCGGTGTTGTGATTCTGGAGTACAGCATTTGTGACGGCATTGGTACACTTAGCTCTAAGGATATCTTGGTTAGGAGAAGGTAAAAGTTTAATGAAAGATTCAATATCTGCTAGAACTGTCTTGACAGGTATATCTTTACCTGGAAAAGAATCAAAAACGAATTTGGGACCTAGGGAGAGAACCGTGTGAACTTCAGAGGGAAAGTTAACCTGAGTGAGGTTAGTAAACCAATGTTGACACACCTTTAGTTTATTAGCACGAACTTGCATTAAATTGTTAAATTTATTAAACAAATTACTTGAGAGGGATCTAGAAACAGTGTGAAAAGATTTTAATTGAGTGGTACGGAAACGTTGTACTATATATGGAGGAACTCTGTCCTCTGCAGAATGAATAACATGATTAAGGAGAGAGGTTAGCTTAGTTATTTCTTTAATAGTGAAGGAAATCTCATAGGATAGAATTCTGAGAGATACCTTACTCTGGAAGCGCTGGATTCTGTTATTATCATTCGGTCTATCTGACATTAAATTGTTCATGCAAGTCTTTGAGAAGACCTCCTTTTCTCTTTCAATATGTTGATGATCTTATTCTGTCCATACCAGAAAATGGCAAAGAAGAAATCCTTCATGTCTTCAATTCTTTTGATCAACACCTACAGTTTACCATGGGAGAAGAGTCAAACAATTCTGTTCCCTTCCTGGACACAAGAGTCATTAGATGTCCTGATGGTGTGATCAAACTGGACTGGTATAGAAAGCCAACTTCATCAGGCAGATATATACATGCCAATTCTGGCCATGATTGGAAGGTCAAAATAAATGTCATAAAAGGCCTATATCGAAGAATTAGAAATATAGCTCACCCAGATTATCTTCCTCAAGCACAAACATTACTTACCAATCTCTTTGTGGAAAATGGGTACAATAAGAAGTTCCTGCTCAAGACCAAGGATGAAGTCGACAAGCTCTTCCTCTCTAATGACATTTTACCAGAACCTCCTCCTGTACTCTTATCCCCTCCTCCCCTTCTACCCCAGTTACCCCCTGCTAGCCATACGGAAATTAGTCCTTCCTTGCTCTCTTTGCCATTCATACCTGGTCTTACTTCAAAATTGGTTCATATTTTGCACGTCATTCCCAATGTTAAGATTGCCAAGTACTATTTCTATAAAAATAAACGTATTTTCAGCAAATTGAAATCTTCTCTACCTATTCTTTCTATGTCAGATGTAGTCTATTCCGTCTCCTGTCTTGATTGTCCTGCTGTATACATTGGCCAGACTTCACAATGTCTCTACCGTCGCATCGCATTACATAAAAGCGACACCAGATGCCATCCACAAAGATGTGCACTGGCAACTCACTCCGTTGATAATGGACATTCCTTTAATTTCAGAGAACCAAAAATCCTTCATTTCCAAAAAAACCTTCTTAAAAGAGAATTCCTTGAGATGTGCTATATCAACGAGAATCCCCAAAATATTAATAAAAGAACTGATCTTGACGGCCTGAGCAGCATATACAGCTTTCTTCTCTCTTGTGATCGTCATCCTTTGCAAAATACTCCTCATAATAACTTTCGTTTTGGTATTTGACAGCTCTGTCCTCCTGCATACTGCCCTCTGGGTACCATCTTGTTTAGGTATATGTTTTTCTTGGTTTCCCTTCAATTTCTTTATAATTACATTCCTATGCAAGTAAGATTAATAACAATAACAATTATAATAATAAATTGAATAATATGTTCCCAATCAATGAAAAATCCCTTCAAATTACTGCCTCCCTTTTTCCCTTGCTTTACTCCCCCCCCCCAGATGAAGTAAAGTTTGTTTCCTTCATATGTCACTCAATGGTCATAACAGCGAAAATTTGCCTTCCCATTGGATATCTTTTCCCTTTATACCAAAATTTTATTATATGACGTAGCACTTAATTTCGTACTAAAACCGGTCCTTTCCTGGTCGTTCGACCTTTCCTTTTATTCTTTTTGAGTGATCCCTTACATCTGTCAGGTGGTCGTCCTTTGTCAGCGCCCTGTCAAAGTTGTCACTTTTCATTTTTCTTTAAGATGGCAGGTGGTTAATTAGTTTTTGAATTTCAGCATCCAACGTTATCAATGGCATCCCTGCTGTAAATGCCATGTTTTTATGTTAATATGTTAGTGAATTGTGGTAGTTTTGTTTCAGTGTTGGTTTTTTACTATGGCGATTGTTTTTGATGGTCATTCTTGTTAGATTAAATTTCATACAAGTGAGTTAATTTTTTGTTGACATTTCTTCATAATGATAATAATAATTTGTGATTGTTTAGAATAATAATACTGTTTAATTACAATAGTTACATATTAATAATTGTAGGATTGAAATCAAAAAAATTGCAAATCAGAAATTAATAATTAAAATTGATAATTAAAAACTTGACTTCATAACACCAAGTCTTTATGCCTAATTCTCTTTATTGGTTGCTTCGTTATCTTTTTTTCAGTTTGTGCCCTGATGAAGGTCCCAACCTAGGACCGAAATATTGGCTAAATGAATATAGTATGAACATCTGTTGATGCCTGTTTTTTGCCGAGTTCCCCCAAGTAGTTTCATAACTTATATATATATATATATATATATATATATATATATATATATATATATATATATACATATATATATATATATATATATATATATATATATATATATATATATATATATATATATATATACTCGTGTTTTTACAAGCTTTCATTTGACACCCCTATCAATAACCTGCTAAAAAAATTTTTTTTTCACTTCCGATTTCACCTCCTAAAACTAACGCCTTAAGTCAAAATTTAACTTCCAAAACTACATGACTAAAATGGGGCCATCAATTAGTGCCAAGTTTTAACTTTCAATGTCACGTAGTTTCGAAGAATATCGGATGTGGCGGACGGACAAACAGACGGACAGATAGACAGACGGACAAACAGACACCGAAGTGATCTTATAAGTGTTCCGTACTGAACACTAAAAAAAAAAAACTAATTGTGCAATTGATTTAAATGAAATCCAATATACCTTTCATGAGACTTCCAACAGCTGGAATTTTTTTGAATTAATAAATTTAAAAATTCTGATAAGTTACTTAATGAGCCGATGGATTTAAATCTTTTATGATCATTAAATTTGTTGCATTATGGTTAATAATTTTCGAATAGTCTCTGATATTTTATAAGTTGAAAAATTTTATTGTATATCAATTGAAAATAAAATTATTTTACTGTAAAATTTAAATTGTGGTAAAAACTATAATATTTTATTCTGCATTTTAAGTAGATTTTAGATGTTAGTATGAACTTATTTCATATTTACCATGTGAAAAAATTACATTATAGTGAAACCTGTCATAAATATATTAAAGAAATATAATAGAAATTGCGAGTAAAATATCCCCTTGTTCTAATTGGCTACATGTAATACGTAGAATGTGAATTTGGACGGCAACATGTAAGCTTCCACTACTACTAGTATCAAATCAAAAATTGGTGAAAAATGATTTTAAAATAATTGTATTAACCAAACGAATAAAAATGGGCCACTTAATAAGTTTTGAAAGCGGAAATGAAACAAGACGAATTAATAAGTCGAAATCTCTGAAGTGGTTTTTCGGAAAATCTTCGAAATACCCATCTACGGATGCTATCACCTTATTATTTATTGAAAAAACGCTTCCCAGGTAGGAATCTATTGAGGTTTGGGAAGTTATAAAGGGCAAACGGAGCCAGATCTGGCGAATAGGTTGGATGTTCCAACAATTCGTAATTTAACCCGACCAATTTTGCCGTTTCCGAAGCACCTCTGTGAGCAGGTGTGTCATGATGGAGGACGATTTTTTCTTCCACAAACCGGGCCATTTTGTCACGAATTTTCTCATCCCGTTGGTCCAAAAGGTGGCAGTAATACTTTTCTGTGATTATTTTACCGGTATGAAGGTAATCAATTTATAAAATTATTTTGCATACTAGAAAACTGATGCCATAATTTTTTTTCTACTTTGACCACTTTGGCTGCTTTGGATCTGAACAACCGGACTCCGTCCACTGTACGGTTTGTTGTCGAAATTCACGATCATACTGGTAAACCCAAGTCTCATCCGTGGTTACAAATCGATGCACAAAATCAGTTTTATTCTTTGTGAAACGAGCCAAATATTGTTTAGAAAGTGTGTTTTTGTTTCGATATTAGCAAATGTGGCACCGATCTTGTTAATAACTTTCTCATACCAAAAACATTAGTTAAGTTCTCATGTACCGATCCACGTGAGATGCCTATAGTCTCAGCTAAATCATCGAAGGTTAATCGACTGTCTTCCATTACCATATGTTGTACTTGCACTACAGTTTCTTCAGTTGTTGCAGTTTTTGGACGTCCTGAACGTGGATCATCAATGACGCTTCTACTACCATGTTTAAACTCAAGTCGATCTATGAACAGTTAGAAATGAAGGAACAGACTCCTATAGCACTTTCACTAACTTTGCATGGATTTTAGTTGCCGATAATCCTTCCAAAATAAAAAAATTTTATTATTGCACGATATTCGATTTTTTTTTCATTTTAAAAAATACTCAAACCCGTCTACTCTTCCCAGCTTATAAACAGTAAATAACTTGACTGATCGACTTGTTTAGAGTATGTCCATATGACAGATGAAGCTTCAAAATGGTTTTCATTATTTGGTTTAAGCGATACTCCATAGGTGCCGCTTTCAAACCTTATTGACTGATCGATATATTGTACCAAAAGTACAAAATTTTCCCAACTTATTTCTAAATTAATATTTAAAAATATCATATAAATAATATGCAAATTACATATTGGTCCCAGAGTAAACCCACACACTGAGAAATTACTAAGAATTCCCTTAGACTGTGATAACCCCTCAATTTATATGCTGTTTCGTCTCGGTAGGTAATATAATAGAAAATGAAATTATTCTTTTATTCATTTTATTATAAGCAACTAAACCCTCTCGGCAATAGTTGGATATCGCACTGGCAATGAAAGAAAATTTAATAGCAAATAGCCTCAAATTATGAACTACGCATTACCGATGTATGAAAGAAACTTAGTTTGGTATCGTTTTGCATTGGTTTCTAGTCATCGAAAGTAGAGTAATAATTAGAAAAAAAATCGTAAGTGAGGAAGTCTCTCTTACGTAAAACAATTTAAAAATAAGTACACAATAATAAAGAAAAAAAATAATTTGTTACTATTAAATAAATAACACACCACCATTTATTTTAAAAAAAAAAAACGGGTTAAATGCAAGTTGGGCTTATGCAATTTGTGCTCCGTACCGTGATTGCCTTTAAAATGAAATAAAATCCTTACCTAGGCTAAGTTAGATACCTGTCATGATCTTAAAATCCAATATGTATTTTCACGTTTTTTTCTTAGTCAATTATGTATAATAGTTACAGGATCTTAGCTACATAATAGTGAATAAATCAATCTAGCTCAATCTATAATCCAGTAATAAAGGTGTAAAACAAATATTTCCTACCTAAATATTTGTTCAATTAGAAACAAATAAAATTAAATTATTTTGTCTCGGTACAGCGACGCTCGACGCGGTAGCAGTTATTAGTGAAAACTATATTAAAAAAATTTCCACCAAATTATCATGCAATACTATTTTTTATACCAGATAAATTATTAAACGTAATGCATTCGTAGTAGTTTTTGCTCAATCTATAATACAAAAAAAAGTGTGCACATCATATATATTTTTTTGAACTGATGTTTCTACAAGCTTTCATTTGACATCCCCCTCGATAATCTGGTATTTTTTTTTAATTTCCTATTTCACCCCCCATGTACCAGATAAATTATCAAACGAAATGTACTCGTGATAATTATCATTCAAGTTCAAATTCAAATTCAGTTTATTTGCCAATATCTGCAAATTCATAAAGTGACAGAAATTAAATTTGCTCGAAATACGACAAAAGGATGGCACAGCGACTAAAAATAGCTATACCATAAGCCCTTCACTATTTGGGCATGTGTAGTGCCACCCAGTGGCGAACCTATACCCTAAAAATAAATAAAAAACTAATTGAAAAAATTCTAAAAATAAAAAATTCTAAAACTAGCAAAGCGTAAAGTGGGATCGGCGAGCATGCAGCGAAACGGTAGGCGGAGGCGCGGGGAGATGTAAATGAATAAACAGGGTAAATTTTACATAATACGATATGGTGGGCAAGTGGTACCACCTCTAAAAGGATCCCAAAAAATTATATACAAAGTAGGTAAATATGACGTGAAATTAGAATTCTTTGCGGGAATCGAATACGAGTCGTAATCATCAAGTGGAGATAACCAGGTTTCAGAAAGGCCTATTATGTCAAATTGATACGTATTCATATAATACAAAAACTCATCAAAGCCAGTGTTCATCGACCTCACATTCAAATGTGCAACGGCAAATCTTTAAAGCTTTTACAATAAGTATTATTTAGATGGTCATCCATCGGCTCATTCATATAATCAGCCCCCATTGTACAACGCCAATATATGCCCCCCTGCAACGCAGCACAACCACCATCCCAAGCTCTGCCTAATGATTTCTCCCCTAAACCTAATTTTAATTAACCTAGAAAGAACAAAAAAAAGCAAAAACAAGAAAATAAAAGTACATAGCTCTAAAAGAGAATACATCGCTGTACTATAAGTAAATACAACGAAAAAAGCAATATAATAACATTAGGGAGTAATAGCAGGTATTAATAAAATGTGGGTTTAACTATAGATATACTCGTAGATGTGATCAGTAAGAAATAAAAAATAATTGAACCAGTAATAAAAAATAATTGAATCAATAATTTTATGTACACAGTCTTGCAATGATAAGAACAAATACATTTCAAGTGGCATACTCTGTATTAAAAACTGAAATTTTAAGACATTATTTGTTCATTTTTCGACTAGCTATTTCAAAATCATATTGTGTGACCTATATGCAGGTGCCAGAGGATATTTATAGTAATAACTTAAGAATATTTAATTCCTATATACATATATGAACTACCCAGGAGATATTAATTTATGCTTCCATGTGTAAATAATTTCTTCTCTGCATTGCTTATGATCATAAAAGAACTCCCGTAAACACACATATACATTCCTAGCTAGGTATCATCATATCTTTTACATTATTTTTAATTAATAATTTTGTGACATAATAGAATTCAAAATAATCAGAATCGGTCTTATAATATATAAAAAAAACATAACTACCCCGATAATCCTAATGGACACCTAGATACCTGTAGGGATACCACTTAAAAAGTATTCACCATATGCACTTAATATTCCTATAGATTACATACCCGAATAAGTCGAAAATCTTAGTATTTAAGCACTAATTTCCACAATTCAATCTGCACGCCTCAAAAAGCGCTCATTATACCACAACATATGACAATATTATTCATTCTGTCGACTAAGGTCTGCCGTAGATCGCACCAAAATTTTAGCACCGCCATCGAAAACATATATTCTACCCGCTTAGTCCAGTTCAATCTACGCTTTATGAAGAATATTCCAGAATTTATTCAAAATTTTATGGTCGGTATTTTCCGAAATAGAGTGGGGGAACATAGATTTTTGGCCATGTACAGCAACAAAAATAAAGGACTTTTGAAAGGCTGCCTTCCTGTGTTGAGGAACTCTAAAAGAATTAATGTTTCTCGTATCGTGCGGATGCAGAAAAACACTAAATTGTTCTCTGAGGTATTGGGGTTGTCCAAATTTAAAAATCCGATAGACGAAATTATACAAATGACACCTTCTACGATTTTCCATATTTAGAATAGAGCTGTTATTTAAATAGGGTGTGATTCGATTTCTGAATGGAATGTTAAAAGAAAAGCGCATACAAGAGTTTTGTATTTTCTGGATTAATCTAACATGCTGGGCTGACAAAGAGTCGCCATACACAACATCAGCATAATCAAATAAAGATAAGATCAAGCTGTTGCATAAATAATATTTGGTTTTTGATGGCAGAAGATTCCTTAGATTATACAGTTTTTTATAAACGAATATAAGCTGCTTTTAATTTAATTTTAATATGTGATTGGAATGAAAGAGTTTTGTCAAAAATTACTCCTAATACCTCATGAATTAAAGGCAAAAAAGTATTGCCAATTGAAGGTGTAAAGGTATCAAAAAGTATACCCTCTGCATTTTTATTACCGTTAAACACCATAAAACAAGACTTCTGTGCATTAAGCTTGAGGTTATGATCATTACAAATATTATATATGTTATTTAGGTCCCTATTAAAATAGACTAAAGAAGTGTGTAACTTATTTAAAGGAAATGGCATATATACTTGAGAGTCATCGGCATACTATTGCATTTTGGAATATTCTATCGCCTTATCAATATCTGCCACGTAAAGAGAAAACAATAGTGGAATCAAGATGGAGCCCTGAGGCACTCCTTTAGTAAGCGGCATGTAAATAGATTTAATGGATTTAAAATCTTTTTTAATTTCTACACAGTGTGACCGATTTTTTAGAAAATGTTCCATAGAAATAACTGACTGATCTGAGAAGCCAAAATAGTAAAGCTTTGCCAAGAGCAGATCATGATTTAGGGTGTCGAATGCCTTATTAAAATCCAAAAGAGCTAAGCAGGTGGTTTCATTCTTATCTTCATCGTTCAGTAAATTAGCCGAGCTGGTAGTAGTACTAAAATAAGGTCGAAATCCCGACTGACAATTGACAAAATTTTAGCACCGCCATCGAAAACATATATTCTACCCGCTTAGTCCAGTTCAATCTACGCTTTATGAAGAATATTCCAGAATTTATTCAAAATTTTATGGTCAGTATTTTCCGAGATAGAGTGGGGGAACATAGATTTTTGGCCATTTTTTTAAAATAATACAAAGAAAAGTCTGCGCAAGTATTACATCATACACCTTTCTGAACTGTGTTTTCACAAACTTTTATTTGACACCCCACTCGATGACCTGGTAATTTTTTTTTTCACCTCCGATTTGACTCCAAAACTAACTTGCTAAGTCAAAATTTAACTTTCAAAACTACATATTACGGACTGGGCCATTAATTCCTATATTTATGCCAAATTTCAAATTTATTCCTCAAATAGTTTCGAACAAAATCGGGTATGACAGCCGGACAGACGGACACCGAATTGATCCTGTAAGTGTTCCGTCCGGAACACTAAAAAATACTATTAGATATTGTAAAAAACATAAAAAAGGTATGGGTAAAATTAGCAATTCGTTTAAATTTGACTGTTTATTAATTTAGGATGCGCATCTCAATTATGTTTCCAAATATTCAAATTATCATTAAAGAACCAATAAATATGAAACTATTTCGATAATAATTAACTTTGTTATTTCATTTACATAAAATGTTTAACTAAAGTCGTTTAGTATTTTCCAATCAGTACAATTTTGCAGCAACATAAGTTTGGAGAGTCATACATGGCCGAAATGAATAATAAAGTAGAAAATTTACCGAAAATGCTTTCTTGCTATTGACATTTACATCAAAGCATCAAATAGTTTTTAATAACAATTTTTCATGTAAAAAAAATTGTGTCTTGCAAGTAAGAGGAACATTGTAAGCATCGTAAACAAACGAGGACAGAGAAGATTTTTTACCGCAACTATAATTTTGCAGAATTAATTTTTTGTAGTGATACTCTTGCAAAATTTTGGTAGTTATAAACATCTTTTCGCCCTTTTGTTTACAGTGTCGTAAAATGGTCGTCATCTTGAATTATAAATGGGAATAGAGCTAATTGTCTTTTAAATTTACAAATCGGTAAAAATGATGATTTTTTTATACCGTAAAAAGCTTGTACATTTTTTATATCGAGCAATTGACAGCTGTTTTGATAAAAGTTACTGTCAAATGTTGAAACCCATAGATATTTTGTTGTGTCTAGTATGTCAAGCATATAAAATTCTAGGTGGATTGAACTAAAACCAGGAGAGTTTCCACCGTAAATTTATTTTCGTATTTTATTTTATCTACTAATTAAAGTGAACAAATTTTACCATAATTTTCGTCTGTTGTGGTGCTGATAATTATACCAATAATTAACCTTATACATCGACAATAATTTTTTTTATACTGTACGAGTATTACAATACTGATTTCGTTCCAAAAAACTTATGTTTCTACTAAAAAACGAACGTTTGGTATGATTGCGAATCAAAAATTTGTATGTGTGGCGTCCTCACGGACTCAGTGATATTAAGCAGTGAGAGAGGAATTATAAGATAGACGATGTAGTAGAGCACCTGGAGCGTTAAAAACATAAAAACCTCGGATTACAGTTACAGTGAATGAAATTAAAAAAAATGGAATGTTTAGCTAATAATATATATAAAAAAGTTTACCTATTAAAAAATTGTGATCTTGATTTTGAAAAAAAAAAATGATAATTGCAATAATTCAAATAGTGTAATAAATATTAGGCTGTAGAATATTTTTGTATATCAAAATTAAATTAACGTATATATTTATATAGAGATAGAAAAAGAAGTAAATTAAGGATAACTGAATAAAAAAGAAAATTATTAATAAAATATTTGTTTATTTAAACATTTTACATTTTGTCCATATCAAATATTTTCTTCGACGTCACCTAATTTAATTCTCAACATTTCTATCAAGCGGCTTTTATTTTTGTTACTCGACAAAAATTTATCTTGAACGATTTTCAAAGGCGTATTTTCATCAAATTCAATATCAGCACATTTATTTTTTAATGCGCGACGATTTCTTTCGGCTGATTTAATACTGCTTTTCTTATACCCATCAAATACCACGTACGTGTTACTATTATAATTATTCTTTAAATATCTTACATAATGCTCACATATATTTTAAACGTTTCATTCAATTGCCATTTGCAACGATGTGATAATATGCCTCCATCAATAACGTAATGCACATTTTCTACAGTTTTTAAATTAATTGAAATTTCCGGGAATAACTCGTAAAAAATTGATTTTTTTGTCTTTCGCAGTTCGCTATCTTCAAATAGAGCAAGTGGATATGGTGCCAGTTCATAATTCATATAATTTTTAAGCTCTTCATCGGTTTTTTTAAAACACAAATACGTTGAAATAGCAGCAATGAATCAATAGGAATCAAATCGTCATGGATTTTAATTTTGTTATTTTTCGCCAATAGAGGATTTATTTTACCTTTGCTTAATAATTTCAATTCGCGTAAATTTTGTCCTGTTTTCTTCATTACCTTCTAACCTTCTTCAAAAGCATCGTAACAATTTATCTCCAATAATTCCGGTAGCAATGGACATAATAGCATCTGTATCAGGAAAAGGGCTGTGTTGTTTGAAGAAGTCCGCCAATATTTTTACATCGATATCATCCCTTTCTATTCTAGCATCTGTCGAATCACTGTGTTGATGACTTTTATTGAAAGATATATCACAAAAAAATTTTATCCATTGTTCGAAAACTGTAATAGAAAACAAATACTCCAATAATTATTATAATACCCGCAGAAAGAAAATAATAATGAATAAAACGCAATAAATTACCATATGTCTATTTAGGTGAAATTCAACGTATAGATAAAAAAAATACTATTTATAATAAAGCTATATGCTAAAATATTAATTTTTTCTAGTTTTTTGTTTAAATAATGAAAAAATCGAGAGCACAAAAAAAACTTTGCCATTTATAGTATAAAAAAACAAAATCCCACCTCGACCATATAAATTCATTTACTGTAACTGTATTCCGAGGTTAAAACCCCCAGGCGCTCCACTAAAGTAGGTTAGAAGCGTTTTAAAGTTGTCTTAAATAATACTTTTTATTCCTGATTAGGAACAAAAAGTATGTTGTTTCGGTTGATAGGCGCAATTACCTATTTTAATACACTGGAAAAGACCGGTAATCCAATCTACAGCTTTGCAGACGACAGTACGCTTATCTCTTCATTCACTTTGAACGCTCAGGCGAATATCCGCAGACAGCAGGAGGTCGTTCAACTTAACAAAGACCTGGAAGAAATTCTATCTTGGGGGGATAGTAACCAAGTGGAATTTAACGCTACAAAAATCCAGGCGGCAGTTTTTTCTAAAAAAGGTAACGTTGCTGAACCCGACATAGTTATGTCGGGGCACTCCATTCCCCTAGCATCGTCGCTCAATTTGTTGGGCGTTGGGAGCAAATATGTCCTGGCATGAACATGTTGCAGATATAGCAAGGAGAGCTTCTCAAAAGTTAGGAATATTATTTCAAACCAGAAAGCTTTATACTCCACAACAACTGTTAGTTCTTTACAAAGCTCAAATTCGACCAACTATGGAATACTGCTCCCATGTTTGGGGCTCCGCTACCAAACATACACTGCATTTGTTGGATTCTGTTCAGAGAAGAGCTGTTCGTCTGATTGGAGACCCGGAACTGACCGGCGGGGGCCATGATTCGCTGGAACATCCAAGAACGGTTGGCGACTTAAGTCTGTTCTACAAGTATTTTCATGGAAAGTGTTCGACGAATATAGCCCGCTTAATTCCTCCTAAAGCGGTGCATCTTAGAAATACACGTCGCGCTGGTGCTTCACATTCCTATGAGGTTCAGCTTGTTACTCCGCGTACAACGCTTTTCAAGCAGTCTTTTATATGGAAAACATCATCCCTTTGGAATAATTTGCCCAGCGCTGTGTTTCCCACAGAGTACAATTTACAGCGATTCAAGAACAACCTGAATCGCTTTTTCCGCACACATGCCGCTCCTGCAGCGCTTTAGGGACTTTCCTGCAGCACGTGTACTAGACCCATAAAAAAAAGCTATTTTTATGCTCTAAATATTGAAGCGCAGTATAAAAGATGAAATATTGTTTTTTTGGGCTCTATATATTTGTTTTCGAGTGTATTTATTATGAATTATTGATTTTCTCTGTATTTCTGTATTTGATTACTTATTAACTTGAACACCATAACAACTAAAATAAGAGTAATTAAAAGCGATGAAGAATTACCAAGAAAACCACTTGGTTATAATAGTTATGCCCGATCTAACTGAATGAGACAATATAGCCCTTTATTAATGTTAATGGTAATGTGTTTGTTTTCAAGCTATTAACAGAAATCCATTTATTATGAAAATGACTCAATTAATTTCCTTCACTTTTCCTTTTAATCGTTATCGTTTATTCACTTTCAAAATATGATATAACAAGAACTGTTGTCCAATATAGGTAAGAAAAATGTGAAATTTCGTAGGTACTAATAACTTTTTTATTTCCCAGTTTTAATTTCAGAATGAACGATTATTACGTATAAAAAAGTAAAAAATAATGTCAGCTAAAAGAACAAAAAAGAAAAGAAGATTTTTATCGACGCTGTTAGAAGTGAAACGTTGTTCGAATTTCGGATCTTGATCCCACACAACCAAGTTATATGATGGAAAACTTCGAAGTTAAGAAATAGCCAACGAACTAGCAGACGAAAACCTGTAAGCTCATTCGAGGTTTTAAACAGCAGATCAAATATTTTATTAACATCAGTAGATATTACCAATAGGAATACAAAAGTAACTTGTACGACTCACCATCAATCCTAAATACGTGTATATCCTCTCAATTTTTTTATTATAGCAGTTCTTATTTTTAGAATGTAAGAAGAGATTTTTCCAGAAACAAGACGTTTACAAAAATTTCAATATTTTGAAAGGATTTGTGGAGACATTGCACTTTGAAAACATGCACCTAGTTAAAGAATAATGAGCCTAAAAATTCTGTGCATTTCAATGCTAAGAATGTGTTTTCAAATGAGGACACCCGCTCTGCGTAAAAAGGAATAATTAAATATCTGGACTGTCAGTCCTTATTATCAGGAATATTTCTAGTTGTAACCTTTACAAATCAATATGAAATATTGGTTGTAAAATTTCTCAACAATAAAAAATAATTCGTTATGTTATTAGATTAATTGAGTTAGAAAGGCTAAATGAGTCTAATAAATTAAAAAAAAAATGTTATTACGTTTATTTGTCAATGAAAAATATTGAAAAATTAAAACTACATATAAGTGTTAGTTCCAAAACCCAGTTAGCTTTTTGGTATGGAACAGTAAAAAACATACAAGTACAAAAAACAGACTGCAAGCTTTCTCCATCAAAATATGCTAAAATTTTAAAATATTGTTAAACACAATTATAAGATAAGGGTTAAAGTGAACTATTATTTTAAATGTAAACTAATTCAAACATTTTTTTACTATTTTTAAACTTTTGTACAATATCGATGGCTTTTGTGAAATTCTACGCGCATAACTTGGAATCCGTGAGGTTATATAAAAAGGTGGTAGTTCATTATAAACGAACCACATTCACATAAATGTCAGATATTTTTGACAAAACTTATAAAACTAGCAATCTAAGCAAAGAGCTTTAAAAGTTTTCACAATCAATTTGGCCTGCATCACCATTGATTCATTTCTGATACACGTTTCAAACAAACAGTTTGTAAAGGAAGATCAACTAAATTAAATTTTTCTTTCCTTAGTTTATTTATCTTTATATATTTGTTGTTACTTTGAAGACTCAGTGATTTCTTTTTTTTTATCGCTCTCCTCCCCGCCTCAGTAGGGATTTTACCCTTTTGCCATATCCCAAGGATATCGGTGAGGATGTCGAAATACCCGTCAACGTTGTCCAAGTGTCGAAACATACCTTTTTGTATTGCACGGCACCTTTTAAATAAAGCGGTAGTGCTGCCACGGACGTTATTTGTATTTCTGCAAGCAACTACCACCTATTTCAAAAAGTATTGAAATTCATGCAATGTTTGCATGTTTCATTTTGAATTTTTCAAACAATTATGAAACAACCAAATGATTGTAAATTTTTTAAACATAAAAACGTAATGAGAATCTCTAATTTAAAATTGTCTGTCTAGCCTAATACTGACTTTTGGGCAAGCTAAGGAATGAAATAGCCAAAATTGGATCAAATAAAATTTTTTTAATAGATTTTACTGAATAGGTACGGAGTATACCGGGAGTTGTCCTGAGCGTGGAAATGCAATAAAATATACGCATCACGGAGGGTGAAATTGTGTTCTAAATTATTTAGATCTAGCTAATCTTTTATACTTTGTCAAAATTTCGTTTACTTTTTAACGTTTTTTAAATTTAAAGGAAAGTGTAAAAAATAGACACGTTAGCTTAGATTGGATCATGCTAGAGAAGATTAGCTTAGTTTTAAATTTTGGTGTTTTTTTTAATTAACACTCATTTCCTAATTATATGTTGCAAAAGAAGACGATAAGGTTAATGCACATTTAACTGTAATTAATTTGTTTAACTTTTTTGGTTTTATTATATTTTGAATAACTGCGCAGTGACAAATTGAAATAATTAATCTTAACCATAAGTTTTCTTCCCTGCAGTTAAAACAAAAATGTCAGTGGGCGTATTTTGAGTTTGCAGCAGATTTTTTGGACTACACAAAGCAGTACAGTCGGTCAAGTAAGAATGTGTAGTCGGTAAAAGAAATTTCTTTGTTTTGATGTTACTGTTGGCACCTCTTCAAAAAACGCTTTGTGGAAAGAGTTTCATTTCTAACCTTATTTATGGTTAAGTATATAAGTAAGTCGAGGGCATTCGTTAGCAAGTGGGTAAGAAGATACTCTCAGTTAAATAATGTCGATGGTCTACAAGAACGTCGTTCGAAAGGAAAAGTGTTGGACAAGGACGAAAAAATGATTGTTAATATGCTTTCCCGAAACCTTCAATTAACTTTGCGCCAAGGGTCGCAAAAACTAAAGCGGCAATGTTTGGAATATATCATGTGGAACGATTTGAAATTGCGGAGTATAATTAAGAAACCATTGTTGAACAAATCGAGACTGCGCATTCTAATTTTTCGCGATGAAGCTTCATTTTGGAATTATGTTATCACTATACGAGTCTGGACAATTTCCACTAACTGACTGATTTAGCGCACTGTAGAACACCCTGAGAAGATCCATGTTTGGGGATGTCTTTCGAAAAAAAGTATTTGGGGAGACTCTTTATCTTTACCTACAATTTGAATGCTGAAAAAATGCTCCAGATTGCAAGATGGTATTAGTACCGACTGTCAAACGGTGGTTTGTCGATAAAAATGAGGATAAGAGGATAACGACTTCAAACAGCGGCGTAAAATATGTAGCCAATGAAAAGGAGAATCCGGTATCGTTACTCTAGATTCATCATTCCGGTCGCCCGATGCAAACCAAATCGAGCACGTGTGGTTATACATCAACATTATTAGCGATCACCAATATGACTTTCGTAAACATAGATCAACAGGAGATCTTCTAACTTATTATTATTATATATACAATTGAACACTTTAGAGAATCTCGAGCGGTTGCTCTTGACATATTCAAGGCATTAGACTGTGTTTGGCACGATGGACTGTTGGCTAAACTACGCTCTTATGGTATGTCTGAAAGGTTCTGTTTGTGGCTCTCATTTTTTCTCAGAGAGTGTTCTTTACGAGTGGCGGTCGACGGATTTCTTTTTAACACCTTTACTATGAACACCGGTGTGTTCCAAGGTTCCATACTGTCTCCTTCTCTCTTTCTTATTTACATTAATGATCTGCTGGAAAAGACCAGGAAGCCAATCTACAGCTTAGCAGATGACAATATGCTTATCTCTTCATTCACTTTGAACGCTCGGACATCGGCTACTCAGGCGAATATCCGCAGACAGCGGGAGGTCGTTCAATTTAACAAAGGCCTGGAAAAAAATTCTTACGTGAGGTAACAGTAACCAAGTGAAATTTAACGTTACTATAACCCAGGCGGCAGTTTTTTCTAAAAAAGTTAACGTTGCTGAACCGACATAGTCATATCCGGGCACTCCATTCCCCTAGCATCGTCACCCAATTTGTTGGGCGTTAATTTGGGAGTAAATATGTCCTGGCATAAACATGTTGCAGGCATAGCAAGAAGAGCTTCTCAAAAGTTTGGAATATTATTTCGAACCAGAGCTTTACACTCCACAACAACGGTTAATTCTTTACAAAGCTCAAATTCGACCAACTATGGAATACTGCTCTCATGTTTGGGGCTTTGCTGCCAAACACACACTGCATGTGTTAGATTCTGTTCAGAGAAGAGCTGTTCGTCTGATTGAAGACCCGGAACTGACCGGCGGCCTTGATTCGCTGGAACATCAAAGAACGATTGGCGACTTGAGTCTGCTCTACAAGTATTTACATGGAAAGTATTCGAAGTATGTAGCCCGCATCCTCACATCCGTATGAGGTTCAGCTCGTTACTCCGCGTACAACGCTTTTCAAGCAGACTTTTATATGAAGAACATCATTCTTTGGATGGATGGACTGGACGAACTATTGAATCATTAGCATTTTAATGGCAATCCTTTACTATTGAATGATGCAAGAAACCTTCAAATAAATATATTTTTTATTGAACAATGCGCAGCACGTTCTTATCTGATCGACTGTATGTTTTTCCAATAAATTATTATATCCAATTTCCCTTTTTATTACTCCGTGTAATTAATTAACTGAATACTTCTTGCTACCAAACATCATTAAGTAAAACATAATAATATAACTTAGAAAATAAAGGAGGCAATTAAAAGTGATGAAGAATTACCAAGAAAACCACTTTGTTATAACAGTTATGACCAATCTAACGGAATGAGACAATATAGCCCTGTGTTAAGGTTAATGGTAATGTGTTTGTTTTCAAGCCATTAATAGAAAGCCATTTGTTATCAAAATAACTCAATTAATTTTGTTTACTTTTTTCTTGATCCCTATCGGTTTTTTCTTTCCAAGAAAAAAATTATTTACAGTTATGAAACAGTAGGGTCAACACACTGAGTATCAAAAACATCTGTGATATAAAAAGTTCAGAGGGGTTCTTGTAGTGTCTAAAGTATATTATTCCGCTGATGAATTTTATTGCGAAAATGTTTACTGAACTGCTATCACGGTGTGCCTGAAACAGGTTTTAATGACTTCGGCGACCACTCCAAATTTTCCGGCGGGAATCGATTAGTGTAGTAATATAAAGCATGTGTAAACAATTTTAAATTTTTCTGCCGAGCTGTTTTGAAAAAAAAAGTGCATTCAAAAATTAATAATGGAAAATTTCGAAATAAACATAATTTTCCACATTAATAATGCTCATTGAATTTATTTAAAATATATTTACATCATATTTATGTGTATAGTATACGTAAAAGTCACTAATTTGAGACGTGATAGAAGTCTGTTGGTGCTCTGGAACCAAAATTGTATTAATTTGAAGATTTTATAAAATTTCAGTTGTATAATTGAGGTGTCCGAAGTTTTTATGCCAGATTTTAAAAACAACTTTCTACAGTCACAGCAGGCAAGGGATATAGTTTTATGGTGTCGGTATGTAGACGACATATTGGTCTGTTTTAAAGGAGACGACGAATTCCTCTAATCCACTCTAAATTCCTTGAATAGAATACAACCGAATATAAAATTTACATTAGAAACAGAAATGAATAATAAAATAAACTTCCTAGACCTCTCCATTACCAAAGATAACAATAAACTCTCATTCGATATTTTTAGAAAACCCACTTTTACAGACAACATTATTCCCAATAATTCATGCCACCCCAACTCACATAAACTCGCAACCTATAGATCCATGATCATAGAGCAGTCTCCATTCCTTTAAATAAACAAAATTTAGAGAAAGAATTAGGTATAATCAAGAATATTGCTCACAATAACGGATTTCAGAAAAAAATCATTGATAACGTAATTAAAAATAAACAAAAACAACTACAATTAAAACATATTTATCCACACGTTATAAACGATGAAAAACAAACTTTTTCCTCATTGACATATTTCGGACCAATTTCTAATAAAATTGCATATATACTCGCAAAAGTCAATATAAATATTGCTTTTAAATCACTCTAAAAACGTTCCTCCCTCTTCTGCAATGTAAAAAACAAAACTCATAAATACAAGGACTCTGGAGTTTATAAACTGTCATGTAATGAATGTAATAGCTGTTATATAGGCCAAACAGGGAGAAATTTCGATACTAGATTTAAAGAACACCAAACATCTTTTAGATTAAAGAAAGGTAACTCCAACTTTGCTAACCACTTTCATGAAACAAATCATATTTTTCCGGACATAAATAATCTACTAAGATTACATAAAACACAAAAAGGAAGAAAACTAAATATTTTAGAAGCTATAGAGATCTACCCGCACAATAAAAATAAAGATACAATCCTATTAAAGAATCAAACAGATGTTCAGAATTCAACCCTGTTTGGTGTATTTTAGAAGTTTTTTAGATATTTCTTTGAAGAAGGAATTTTTGTAAAAAGTTTTAAGAAAATATTGAAAACTATTTCTTCAAATTTGAAACAATATGTCATTTAACCCTTTGTAATAAAATAGTTTAATTTAAGTTCATTGTAATTTAATGACGGGTAATTCCAAATTGTACCTGGAAATTTGTTATAAATCATAAATAAACCACCTTATTTTATAGTATTACGCTTGACAATGTAGAGAACCTATGAAATTATGAAAGCAGATAAATAAAAAAATAAGTGACAAATAACAAAGTAATTCGTTTTTATTTCATTTAAAAATTTATAAAATTTCAGGTCAAAGATCTGTAAAAATTTTAACTTCTAGTTTCATAATCTAATAGGTCAAAATAATAATATGTACATTTATTGGCTTCCCTCTTTTTTGAGATAAAGAAATAGCTACTTCAGATGGTTTTTGTCAACAATCTTTTCTTTCTTAATCGTTTTTAATAAACGACATGCTAAATGTTCTTTTTTCTCTCGGAAGCAGAGTATCACTTACGTATCTTTTTTTTAATTTTCGAAATTATTTAAGGAGCAGCAAAAATGAGGCTTTCCCTGTGTCAATTTCATAGTACTTGTTGGAAAATACCAACTATTTCTTTGTTTCTACTCTAGATTCACTATTTAAAAGATTAATATGTCCTAGTTTTCGCGCTAAATCACACAAATTGCATTCAGTGCTTTAAATATTGAATAAGCTGGTAAGTACTCAATGGATTTAATTGTTTCATTTCTTTAACATCCTCGTAAACTAAGATTTTATAAAAAGTGCAAATTACTGTGGGAAGACGTTTACCATCTTATTCGAAATTTATGAATTTAAAAAATATTATCTTTTTTTTCAAACATATTTTTTCTTGATTTTTTTCGTGAGCAAGGGCACTATCTTA
>CM032449.1:52485428-52507928 GCA_019049505.1 Pachyrhynchus sulphureomaculatus | reverse complement strand
CAAATGAGATTTTGGCGAAACGTCGTGCAAATTCATTGTTAGATGAACGGATTGAAACCCGAAATTTTAATGTTTTATATATATATATATATATATATATATATATATATATATATATATATATATATTTATATATGTATATATATATATATATATATATATATTATATATATATATATATATATATATATATATATATATATATATATATATAAATATATATATTTATATATGTATATATATATATATATATATATATATATATATATATATAATATATATATATAATATATATATATATATATATATTATATATATATATATATATATATATATATATACAAGTAAAAGTGATATTCACGTTTTATTTAGAAATTCAATACTGGGCATTTCCATTACAACAATTACAAAGAAAGCAACTGAATTATTTTCGGAACAGTTAATGCACTAGAGCGATAATTTAACTACATCTGTGTATATTATAGTAAAACTACGAATGTAATTAAGTCGTCATTAGGATAATTAAATTACTATTAATTAAATGAATTACTAGGAATCTAAGGGATTTACTATAAAAAGTAATTGAATTACAATATCATTACTTGAAGTATGGCGAAAGTAAGTTAATTACCATAAAATAATTAAGTTACTGCAAGGGTTAATTTAATTATAGTATTTCATTTTGTGATAAAAAAAGTTATTTTAAAAATATTCGAAAAAATCGAGTATGCTACACATTCCTTGAAAATACGTGAGGACTTGAAAGTCATTTTCTTTCTTGCAGCCTTGGGGCAGTAGAGATAGAAAAAATCACGATTCGAAGAAATGAGTGGCCAAAGAATCTTTTAGTTCACTCAGGGCAGAAAAAATGTTTTTGATACTCCTTTAGTAATTTTTAGTGATTTATTTTTACCAATTTCTATATTTAAAAGGAAAATTTATACCAATTAATGACGCAAAAATTAAGGACAGGATATTTATAGGCCCTCAAATACTAAAACTTTCAAAGGATGATATCTTTGAGACTATCCTCTAGAGATGGCTTCCTAGAACTGTTTTGGAAACGTCATTAAAAACTTCTTGGGCAACTATAAGTCAGAAAACCATAAAGATTTGCTTAATGAACTTTTTCTCTCTCACAAAACTTTAATCACTTTCTGGATCCGCATTTCGTCTTTTTTTTTTCTGAAAATCTGAGTGCTTTTCAGGTCGAATACGGCGAAATATTTTTAAAAGACGCTTCTCGCATGGAGAAATGATGTTAAAGAGTGACGGCGCCCTACGATCTACTGGTCGCAAGAAAATCGTAAAATATTAAGTATTTGTTATTTTATACCCTAATTGTTCGGCCAAATTTAATTTTTTACATTCTTAATAGCAAAAAAGTTTCATGTCAATATATATATATATATATATATATATATATATATATATATATATATATACGTATATATATATATATATATATATATATATATATATATATATATATATATATATATATATATATATATATATATATATATTATATATATATATATATATATATATATATATATATATACATACATATATATATATATATATATAATATATATATATATATATATATATATATATATATATATATATATATATATATATATATATGTATATATATTATAATCCCGATTATCCGAATCGCGATTATCTGAAATCCGGCTTATCCGAAACAATCCGTTAAAAAGCAAATTGTATTCCCATTAAGCGAAAAAATCTCCAATATTCGAAACAGACGATGAGTGGTTTCCTTAACGCAATTCAGGGACTTCCCGACATCTAGAATTCCACCGCTGTCTATGTTTTGGTTAGTTGACAAGTGTTATAAGTTACTCATTACGTCTATTATTATCGCAGCGGTAATAGTTTCGTTTTAATAGATATTTTACAAAATGGAGAGTCATAATAATAAGCGTAAATGCTTATAAAAACCTTAAAAGAGAAACTTGAAGCAATTCAACGTTTAGATAATGGTGAACTTTTTAAAAATATAGCGAAGGATTTAGGTGTAGCCGTGAGTACTGTTTCGGAGTGGAGAAAAAATCGCGATAAACTTGAAAAATGGTGTAGTGTCTTGTCATCGCCCACACAGGCACGAAAAATTATGAAAAGCTGTGAATACCAAAAAGTGGATGATTCTTTATTTTTATGGTTTACACAGAATCGAGAACGTGGAATACCAATTTCAGGAACAATTTTAAAACATAAGGCAGTGAGTTTAAGCGAAGAGTTGCAGGATATTGAAGCGCCTGTAAATTTTTCTGCAAGTGATGGATGGCTAGACAGGTCGAAAAAAAAACATGGTGTGCCTCAACTGAAAGTTTGTGGAAAAAGATTGTCGGCTGATGTATCTGCTGCAAAAAAATTTGCAGAAAATTTTGAGTAGCTTATGAAAGAACATGGTTTACAACCAGACCAAATCTATAATTGTGATGAAACAGGCTTGAACTACAAAATGTTGCCGTCAAATACCTTACCTTCAAAAATGGAAGCTGGAGCACCTGTTACAAACGTAGCAAAGAAGGTATTACTGTTCTTGCATACAATAATGCTTCTGGAAGACACAAACTCCCATTAATATGTATTGGTAACTCAGCAACTCCACGAACCTTTAAGAATATTAAACTGAAATTTCGATTATCACTTTGGTTTCATATTATTTCGGATAATCGAGATTCTACTGTATATATATATATATATATATATTATATTAGACATATATATATATATATATATATATATAATATATATATATATATATATATATATATATATATAATATATAAATATATATATATATATATAGTTTATATATATATATATATATATATATATATATATATATATATATATATATATATATATATATATAATACTTCTTGTTAGAAAATTTAAGAAGTTACTTGTTCGTTAAGAGCATCTAACACTAACGAAATATTGTACAAATTTCGGTTTGAAAAAAAATATTAATTTTGTAGACCAGTGTTATATGAGCCACCAACAATTTTCATTATATTTTAAAAATCAATAACCATTAACTCCATTTTATATTGAATATAATTTTTCATATTGGATAAGGAAGAATATTTCTTCTGAACTGATGTTTGTATTTCTTTGAAATAAAAATTTCTTTTGTTCAAAAATAATACAAAGCTTTGTTTGATGTAGAAAATTGAACACAAGAACCTCTGCTGTGTATTAATATTCCATAACCTTGTGAAAATATTGAACACGAACTTTTGATGTAACTACATAATATGTACTTATAATAAGAAAATGTTTTCTTTAGATCTCGAAGAAGCAGTTTCCATTTAAATTTTAAATTGGTTACTTTAAGATGCTTTCAAATATCTTTGAGTCATTTTAAGACGTTAGCTATTTTTCTTTGGTATATTTCTGTGCATTGATTTAAATGCATATCTATACTATTTCTATGTCGCGACCAGATAAGGTTCACCTGGCGGTTGTTTCTAATAAACTGTTGGTAAGAAAGTGATAGAGAATCTTTCTAGCATTCATGTAAATGCTTTTAATTCTAATAATTTAATTAACTTTACAGATCTTCAACGTCTGTTTCCTTTACTATTTTACTGATGTTCTATTAAAATTTCAGAATATTTTGTGTAGTGGGAAAAAATAATCTTTTAATTAATTTTTATTGTGTTTGAATGTTAAGTTAGGTTTGGGTCAATATCTTCCAGTATGGTTAAGATTTGATTCTTCATACATTCTATAGATTTTCATGAAACATAATAAAGCTTTTTCAAATCTAGATAGATGGACCCTAGAATTTAAACATGGTCGTACAAGCGTCAAAGATAATCCACGTTCAGAACCTCCAAAAACTGCAACAACTGAGTAAACTGTTGCGCAAGCACAAGATATAGTAATGGAAAACGGTCGATTAATCGTGGACGATTTTTGAAGCTATAAACATCTGACATGGATTAGTACATAAGATCTTAACTAATGTTTTGGATATAACAAAGCTATTCACAAGATGGGTGCCACATTTGCTAACATTGGAACCAAAACGCACTCGAGAGGACCTTTCTAAACAACATTTGGCTCGTTTCACAAAGAATAAAACTGATTTTGTGCATCGATTTGTAACTATAGATAGGACTTGGGTTTACTTGTTTGATCCTGCTACAACAAATCACACTGAGCATGGTTGTTCAGCTCCAAAGCCGCCAAGGTGGTCAAAGTCGTCCAAAAAAATTATGGCATCAGTTTCCTGGGATACAAGAGGAATTCTGTTAATTGATTACCTTCAAACTGGTAAAACAATCACAAAAGAGTATTATTGCAACCTTTTAAATCAGTTGGACGAGGAAATTCGTGAGAAAAAGCCCAGTAGGCAGAGGAAAAAAATTATCTTTCATCATGACAATGCACCTACTCACAGAGGTGCTTCGGTAATGGTAAAATTGATCGGATTAAAGTACGAATTATTAGATCATCCACCCTATTCACCAGATCTAACTGCGTCTGAATTCCATCTGTTCCCAAACTTTCTACGTCGAAAGCGTTTTTTCAACAAATGATGAGGCGATAGCATTCGTAGGTGGGTATTTTGAAGGTCTTCCAGAAAACCACTTCAGAGATGGGGTAAATGAATTGGAAAATCGCTGGAAAAAATGCATTGAACTTGGGGGAGATTATACTGAAGAATAAATGTATTTCGAGTTATTAATTCATTTTATTTCATTTTCGCTTTCAAAATTTATTGACTGACCAGTATCTCCTGTATTCTTTGCATTTTTATTTTAGAAATAGTTTATAATGTTATAATTTACCTTATATATCTAGTATTTAAGGTTAAAAATTATCACAAATATTTCAGACTTGTCTTTTGCTTTTCTTCATTCGAGATTTTTGCTTTTCTTGAAGTTTTAGCGATCCTAGATTACGAAAAACATAGTCACTAATTTCCGTCGGTCTGTCGGCCTGTTGGCACTATAACTCTCGATTGAACTGAGATATCGGTTTCAAACTTGGGGGATGAAGCCTATAGTGGGGGTAAATACATTTTGAATGGTTTTAAAACTAATATGGTAATTTTTCCTGGTTTTTTGTTGAGACAATAAACAAATATTTTGTCTAAATATTCATAGTATAACATAAAAGGGGTGAAAGGAGTGAGGGAGGAGATTAGGGGGGCTCTTTCGTATATTTAGCATTATACGTATTTTTTAAGTTTTTGGAGTCGAGGTTATTTTTTAGTGTTCGGTACGGAATTCTTATAAGATCACTTCGGTGCCTGTCAGGCTGTCTGCCCGTCTGTCTGTACTTCTGTCACTTCCGATTTTCTTCTAAACTATTTGTCATAGAAAGTTGAAATTTAGAGTTTGGATGGCCTTATCAGAGCCGTATAGTTTTGAAAATTAAATTTTGAACTAAGGGGTCAGTTTTGGGGAGTGAATAGGAAGTGAAAAAAACATTACTAGTTCATCGAGTGTGTGTCAAATGAAAGCTTGTGAAAATGCGAGTAGAAAATATATATAAAATGTAATACTTTGGCACACTTTTCTTTGTATTATTTTTAAAAAATAGCGAAAAATAGCTGTCCCCCCCTTATCTCGAAAATTACTGGTCAAAAAATTTTGAAAAAATTCTGGAATATTCTCCACGTAGATTGAACGAAAATTATTACGAGTTCATTGCCTTTAATTTATCTAGTAAATAAAAAAACAAAAATTTCAAGGTCATCAGTTCTGAGTAAAGATTGGAAACAAACTTTGTTGAAAACTTATTTGGAGTGTGTTTTGTGAAGTCACTGATCATTTTATACCTCCGCAACACATTTTTTTTTTATTTTAAAAGGAATCAACATACGGAACACTAATTGCGCAAGTTCAACTTGCACTTGACCAGTTATTTTGATCATTTTTAATTTTAACCCAAAAAGAGGGTGAAAGGTGTGAGTGTTAGTTAAATATTGTACCGTTTTAATAGTAATTTAAAATTTTTTCCACGTTTCCTTGTTAAAGGAAAGTATTTTGGTTAATGTAATTAACAAATTTTAAGTGTATTATTTATAACATAGTATGTGAGGGGTTAATGGGGTGAGGTAGACGGTTTTAGGGATTATTTCATATATGTCTTGCTCTATGTCCCTTTTAGGGTTCTTGGATTATAGAACTATGAAAATTAAGTTATTTTTCATTACTATCAATTTTAATAGGGGAAGGAGATAAAAGAGATAGGGGAATCTTGTAGAGCTTCAACAGTATTATGTGAATTTTGCTAGGTTTTTTAAATTGGACAATGGGAAATTTTTAAGCAGAGCGCACACATGCCGCTCCTGGAGCGCTTTAGGGACTTCCCTGCAGCACGCGTGCTAGACCCATAAAAAAGAAAAAAAGAGTCGTTTATGATAAAACATATAAGGTGGAAAAGTTGCGGAGAGAGGAAGCAGAATAGTGACTTTCGTATTTAGTCAAAAAATCAGAACATTAAAGTTTTTCTGGTTGATTCGAATATTGTATATACAACGTAAATTAATTTTCCTATGGTAAAATATATACGGGGTGAAAGAGATGAGATAGAGCCTAAAGGAGTAATTGCTTGTTCGTCGTAATATATTTCTATTTTAGTGTTGTCAGTTTTTGAGCGATATCGTTTAAGGCGAAGGGGGTGAAAGGGGTGGGAGTCGATACATTTGGATGGTTTTAATAGTACTATGGCAATTTTTCTTGGTTTTTGTTGTGATAAAAAACAAATATTTTGCGCAAATATTTATAATGTGGCTGGGAATATGGCTTTCGTAAACATAGATCAACAGGAGATCTTCTGACTTATGTAACACATGTGTGGAACAATTGAACACTTTGGAGAATCTCAAGTGGTTGCTCTTGACATATCCAAGGCATTCGATCGTGTTTGGCACGATGGGCTGTTGGGTAAGCTGCGTTCTTGTGGTATGTCTGAAAAGTTCTGTTTGTGGCTCTCATGTTTCCTCAGTGAGCGTTCTTTACGAGTGACCGTCGACGGATTTCATTCTAACACCTTCACTATCAACGTCGGTGTACCCCAAGGCTCCATACTGTCTCCTACTCTCTTTCTCATTTACATTAACGATCTGCTGGAAAGATCGGAAATCCAATCTACAGCTTTGCAAATGACAGTACGCTTATCTCTTCATTCTCTTTGAACGATCGAACATCGGCTGCTCAGGTGAGTGTCCGCAGAGAGCGGGAAGTTGTTCAACTTAACAAAGACCTAAAAGAAATTCTATTTTGGGGTGACAGTAATCAAGTGGAATTTAACGCTACAAAAACCCAGGCGGCAGTTTTTTCTAAAAAAGTTAACATAGTTATGGCGGGGCACTCCATTCCTCTAACATCGTCACTGAATTTGTTGGGCGTTAATTTGGGAGCAAGTATGTCCTGGTCTGACCATGTTGCAGGCATAGCAAGGAGAGCTTCTCAAAAGTTGGGAATATTATTTCGAACCAGAAAGCTTTACACTCCACAACAACTGTTAATTCTTTACAAAGCTCAAATTCGACCAACTATGGAATACTGCTCCCATGTTTGGGGTTCCGCTCCCAAACATACACTGCATTTGTTGGATTCTATTCAGAGAAGAGCTGTTCGTCTGACTGGAGACCCGGAACTGACCGGCGGCCTTGATTCGCTGGAACATCGAAGAATGGTTGGCGACTTGAGTCTATTCTACAAGTATTTTCATGGAAAGTGTTCGGAGGATGTGGCCCGTTTAATTCCTCCTAGAGCGGTGCATGTTAGAAATACACGTCGCGCTGATACTTCACATCCGTATGACTTTCAGCGTGTTACTCCTCGTACAACGCTTTTCAAGCAGTCTTTTATATGGAGAACATTATCCCTTTGGAATAATTTGCCCAGGACTGTGTTTCCCACCGAGTACTATTTACAGCGATTCAAGAACAACGTGAATCGTTTTTTCCGCACATGTGTTGCTCCTGTAGCGCTTTAAGGACCTCCCTTCAGCACGTGTGCTAGACTCATAAAAAATAAACAAATAAATAATATATAAAAAGGGCAAAAGGGGTGAAGGAAGAGATTAGAAGGCTTGTTTCGCATATATAGTGTTATATATCCTCTTCAAGGTTTTTACAGTCAAGGAATTCAAAGATTAGTTCTTTTTTTAATGTTACTTACTTCTTTGGTAAACTACAATAATGTGTTGTTACATTCCGAGATTTTTGCTTTACTTCACGTTTTAGGGTTTCTAGATCACGAAAAAACCTAGTCACTCATTTCCGTCACCGTTGTGTCGTGTTAAGATATTATTATTTTCCATCTTAATAAATGACTTTGGAAGTGAACCAAAATTATTTTCTAGGTGTGGTATAGTATAACACCATTTGTCCAATCTGAGCATTCACTTTTAACATAAATATAAAGAAATACTATTATATAAAGTTCGGTAAATATTTGTAAGGTAGTTTAGTGCAGAATATGCTATTTTCAATTTATATGTTATAATCGCATATTCGTGTTAACTTTGAAAGAAGTGATAGAAATCTGCTAGATGCAACTTGGAAACTTTTTGTGATGACCTATCACTAATAACCAGGGTGCTAACCATTCCAGAGCCCTCGGTACGTCGTATGCTGAATTGAAAAAAATCGCTTAAATTTATAGGGAATGTCCACTAATCTGACCAAACTTTCTCTTGCCTTTTTTTAATGCGATGTTGCCAGATACTATGACATTTTCAACTTAAGATATTTTGCATATTTTTTATGTTATGTATAAGTAAGTAACTTTTTTAATTTTATCACGGAGTAATTTATGTCATCGTAAATCGTAATCGTAGTGGGGCTTTTTTTTAAAGTTCCTATTTCACTGTAATTTGGCAAATGTACTCAAAGATAAAATTTTATTTTTTTTTAGAGAGGATTATACCGCCTATTAAATTATTTGGGTCTTCTTAACACAATTTCGATGTGCAAGTCGGACTTGCGCAATTAGTGTTCATTACGTTAATTACTTATAAAATAAAAATTTTTATTACGGGGGTATAAAATGATCAGTAACTTTACAAAAAACACCCCAATTGAGTTTTCAACAAACTTTTTTTCCGATCCTTACTAAAAATTGATGACCTTGAAATTTTTCCTTTTTTTTATAAACCAGATAAATTATTAAAGGTAATGCGCTCATGATAATTTTCGTTCAATCTACACCCTGTGGAAAATATTCCAGAATATTTTTGATATATACTTCTCGAGATAAGGGGAGGAAAGCGATTTTTCTTGTGTGTTTTAAAAATAATAGAAAGAAAAGTGTGCGCAAATATTACATTATATATATTTTTGGACTTGTGTTTTTACAAGCTTTCATTTGATACCCCACTCGATGACCTGATAAAAGAATGTTTTCTACGCTTCCGATTTCACCCTCCAAAACTAATCCTTTAAGTCAAAATTTAACTTTCAAAACTACACGGCTCTGATTAGGCCATCAATTCCTATATTAGTGCCACATTTCAACTTTCTATGTCAAATAGTTTCGGAGAAAATCAGGTGTGACAGACGGACAGACAGACTGACAAACACCGAAGAGATCTTATAAGGCGTCCGTACGGAACACTAAAAAGAAAACAAATGACAAAAATAACATACAAATGAAACTAGAAACACTAAAAAGAGGTATTAACGACATAAAGTTATGATATATTTTTTTTATTATGAATATGAAGTTGGAGACTAGATTTTAAAATCAGATGAATTCTACCAAACCCATACTATATTTATTTCTCCTTAATATTTAAAAACACTCTAATATTGTTTTAAATTATGCCGTATTCGTAATGATGTCTCTTTTTCTAGATATTTGAGCAGTCAGTCCTAATGAAGCTAACATGGTTATCGAAACGCGCGTCGAGTGCAAAAATAAAGTGTTTGATGATGGTGATATATACTGAGTAGTGTCATCGTGTCAAAGATTCCACATTTCCAACATATTTAATTTTTAATAATAAATTTATTTTTTGTATTTAATTCCATATAGACCCTAAATCAATCATCTCAGATAACACACAGCTAGTATAAAAATAAATATTTTTTCAGATGTTATTTTGCTGTAATCAGTTTATCGTTCATTTTCTTTGCTCGACAAAGATATACCCGACTTAAAAATAAACGCACAGTTTGATTTATATGTGACATCTTAAATCAATACTGTGCTTAAATGAAACGACAATTTTGGATGTTAATATCTTCTGTGAACGATTTTTGCTAGAAAAATTACACCCTTTTACTACGACAAATTTAAAACTTTTCCTTTTTTTTTTGGGTCTAGCACACGTGCTACAGGGAAGTCCCTAAAGCGTTCCAGGAGAGACACGTGTGCAGAGAAAGCGATTCAAGTTGTTTTTGAATCGCTGTAAATTGTACTCGGTGGGAAACACAGTCCTGGACAAATTATTCCAAAGGGATAATGTTCTCCATGTAAAAGACTGCTTGAAAAGCCTTGTACGAGGAGTAACAAGCTGAACCTCATACGGATGTGACGTATTAGCGCGACGTGTACTTCTAACATACACCGCTCTGGGAGGAATTAAGCGGCCCACATCCTCCGAACACTTTCCATGAAAATACTTGTAGAATAGGTTCAAGTCGCCAACCGTTCTTTGATGTTCCAGCGAATCAAGGCAGCCGGTCAGTTTCGGGTCTCCAATCAGATGGACAGCTCTTCTCTTAATAGAATCCAACAAATGCAGTGTATGTTTGGGAGCGGAGCCCCAAACATGGGAGCAGTATTCCATAGTTGGTGGAATTTGAGCTTTGTAAAGAATTAACAGTTGTTGTGGAGTGTAAAGCTTTCTAGTTCGAAATAATATTCCTAACTTTTGAGAAGCTCTTCTTGCTATGCCTGTAACATGTTCATGCCAGGAATATTTGCTCCCAAACTAACGCCCAACAAATTGAGTGAGGAATGGAGTGCCCCGACATGACTATGTCAGGTTCAGCAACGTTAATTTTTTTAGAAAAAACTACCGCCTGGGTTTTTGTAGCGTTAAATTCCACTTGGTTACTGTCAGCCCAAGATAGAACTTCTTCCAGATCTTTGTTAAGTTAAATGACTTCCTGCTGTCTGCGGCTATTCGTCTGAGTAGCCGATATCCGAGCATTCAAAGTGAATGAAGAGATAAGTGTACTGTCATCTGCAAAGCTGTAGATTGGATTCTCGGTCTTTTCCAGCAGATCGTTAATATAAATGAGAAAGAGAGTAGGAGACAGTATGGAGCCTTGGGGTACACCGGCGTTGACAGTGCAGGTGTTAGAAAGAAATCCGTCGACTGCCACTCGTAAAGAACGCTCTCTGAGGAAACATGAGAGCCACAAACAGAACTTTTCAGACATACCATAAGAACGTAGCTTAGCCAACAGCCCATCGTGCCCAACACGGTCGAATGACTTGGATTGCCAAGAGCAACCGCTCAAGATTCTCCAAAGGGTTCAATTGCGTTGTTCCAAACAAGTGTTACATAAGTCCAAATATCTCCTGTTGATCTATTTTTACGAAAGCCATATTGGTGATCGCTAATAATGTTGAATCCTTCAAGATATTTTAGAAGATGCTGATTGATAGCCTTTTCCATGACTTTCGGTGTTATTGAAAGCAGTGCGATAGGTCGGTAGTTATTTGGCAAGGTTTTCTTGCCTTTTTTAGGTATCGGCTGAACTGTGGCACATTTTCAACAGGAAGGAAATATTCCTTTTCTGTAGAATAGGTTGAAAAGTCTACAGAAAACTGGCGTAAGTTCCCTCCCACAGTTTTTGAGAACTATGGCAGGTATTCCGTTAGCGCCAGAAGCCTTTTTGGTGTCTAGCTTCATCTAATTTCCAAATAGGGCTTACTCGAATTCCATTTGCAGATAAACAACCTATTTGGAAAAAGATATTCAAATTCTTTATATTTACTTCAAATAAACTATTTGGTTACTATTGGTTTAGCTAAACAGGACAATCTTTTCGCTAATAATCAGTGATCGATTAGAAAAATTATTAGATTATCTACTGCTGCCGACGTTACTGTTTCTCAAGGCTCCATACGATTTACTACAATCTGCTGGAAAAGGTAAAAGGAAATCCAATCTATGGCTTTAGTGATGACAGGATGTCTGTTACTTCTTTGAACTTGACCTTCGCTAACAGTAGAAGGTTATACAATTTAACAACTATCTGCCTCCGGATGACAGAAAACAGCAGTTTTGCTAAAAAAATCCGACACAGTTATATCGAGACACTCTTTTTCATTGGTATCGTTACCGAATTTGTTAGGTGGTAACGTTAAAGTGAATGGTTTTTACGTGATCATATTGTATATATAGCAAGAACACATTCTCAGAAATTTGACGTATTATTTGGTAATTACGTACTAACTTGTTTTGTAGTAATTCTATGCTTCATCATTCACCGTCCTTAAGCAATGCTTAGTATTGAAGTAACACGTAGGCTGAAAAGTTTTTGATTTGACACATAGATGTCGCCATTTTCACATAATCCATACGTTTTTTGGGAAGTCCCAACGATCAAAGGATACTTGCCAAAATTTCATGACATTTCGACGATTAGTTTACAAGTTACAGTGGTTTTAGTGACGCTACTTTTGATATTTTCAAAATAATGAAAAAAATCGAATTTTGTGTGTTGATTAAATACTGTTTCTTGATGGGAAAAAATACCGTTCAAGCATAGCAATGGCTTGATAAGTGTAACGGGGACTCTACCCATGGAAAATCACTCATGATTTACTCTTATGTTGAATTTAAACGCGGTCATACAGACATAAATGATGTGAAATGTTTTGAACGCCCAAATAAGGTGGTTACACCGGAAAACATAAAAAAAATCCACAAAATTGTTTTCGTTGACCGTAAAGTGAATTTGCATCAGATAGCTGACACCCTAGAGATATCAAAAGAACATGATGGTCATATTTTGCTTAAACATTTGGGCATTAGAAAGCTGTTCGAAATGGGTACCGCATTTGCTCACAGTGTACCAAAAACAACAACGTGTTGATGTTTCTGAGCGCTCTTTGGACCTGTTTAAGAGCAATAAAAAGAATTTTTTCACGCGATATGTAACAATGGTTAAAACATGGATTCACCACTACATCCCGGAATCAAATCGGCAGTCAGCTGAGTGGACAGCAGCCGGTAAAAGCCGCCCGAAGCGACCAAAGATACAACAGTCGACCAGAAAGGTTTTGGCCTCTGTATTTTGGGATGCGCATGGAATAATTTTCATCGACTAAGCTGGGAAGGGAAAAACCATCAATAGCGAATATTATATAAAGTTATTGGTACATTTGAAGACAGAAATCGCAAAGAAACGGCCTCAAATGAACAAGAAGAGGAGCTCTCTCATCAAGACAATGTACCGTATCACAAGTCAATGGTTACGATACGAAAATTGAATGAACTAAAGATCGCATTGCTTCCTCATCCACCGTATTCTCCAGATTTGGCCCCCAGCGACTATTATCTATATGTAGACTTCAAAAAAATGCTCGCGGGAAAAAAGATTTGGCTCCAGAAAAGAAGTTATCGCCGAGACTGAGGCCTATTTTGAAGGCAAACACAAATCATTTTATAGAAAGGTATAGAAATGTTAGGAAAGCGTTGAACTGATTGTATAACTCTTGAAGGAGACTATCTTGATGAACAAAGTTATATTTTGCAAAAAAAAATGTGTTTTAAGTAGCTAGACCTAAAACTTTTCAACCTACACGATATATGTAGAATTTTAAATCATGTGCGTTTGTCATATAATAGAAGATTTGGGCTTGTATTAATAGGTGCCGCTACCACACTAACTATGTCGCTAAGCTAAAATATATCAATTTAATTTCAGCAGTCGAAACAACAATTTTCTTTTAGCGTTTTCTCATTTTGGATATAGATCGATATTTCGAATGTAGAGCTCGGATTCGACTTCTTAAATCACATAGATCTGCTCTATCTTATTATTTGATAAAAAAATATGCTTATTCTAATGGAAGCAGAAACAGATTCGAAGTTTGATATAAAGAGGTAGTTTAAGCGAATATATCGTATATCATTTGTGGCCTCCCGTGGCTCCGTGGCGTAGTACCTTACGGTGCAGGTTGGTATACTTATTTATTAATTTATTTAAGTATATTTGGCCTGGCCACGTACATAGGTAGCAGTTGTTCACAGAAATGTAATTACGTCCGTGGCAGCACTGTCGTGTTGTCTAAAAGGTGCTGTGAAATACAAAAAATATGTTTCAGCACTTGGACAACGTTGACGGGTATTACGACATCCTCGCTGATATCCTTAGGATATGAAAAAGCGTAAAAACCTTACTCAGGCGGGGAGGTGAACGATAAAAAAAAGTATAGGAATGTATATGGATTTCCTTATGATAAAGACTTTTTAGCAACAGCCAACCTATGTACAAATGATTTTGTTGCAATAAGAAATTTGATTTTCCAGTTTTTTATTCATGCTAAAAATCATTATTCAAAAAATTATATAATTTTATAGTTTAAGGTTAATTAAAGAAAAAAATCGCTTATAAGCTTGAAAAAGTTGACCATGCCTGCCCATCTTAAAATTAGAAAATATGTACGGTCTGTCAAGTAAGAAAGAGTACACGATAATTCATTTTTGATATCGATTCAACAAAAAAATCGGTAGAGGGAACCTTTGTCTACGACGCATTTTAGTAAAAGTATCAGTCGATTCCGAACTATCGTTAAAATTACGTAAAATCCAAAATGAGTCACTTGTTTGCGCGTAGTTTTGAGGCAGTCTTTCTTTGTTCCCATCCAAAGGAGCCTAAAATGACACATTTTGCGGCCGCTAAATATATTAAAAAGTCGGTATCGTTTGTGAAGGAGTGGTAAATCGTTTTAACAAGACGAAAAATGTCGACGACTTGCCAAAGCGTGGCTCGGCAGGCAAAGTTACTCCGAAAGTCGACAAGCAAATCGTGTCTTTGTTTTTACTGGGCCCGAAATTGACGCTGCGTCAAGGAGGGGCAAAATTAAGAAAATCAGGTTTGAATCTGTCCCGTGAGACCATTCGACCATATCTATGTACTCACGATGTCAAATTCCGAAGCACGTTGAAGAGACTCTTGCTGGGCGAAAATTACGTCGAGAAGTGGCTCGCTTGGGCCCACGATAAGATATCTGTGGCGCTCACCATCGCCAGATGATAACCCTATTGAAAGCGTTTGGTCCCTTGTAGAGAGAAAGTTCAGAGGAGAGGAAAGACTCAGTTGTCTCGCGAGATTCTAAAAATTTGCAGAGTATGCAGAAAATCTCATCGACAGCATGCCTTGAAGATGCCAGGAGATTATTGATGCAGGAGACGATTGGACAACTTACAAAGGTAATTGCGTCGTTGTTAGCACACCAAAGAATACATTGAGGGCAAAAAATGTTGTCGAAACACATTTTATCAAGGATACGAGCAGTTACGTTCTTACTTACTCTATTAACATCGTAAGGTTTTAATAAGCAAATTTCACAATATTAATTGAAAATTAAAGGAAATATACGTTTAAAATTGGCAAATGTTTTTAAAATTGGTTAAGGTATTACATGCATTTAAGTTCTGGTTCTAATAATGCACTGCAAATTTGTTTTCGTAATATTCGAAAATATTTTATTAAGGATGGCATTTTAGAGTTTTTTTTCAGTCAAAAAGCCGTATTTTTTACTGAATAGTTCTAATACAATAAACCTAATTAAGTGAAGAATCATGTATCTAAAAGCTGTTTTATACGAACAACTATACCAAATATAAATTAACGTCATAGTAACTTTTTTAGATGTCATTTCTCTTTAATCATTTTATCGTCTATTTTCCGTTCTCATCATAGATACACATTTCCAACTTGAGAGCAATCACCTAAAATGCTGCTCTCATCTTGACTCTTAAATCCAAAAATCGTATTTTAAAGACACGCAGCATATTTGGATTGTAAAAATATTACTTAAAGCAGACCGCAGACTTCAACTGACGTTTTCATTTTTATTTCAGTTAAAAACCGGCCAAGTACAAGTCGTACTTGCGCAATTAGTGTTCCGTACGGTGACTGCTCTTAAAATAAAATCCTTACCTAGGCTATGTTAATTAGGTGTGTATGTATATATCTTAAAATCCAATATGGATGTTCACGTTTTTTCTTAGTCAAAAATATTTAATAGTTATAGCTCTTAGCTACCTAATAGCCAATAAACGAATCTAGCTCATTCTAGAATCTAGTAATAAAAATGTAAAACACATATTTACTACCTAAATATTTATTCTATTAAAAACAAATAAAAAAAAATTGTGTTTTTCTATAGAAGCGACGCACCATTCGGTAAGAGTAATGAACTGAAAATTATATTACAAAAACCTCTACCATGTCGTCAAACAACAATGTATTTTCATAGTTTTTGTTTATGCCAGATAAATTATCAAACGCACTCGCGATAATTTTCATTCAATATACACTCTATGGAGAATATTCCGAAATTTTTTCAAAATTGTTTGATCATTACTTCTCGAGATAAGGAGGAGGACAATGATTTTTGGTAATTTTTTAAAAATAATACAAAGAAAAAGTATGCGCAAGTATTACATCATATATATTTTTGAAACTCGTGTTTTCAGAAGCTTTCATTTGACACCCCACTCGATGACCAGATAATTTTTTTTGTCAATTCCGAGTTTACTCCCCAAAACTAACCACTTAAGTCAAAATTTTCAAAACTACCCGGCTCTGGTTGATATTTGTTTGTCTAATACATTTGTTGATTTATTAAGTATCATACACTTGAACTGCTGATAAAAATATAACTCTATATTCAATGTCAAATAAACGATAAATCATCCCAGATAAACCTCTATAGGCAGAATCAAAAATAAATATTTCTTCGGATGTCATTTCCATCTAATCAGTTTGTCGTTCATAGATATACCAGATTTGAAAATAATCACCAAAAATTGCAGTTATCCAGAATCTTAAATCAATATCATGCTTAAATAAAATATAGCAATTTTCCTTAATTTTGAGTGTGAAAATAACTGGAGACGATTTGAGGGAAAATAATGTAAAAATACTACTAAAAGTATATTTTCTCTATTTTTCTTTCTCTTACGACATAATCAGAGATTAAATGAAATTTTTAGATTATCTGTCACTATCAACGCTGATGTACCCTATAGGTCAATGATTTCTCTCTTGTTTCCTCCTTCACATGAACAGTCTACTGGAAAAGATAAAAATAGAATCTATACCTTTACTGATGGCAGTATAAGTATTATTTTCATTTCGCCTGAACATTCAAACACCAGTTACTTATGAGAAACTCGCGTACCGTAGGAAGTTATGTAAACTAAAATACTACCTAAATATTTATTTTATTAAAACAAATAAAATAAAATTGTGTTTTTCTATAGAAGCGACGCACCATTCGGTAAGAGTAATGAACTGAAAATTATATTACAAAAACCTCTACCATGTCGTCAAACAACATAGTTTTCATAGTTTTTGTTTATACCAGATAAATTATCAAACGAACTCGCGATAATTTTCATTCAATATGCACTCTATGGAGAATATTCTGAAATTTTTTCAAAATTGTTTGATCATTACTTCTCGAGATAGGGGAGGATTACAATGATTTTTGGTAATTTTTTAAAAATAATACAAAGAAAAGTATGCGCAAGTATTACATCATATATATTTTTGAACTCGTGTTTTCAGAAGCTTTCATTTGACACCCCACTCGATGACCAGATAATTTTTTTTGTCAATTCCGAGTTTACTCCCCAAAACTAACCACTTAAGTCAAAATTTTCAAAATTACCCGGCTCTGGTTGATATTTGTTTGTCGAATACATTTGTTGATTTATTAAGTATCATACACTTGAACTGCTGACAAAAATATAACTCTATATTCAATGTCAAATAAACGATAAATCATCCCAGATAAACCTCTATAGGCAGAATCAAAAATAAATATTTCTTCGGATGTCATTTCCGTCTAATCAGTTTGTCGTTCATAGATATATCAGATTTGAAAATAATCACCAAAAATTGCAGTTATCCAGAATCTTAAATCAATATCATGCTTAAATAAAATATAGCAATTTTCCTTAATTTTGAGTGTGAAAATAACTGGAGACGATTTGAGGGAAAATAATGTAAAAATACTACTAAAAGTATATTTTCTCTATTTTTCTTTCTCTTACGACATAATCAGAGATTAAATGAAATTTTTAGATTATCTGTCACTATCAACGCTGATGTACCCTATAGGTCAATGATTTCTCTCTTGTTTTCTCCTTCACATGAACAGTCTACTGGAAAAGATAAAAATAGAATCTATACCTTTACTGATGGCAGTATAAGTATTATTTCATTTCGCCTGAACATTCAAACACCAGTTACTTATGAGAAACTCGCATACCGTAGGAAGTTATGTAAACTAAAATACCGAGCTGGACTAAGAATAACTAAGTATAGTAGCCCTACAAAATCCCAGACAATTTTTTTTCTAAATAAAATTGCATTAGAGAACCCGGTATAGTTGTATTAGGATAAGAAAGTCTTTCTTAGACTTTGCAGCTAAAAAGGATGGAAAGAACAAGACTTCTCTCGTAGGACTGCATGAATAGACTATTAACTAGTGCCTGTTTGATTTATTTTGACACCGGAATAACTATTCGTTAAATATCAAAAAGTAAATGCTTAATCTTGCATACCAAACACATTACTTTGAACAGTCACAAGTCGAATTATAGGGAGAATTCTTCTTCGAAAATCTTCATTTGGAAAATTTTCATAATCTTAAACTAATAACATCACGAATAAAGAGTCCAGTTTCTGTTTCTTAAATGACATAGACCTGCTTTGAACTATTTTTTAACAATAGAATTAAATATTCTACAAAGGATGGTAATTACCTCACATTTTTGCTGGTACGCTATATAGTGTTTTTCTATGTACTTGTTCCGGGTGTTTTTCTATGTACTTGTTCCAGTTTTATGATACATACGGATTTTTTTTTTTGTTTATAAAATATATATTTTTTTTATTAGTTTTGTTATAAGGTGTACCAACAAACAAAACATATTCCTGTCAAAATACTTAATTTAAATTTTGTTTAGGTATTATATATATTTTTTTTAAAATAAAATACCTGATAATAATAGACCTAGCGGTTCTAAAATATTATAGATAAATATTTAAAACATGTACATAAAATGGTCAACTATTTCAAAATTTTGGGATAACAAATTCTTTAAATAATTTTCAGGTGTGTTTGTGTCGTAAAGGTTACTAACAGTAAATAAGAATTTTTAGTTTTAAAACCTCTAAACAAAAATTCTAAATCTAATTGAAAACGGTTGTATGAAGAGTAACCAGCTGAGACTCATACGGACGTGATGTGCTATTAACACCGATGTGATGCACTAAAAAAATTTGACCAACGTAGGCTTAATAATATCTTCTTTAATAATTTTAAAGATTTCCTGGTAATAGTTAAAATTTTTCGAGTCTAAGTTCAGTAATTTTCTTATGGTATCTAATAACATACTCGTATATCCGTTGTAGGTGACCACATTTTTAATGACTATTTCTAGTTAAATACATCCTATAGATTTTAAAAACCATGAAGATATGGCCATAAAATTATATTTTTATCATAAGTCAGTCCCAATCCTTTGTTATAGTCAATATAAAAAGTAATGCTTTTCTTAGATGTCTCTGTAACCAGTTTATTGTTCTTTTTTAAACTATAATTGATTTGCTAAAATTTTTCAAATTATCCGCCTTTTTTCTCTGTTAATATGAAAAAAAAAGAAAAAAAAATAAAGTAATATTTCATTGCTTTGACTCAAGAAATTCTGAATAATACTCATAGTGCAATAAATACAAAATTATCCTTTTGACTCTCTTTCTCCTCTCTTATATGTTACATAATTGTATATAGTAAATAACTAATTACGTTTAAAATTTGTTTATGATGGAAAGCAAAAACCTGGAAAGATTCCCATGATACTATTGAAACCACATAATATTTGACAGCTCCGTCTCTTTCATCCTTTCCCCCAATAAAATTGAAAATAGTGAAAAATAGCTTAATTTTCTGATTCTTCGACCACACAAACTCCAAAAAAGTCATACAAGACCATATATAGAAAGCTTTTTCATTAAAGTTAAGAATATAACAATTCCAGATAACTCTAAATTAGTCTCTTTCGATGCCAAAAACTTATTTCCAAGTGTTCCTCCAGACGAAACAATAATTTTAATAGAGAACCTATTAACAAAAAACAAAGTAAATGAAGTTATAAAAATGGACATAATTAATTTATTAAGAACTTGCCTAAGACAAAATTATTTTTCATTTAACAATACATTCTACAATAGTAAGGAAGGGTTAATTATGGGGAGTCCATTAAGTCCATTACTTGCCGAAATTTTCATGGACAGTATTGAAACAATGATATTTAACAACCATAACAACAATAGTAGTAATTGCCTATACTGGTATCGATACGTAGACGATATAATTGTATGCTTTACAGGTACGGACAGACAATTAACTCACTTTTTACAGTATATTAATTCTTTACATAGAAATATCAGTTTTACAATGGAAGAAGAAGTCGAAGGGAAAATCAATTTCCTAGACTTAACAATCAGTAAAGCCAGGAAAAAACATGAATTTGCAATATATCACAAACCTTGTCATACAGATACCACAATTCACAATAGTTCTCACCACCCCAACCATCATAAACTTGCCGCTTATCATAGTTTTATACATAGACTAACTAATATCCCCTTATCAGAAGAAAATTTTACTAAAGAATTAAACTACATAAAACAAGTAGCCGTTAACAACGGTTATTCGGTTACTTTAATCAATACTATCGTTAAGAAAAAACTTAGAAACAAGGCTATCTCAGAAATATACCCACGTTTTAAGGACAGAAATACCACTTTTAAATGCTTAACCTATTTCGGCAAACCAACGGAAAAACTGGGGAAATTTTTAAATCAAAAAAAATATCAACATAGCTTACAAGACTAACAATACTATAGGGAAATACCTTAAAAACTACAAACCACAAATCAATAAAGACAATAAATTAGGGGTTTATCAATTAACATGTGGGTCATGTCCTAAAACATATATCGGACAAACTGGACGTACATTTAGACAAAGAATTACAGAACACGAAAAAGTTTCATCCATAGAAAATCTAATTCAACATATGCTAATCATCTATAAATAGAAAATCACATATTTAACAAGAATTTCAAAATTTTACACACCCAACAAAAAGGTTTAAAACTAAACCTTTTAGAGACTATGCAAATAAATCGATTAAGGACTACAGGTACTTTACTCAACGACCAGGTAGATTTAAGCAATTCACCATTATTGAATTTATTCTCTTAACTCCAAATCTGTGTGGATTTTCCAATACTATCAATGTAATTTAATTAGGTGTAATATTATAACTAAAAACAGTCTTTTTATTATATATTTATAATGAATTTCCATCAAGTAGAAGCTACAACAATCCAAAATTTTTCATTAACCTCCTACCCTAGCCTTTAACTCCTTACATATTTTACTATAAATAATATGCTTAAAATTTATCCAGTACTTCAACCAAAAAACATATAACTATCTCAAAATGCTATTGAAAATATCAAGCCATTGGTTATGTTAAACTTAAAAGCAGTACAATGCTAGTTTTTCGATTATTAGACTTTAAAATACTAGAAAAAAAATGTATAACACAATATATAAGAAGTAACCTCCTCTCTCAACCCTTTCGCCCCTTATATGTTTTACTTTAAATCTTTATGCATAAAACTTGTTTATTATTCAACAAAAAAATCAAGAGACGCTTCTATATTACTCTACTCAGTATATATTACCACTACACCAAACAATTTATTTTTGCACTCAACACGCGTTACGCTAACCATGTTAGTTTCACCAGGGGTGATGATTGACTAAAGCTAAACTACAAAACAATCCTATTTATACTTAGCCTAACACCTGAATTACTAAGGCCGAACTAATGGCATAGGCGAGGCCATCAGTTCCGGTCAAGTAACCAGTAGAGGGGCATTTATTTAAACTACTTTTACATTTTATAATTTCCATAGTGTCTTGTGTGTTCAACAATCCCTTATCAGATACATTTTTAATTAATCTTAGATTATCTAATGTTACAGTATGATCAGCTTCAAGGGCATGTTCGGCAATGCTAGACTTTTCTGTTCTACTGTATTTCAAATCTGCTAAGTGTTCTTTAAATCGTATTTTAATTGACCTTTTAGTTTGCCCTACATACTTTTTGTCGCAATCATTACAACTAATTTCATAAATTCCACTTTTCAACAATTAGGAATCTTATCTTTGGGATTTCCTAAGATATGCCTCAGATTGTCTGATGACT
>CM032449.1:52400845-52483345 GCA_019049505.1 Pachyrhynchus sulphureomaculatus | reverse complement strand
TTTATATATATTCTAGATAGAAGATTATAGATAACCTGGCCAGAGAACAAATGTATGAATTAAAAAAAACACGTAAATCGGATAAGGGGTTCTCGAGTGATAAGCGCACTAACGGACAGACACACAGACAGAGAGACGTTGCATTTTATATATATAATTATATAATTCTTTGCTACATGATATTGTTCCATATTTAATGCTTTAGGCAGTGTATTGCAAGAGAACGCGTGCGCTAGCGGCAAACTTTTCCTCCGACTTGATTTCACTATTATCGTCACTTGCTTATTCCTTATGTCACCTAACGTAATAAAATATATCCTATAACCTGGCCAGAGAACATATGTATGTTTAACAAAAAAGCACGTAAATCGATAAGTGTTTCTCCAGTGATAAGCGCACAAACGGACAAACAGACAGATATACGTTACATTTTATATATACGAGGCTGGTTTGAAAAGTCCGTGCAAAGTCCGAGAGATGGCACCACCGGCGCGTATCGAGGTCATGTTTAGTTATAGCATCTCTTGAATGAACGTACACCAAGTTTCAGCCATATTGGTCTATTTCTTTGTGTTGGGCATTCGTGTGAATCAAGGAAGTCGAGTGATTTTCAAGAAATGGACGAAAAAGAGAATTTCGTGTGGTGGATTTCTTAAGGAAAAGGCAAAACGCCTCAGGAGACTAAAGAGAAGCTTTATAAACATTATGGTGACTCTGCAACCTTCGATTAAACAGTTTATAAGTGGTTTCAAAATTTTCGGACTGGCCATATGGGGCACAAGTGACGCTGAACGTTCTGGACGGCCTGTGGAGGTTACGACTCCAGAAATCATTGATCAAATCCATGATATGGTGATGGTGATGACAGAAGAGTTAAGGTGCGTGAGATTGCTAGTGCTGTGGGCATCTCGACCGAACGGGTACATAATATTTTGCATAAACATTTGGACATGAGAAAGCTATCCGCAAGATGGGTGCCGCGATTGCTCACGCTTGACCTTGACCAAAAACGGAATCGTGTGAAATGTTGCAAGGATGGTTTGCAGCTGTTCCAGAAGAATCCGGAGGACTTTAAGCGTCGTTTCGTCACTGTGGATGAAACGTGGATACATTACTATACTCCTGAGACCAAACAACAATCTAAACAATGGGTTACCAAGGGGAATCTGCACCAAAAAAGGCGAAGACCGTTCCTTCGGCCGGAAAGGTTATGGCGACTGTCTTTTGGGATTCGCAAGGGATAATCCTCATCGACTATCTGGAAAAGGGTAAAGCTATTACAGGTGAATATTATTCATCGTTATTGGATCGTTTGAAAAATCGAGCTGCAAGAAAAACGCCCGCGATTGGCCCACAAGAAAGTCCTTTTCCATCACGACAAACGCATCAGCACACACCTCAGCAGTTGTGATCGCTAAATTAATGGAAATAGGATTCCAACTCGTTTCACATCCCCCCTATTTCTCCAGACTTGGTTCCCTCGGACTACTATTTTTCCCCAATTTGAAGAAATGGCTGGCAGGACGAAGATTTTATTCAAACGAGGAGGTGATTGCAGACACTAATGGATATTTTGCAGACTTGGACAAATCCTATTATTCGGAAGGGATCAACAAACTAGAACATCGTTGGAAGAAGTGTATAAGCCTAAAAGGAGACTATGTCGAAAAATAAAAAAGGTTTACCTCAAACACATAAGTAGTTTTTATTTTTGCACGGATTTTTCAAACCAACCTCGTATATATTTTGTTACATCTATAATACGAGGCTGGTTTGAAAAGTCCGTGCAAAGTCCGAGAGATGGCACCACGAGGTATCGAGGTCATGTTTAGTTAGTAGCATCTCTCAGACAAATCCTATTATTCAGAAGGGATCAACAAACTAGAACATCGTTGGACGAAGTGTATAAGCCTAAAAGGAGACAATGTCGAAAAATAAAAAAGGTTTACCCCCAAACACATAAGTAGTTTTTTATTTTTGCACGGACTTTTCAAACCAGCCTCGTAATATATATATATATATATATATATATATATATATATATATATATATATATATATATATATATATACATATATATATATATATATATATATATATATATAATATATATATATATATATTATATATATATATATATATATATATATATATATATATATATATATATATATATATATTACATATATATATATATATATATATATATCTATATATATATATATATATATATATCCATATGGATATATATATATATATATATATATATATATATATATATATATATATATATATGCACTTGATTTTTACAATGGTGTTTCCTTAACTTTAAGTCATACGTTTTACCTGCAACTAAAATTGCTTTTCATTTGTAATTTTACTTACAAAAATAAAAAATTATTTTAAAATTCTAAAAAATAATTAATTTTCTACCTGTTCCATGGTTTTGTTTCCCGAATTTCATTAAAAGATCTCTTTTGAAAGCGTTTATTTGGTCCCATTTGGCATTTAAAATATAACAGTATAAACTGGACAACTAAATTCCAAAAAACGACCAGGTTGGGTATAATTTTTGGTCCTTTTTAGTGAATTTGATTGTACTGCTCAATTAAGTTTTACAATAGCCATTACTAACTCTCTGAATAATAATATATGAACAAAGAGCCGTTGCAAAAACTTCTATAAACCCGTTTCTAATTTCGTTCTAACTCCGAATAATTTAAGCAAGCATTTCAGCCAGTTGTGTGCGAATTTACATGTACTCATTAAGCAAAATAAAGCCTAGACTTCTCTTGTTGTACATACTGCCATTACTAAATCTAATTAACATTGGTTTGTTTAATTATTTTCACACGTTTCACCTGCAACTAAATTGGTAACACATCGTTAATTGTTGTACAAACGAACGGATAATGTCAATTTTCAGCTTTGCTAGTCACAGAGTAAAACAAAATGGATTTTTTAACATATGCTCGATTAGTAGAACTATAGCTTAATTTTGTTTTATTTTGACAAAATAATGTAATAACTTAAATACAACCTGTCTCATAAAAACATGTAATTTACAATATAATAGTTAAAAACAAAATGATAAATGAATTATTATATTACCAAACACACAAAAGAATAGAGTATGTCATTCCGCTGCTCGGTGGCGTAGTACTTTGCTACTGTGTAGAAGGTCGAGGGTTCAATCCCGCAGGACGGTATACTTATTTATTAATTTATTTTTAAGTATATTTGGCCTGGCCATGTACATCGGGCGAGCGACGTAACGGTCGAGGACGTCGCAGAAAATGGCAGCTCGACCAAAACGATGAAGACCGGGCAACTGAAAATAGACCTGCCAAAAGTGTTGTGCCAGCGAGTAAGCCGACACCCACCAAGGCGGGAAAATCAAAGCAAAGCATGAGTTACACTACAGGAATCAACGAACACACCATGCGTTGCTATAATAAAATCACAAGTCCTGACAAAGAAATCCGCACACATGCCGCTTCTGGAGTGCTTTAGGGACTTCCCTGCAGCACGTGTGCTAGACCCATAAAAAAAAAACAGGTAGTAGTTGTTTGCAGAAATGCAAATAATATCCGTGGCAGCAGTACCGCGTTGTTTAAAAGGTGCCATGAAATACATAAATGTATGTTTCGGCACTTGGACAACATTGCCGGGTATTACGATATCCTCGCCGATATCCTTGGGATGTGAAAGAAGGGTAAAATCTCTACTGAGGCGGGGAGGTGAACGATAAAAAAAGAATTACATCGTTTGTCATCCACTAAATACTGTAATGAGTGAGGTAGGGACAAGTAGAAAACACTGGATATAATTTTAACAGTGTCTGCTGCAAAAAAAACTACCGTATGCCGCGTTCGTATAGCGCCGTTAAAACCCTGAATATTCGAAGATGATCCGCTAGTAGAACTTGTTAGGAAGGCGTACCGGTATTGTCACTTATATTTGTTAATTTTAATAGCAAGTTATATGTAGTTATATATAACTTATTAAGATGCAAATTTAGCTGTTTTTTATAAATACAACGTTAGTTACTTTCTTTCATATTAGCTAAAACTAGGCACGATAATTTTACTTTAGTACTTCATTGGAACATCGAATACTAAATTTTATAGATGTGACTTACATTTAAAAAAAGTAGTAACTTATCATTTTCAGTCGCCTTTCCTTAAGTCCACTGTTATTCTTGTCTTAGGTTTAGCTGTAGACAAGCGGAGCCTTGATTGTACGTACAACTACCGTTCCTGGGAAATTATTAATAAGGCTTATTTTAAACTGGTCCAATTTAGTAATTACGAATTCAAACTAATAAGAGCGACAATAACCTAGCTAAAGTTATGAGGGCGAGCAGTATAAGGCAGTCTATAATTAATTGACGAAAATAAAATATTAAGTTAAAATTCATTTTCGATGTTTATAGGGTGATAATTACACTTTAAAATATTATATTGGCCAACAGATTTTAAGGCATTTAGACCGATACGAATATGTATACTCTTTTAGTGAAGATGTAAAGTGAATAGATGTGTAAAGAAGATAAGGGTCAAACTGATTTGACCAACCTAAAATTTGACAAACATTATATTGTATGAGGACTATATGAACAATGTCTGTAGATAAGTTTTTGCATAACTTATTAGAAACTCTTCAGAATAACTAAAAAATTGTTAAGATCTGTAAGATATAGTTTATGTGTTATTGGTTAATTTATATCCCTTGCAGCAGAAGTTGAGGTAGATATTGATTTTAAATTAATAATAATTCGAGTATAAACATTTCATTCATTTTCAGGACACATAAAAGTGTGTAATGGTTTCTGCAGAAATTGCTAAAACGATTAATATGAAGTTAAAGAGAAACATAGAATATGTGTTTCTATCTTTATAAAAAATATTATCAGGCGCGATCATTTCGATAAATAAAGTTGCTAATAAATGAAGTAAATAACCCTAGCAACGTTTATTTCTTGAATATATTGTCTTAATAAACGTAGAGCTGATTTACGGTTCACAGTGTAAAACTTAAAGATATAATGAGTATAAAACATTAAGTATTGATTTGCTGATGCTTATGGTACTCCAGATATTTTTAAATTTAAATATATTATAAAAGACTGTTTTTAGTCAATTTCCACTGGTTTATTTAAATTACGATGACGCGTTTCGCTATCGATGCAGCTTTTTCAGATCTACATTTTACGCTGTCAAGTTAGGTTTAATGTTCACAATTTTATATAATTTCTTAATTATGATATTACACCTAATTAAATTACATTAATAGTATTGGAAAACCCACACAGACATGAAATTAGGAGAATAAATTCAATAATGGGAATTGTTTAAATCTACCTGGTCGTTGAGTAAAGTACCTGTAGTCCTTAATCGATTTATTTGCATTGTTTCTAAAAGGTTTAGTTTTTAAACCTTTTTGTTGGGTATGTAAAATTTTGAAATTCTTGTTTAAACCTGTGATTTTCTGTTAAAAGATGATTAACATATGTTGAATTAGACTTTCTATGGATGAAACTTTTTTCGTGTTCTGTAATTCTTTGTATAAATGTACGTCCAGTTTGCCTTATGTATGTTTTAGGACATGATCCACATGTTAATTGATAAACCCCTGGTTTATTGTCTTTATTGATTTGTGGTTTGTAGTTTTTGGGATATTTTCCCTATAGTATTGTTAGTCTTGTAAGCTATGTTGATAAGTTTTTTCCTAACGATGATATCGATTAAAGTAACCGAATAACCGTTGTTAACGGCTACTTGTTTTATGTAGTTTAATTCTTTAGTAAAATTGTCCTCTGATAAGGGGATATTAGTTAGTCTATGTATAAAGCTATGATAAGCCGCCAGTTTATGATAGTTAGGGTAGTGAGAACTATTGTAAATTGTGGTATCTGTATGACAAGGTTTGTGATATATTGCAAATTCATGGTTTTTCCTTGTCTTACTGATTGTTTAGTCTAGGAAGTTGATTTTCCCTTCGACTTCTTCTTCCATTGTAAAAACTAATATGTCTATGTAAAGAATTAATGTACTGTAAAAAGTGAGTTAATTGTCTGTCCGTATCTGTAAAGCAAACAATTATATCGTCTACGTATCGATACCAGTATAGACAATTATTACTATTGTTATTAGGGTTGTTAAATATCATTGTTTCAATACTGTCCATGAAAATTTCGGCAAGTAATGGACTTAATGGACCCCCATAATTAACCCTTCCTTACTATTGTAGAATTTATTGTTGAATGAAAAATAATTTTGTCTTGGGCAAGTTCTTAATAAATTAATTATGTCCATTTTTATAACTTCATTTACTTTGTTTTTTGTTAATAGGTTCTCTATTAAAATTATTTTTGTCATTGTCTTTATTGAATTTAAGTTAGGCTATGCCTCTTACTTACATTTATGATAGCTTATATTCCTATACTACTTAACCTAGGTTCTATACAGTAATCCTAATTAACTTAACCTAGGACATTGGGTTTTAATTACATTGGTTGACTAATCTAACTTAACTAGAGCTTAATTCTAAACTAATCTAGAACTTAATTCTAAACTTAATCTAGGTTACAATCTTCATGGGGGTGGGGGAGGGCCATCGTCTTCGTCGGATATGGGGTCAGAAGGTCTTGGATAGTGATGGCGGGCGTTGGCGGGCACGTGGAATGCGCTCCTTATGGTGGCGTTTGGGTGTTGTAGCGCCTTTGCGAAGAACTTGATGTTGGTGGACCTCATGTGTGCCTTGATTGTTGGCACACCGAGGTCTCTATGCAATTGCCGGTTTCGGACGAACCATGGGGCTCCCGTGATCATCCTCAGGGCCTTGTTCTGTACTGCCTGAAGTTGAGCTCTGCGTGTCTTGGTGAGTTTAGACCAAGTAGGGCAGGCGTGTGTGAGTCCTGCCCTCACGATGGTTTTATAAATTAGCAGCTTGATTTTTGGTTGCAACTTACTGGACCGGCTGATGATTGGGTACAGCTTGCCCAGTAGTTGCTTGGCTTTCCTTGAGGCAGCACAGACCTGGTCTTTCCAGATGAGGTGTTTGTCATACTGGATTCCCAGGTACTTGATGGTGGTTGCCCATTGGATGCGGGATCCCTGGAGCTGGAGTTGTCCATAAGGAGTGCCGTTGCCTTTGGCGAAGACGATGGCCTGTGTCTTACATGGGTTTATTAAAATTATGGTTTTCGTCTGGGGGAACATTTGGAAATAAGTTTTTGACATCGAAAGACACTAATTTAGAGTTATCTGGTATTGTTATATTCTTAACTGTATCTACGAGTTCGTATGAGTTTTTCATACTATATTTAGGTTCAAATTTGTTATGATATTTGATTAAATCAATTAAAAAGGATGACGTCTTATATGCTGGAGCAGACATATAGGAAACAACTAGTCTGATTGGGTGGTCAAGTTTGTGTAGTTTTATGAGTGAATAAAGTTGTGAGATTTGGATATTCATATTTATCAATTTAAATTTATTTTTATCGTGAATGATACCTTTAGCCTGTTCAATTCATTGTTTTATTTCTTTTGAAAAATATTTGATCTTTATTTAAAATTTCGTAATTTCCTGTTTTGAAAAAATCTAACCTTTTATTAATATAATCGATTTTGTCTATTGCTATTACTGTTACCTTTATTTGCTTTGGTAAAGATTACATCATTTTGTTTTGCTTTATTCTGGTTTTTATTGTCCTTAAGTCTTGGTTGATGTTGTTATTATTAGATATGAATTCTTTTTTAATAATTTGGGCTGTTTGAAATTTTGATGATATGTTGTTAGGGCTATCTTTCAAGGCTAAATATTACACCTAACTTGACAGTGTATAATGTAGATCTGAAGAAGCTGCATCGACAGCGAAACGCGTCATCGCAATTTAAATAAACCAGTGGAAATGGACTAAAAACAGTCATTTATTATATATTTATAACGAATTTCCATCAAGTAGAAGCTGCAACCATCCAAAATTTTTAAATTTGTTTAGAATGTATTTGCCAAATAAACTACACTTGAAGTTTCTCAAGGTTAACAGGTCAGGCAATAAATTTTGAAAGAGTCACCTATGGAGCATCACTTGAACCAAATATTGCACACTATTTTGAAGCTTTATCTGTCATTGAACACACCTTAAATTTCAAGTCGATCTGTCAAGTCATTCATTGTTTATCAGCTGGTTAAAGTAGACGTGTTTGAGTATTTTTTAAAAATGGAAAAAAATCGAATATCGTACAGTGATAAAATTCTTCCTTTTGGAAGGTCTATTGGCAACTAAAACCCATGCAAAGTGAGTGAAAATGAAGTTCATTTTCAACTGTTCATAGATGGACTCGAGTTTAAACATCGTAGGACACGTACAAGCATCAATGATGGCCCACGTTCAGGACGTCCAAAAACTGCAACAACTGAAGAAACTGTTGTGCAAGTACAAGATATAGTAATGAAAGAGCATCGATGAATCATGTATGATTTAGCTGAGGCTATATGCATCTCTCGTAGATCAGTAAATGAGAGAGTAACGTTTTGGGTATGAGAAAGCTATTCACGAAATGGGTGCCGCATTTGCTAACATCGGAACAAAAACGCACTCAAGAAATTTTTCTAAACAACATTTAGCTCGTTTAACAAAAAATAAAATTGATTTTGTGCGTCGATTTGTAAATACGGATGAGACTTGGATTTACCAGTATTATTCTGAACTGCGACAATAAACCGCACAGTTGACTGAGCCCCGATGTTCAGCTCCAAAGCAGCCAAAGTGGTCAAAGTCGTCCAAAAAAATTGTGGGATGGGATGTGATGTAAAAGGAATTTTGTTAATTGATTACCTTCAAACTGATAAAACAATCTCAGAAGAGTATTATTGCAACCTTTTTGGACCAGATGGATGAGAAAATTCGTGAGAAAAGGCTCGGTTTGCAAAAGAAAAAATCATCTTTCATTATGACAATTCACCTGCTCACAGAGGTGCTTTGACAACCGCAATACTAGTCGGATGAAAATACGAATTGTTGGAACATTTACCCTATTCGCCGGATCTGGCTCCGTCTGACTTCCATCTGTTCCCAACTTCAAAAGATTTCTACGTGGAAAGCGTTTATCAACAAATGATGAGGTGATAGCATCCGTAGATGGGTAGTGTGAAGGTCTTCCGGAAAACCACTTCAGAAATGGGGTAAATTAATTGGAAAATCGCTGGAAAAAATGTATTGGGCTTAAAGGAGATAACACTGAAGAATAAATATATTTCGACTCATTAATTAACTGACCTATTAGACATAATTGGAACACTCTTACCATCAGTCTAGTTTACCTTTAATGATTTGGAATTTTAATGTTGTAATTACATACTTCTCTCGAGAGAGCCTGTCCTCTAGAGAGCACGTCCCCGGGGTGGCGGATAGGGGTAACTCCTAACCGGCTACGGCTGACGGATAGGTGGGAAACAAAATATCACCTTCAGACCAACAGGCCAGTTAGTCTGGACTCGTTAGTGATAGGGGACCACTAGGAGAAGGAGCCTCCGAATTCAAACGACTGTTCCTCCAGGTTAGGGGTTAAGGCCTTGGGCCAACTCTCCAATACTTGTGAAAAACATAAAACTGTTAAAAAATTCCATCACACGCCTCGGAATAGGATGGAACAAAGACAACGACGTAAGCTTAGGAAAAGAACACGATTTTTGGTACATGGAATGTTCAAGGTTTATCAAGAAAAATGGCTGAAGTTATACATGACTTGACAGAACTTAAAGTGAACGTAGCAGTGATTACAGAAACAAAAAAGATGGGAAAGGGTTCAGAAAGTTTAGGAAAATTTGAAATACGCAGTGAATGATGATGCGTCAGTCCACGTAAAAGATGCGTTCTTTGAACCAAAGCATGAAGAAATAGCAAAAATACACAATCACGGGAGCTAAAAGTACTGGGAGACATTAAGAGTAGAGTAGGAAGGAAAGATAGCGATGAAGTAGTGGGAAAGTATGGAGAGGACACTATCAATAACAATGGTGAAAGATTGCAATCAGAACATAGAATTCCTAATGGGAACTTTTCACACAAAGGGATACACAGATACACGTAAATCCAAAATACAAGGAATCTAAAACTTATAATCGACTAGACAGTAATGAAACAAAAAATTCGGCTGAGAGTACAAGAGGTGAGAATCGAAAGTAATGCAACATGTGGTAGTGACCATTATTTACTGCGCGCGAAAATACGCTTCCCAATTGGAAAACAAAATAATGGAGGACATAAAGAAAAATGGAAAAAAGGAAAAATTAGAAGAACGAACATATAATATCAAATGTCTAGAAGATAAAAGCACTCATAAATTATTTAAAAAAAAATTAGATCAGAAGCTAAAGGTGCAATACCTCAAAAACCTCGACCAAATATACGAACATTTAAAAGGGTATTTACACGAGGCGATAATTGAAGCACTAGGATATTATACAAGAAACAGAACAAATAAATCTTATTGGTGGGACACCGAAATCGAAAAGGGTATAGAACAAAAAAGGAGTCGGCATCAAAAATATTTAAACACCAAAAAATTGGAAGATAAAATAAAGTATATAGAAATGCAAGCAGCAGTAAGAAGAAAAATATCAAAGAAAAAGAACGACTCTTAGAACGAAACTGTCAAAGAATAAATACCTATTTAGGCGCACAAAACCAGGCATGGTAACAATTTGGTCAACAGTTTTCTACTGGCACTGACCACACTCCAAATTTAAAATCATGATGATTCATTTGGTGGAAAAGAATTTGACGAATCGGATGAATCTCCCTTTTAGATCTTTAATCTCTAAAGTGATGAAAATATTAAAAGTATTTTTCTGAAATTTAAATTTTTACGATTTTTTAAATAACGAAAATTAGAAAAAAAAAACAGAAAATTATCTGATCATAAAGTAACCACATATTGCCGACGATCTCGTCACACTGTTATTCTCTTAAGTCTAAATGTTGCTTTTCATGACTTTTTTCAATGCAGGCAAAGATTATGTATTTAAATTTATAACGAATAAATCATAAATAATGCTATATAAATACACTAAATATTCTTCCCTTAACAATTTTAATGAATGCTATACACTATATTAATTTAAAAATAATATAATATTTACCATCAATTAAGCACTTATAATTTTTTTCAAATACTGACGGACATTCATTAAAATTTGAATGTATAATTATCTAGATTAAATGAAGAAGGGTATCATTAAAGTGAAAAAAAAATTTCAAGTTAAATGTCAATTCTTCTTTGTATCTTTTTCGAATGAAATAAAAAACGAACTAAATAATCAATCGGATAATTGCTGAAACAGATACCTAAGTTCATTGTGTAATACAGAGTGTTCTACTTTGATGATGTATGTGTTGTCATTTTGATAAGTATAAAATATATTATAACAGAAGCCGGAAAAGTTTTAGGTAATAGGATGTTTTAAAGAATATATTTAACTATATAATAATAAGTCCAGAAAATGATTTTTTTAAGGAATAAATAAGCAACAGCTATGATTACGTGCCATGATTATGTAAAAAATAATAATTATATAATAATTTATTTACAAACATTTTTTAGATTTTTAGATCATACTTTGTTCTTATTGAGTAGAAATTATACAGAAAAAAAATGAAAATTCAGAAAATAACACTGTCGACTGAAAAACTACTTTTAAACAATACATTTTCTGAAAAGTATCTTAAAAAAAGAAAACTTTTGTGAGAAAATAACGGGGACACTCTTCAGGAGCTATTGTAAGACTTTCAAGATATTTAAATATTTTGTGTTGTACAAGTTCATTCAAAATTTTTGTACAGTCTAAGGTTTTCCCATTTATCGTTATTTTCTGTTGCTTTATATTTAAACCTATAAATTTTTGTATTGAACGTAACTGCTGAAAAAAAAAAAAGATAAATGGTGCTCCCCTCGTGTTAATGAGAATGGCAATCCAAAAAACTTACGGTTTCTCAGTATGTACGCTAATGACTGCAGTAAATATCTTGGTCAAAAAAATTCAGTTGAATTTTGACACTATCCAGAACAATTCCTACATTGCCATGCTTAAAATCCCTAGTTGGTTCAACTTATGTTACAACAAAAAAAAAAAAAGAAATTTTACCTTTTTTATGGAATTAGACTCTTATTGAAAGTTTAGAATTTCATAAGCAATTATTTACTAAGAAAAATGTTCTATCATTAGCTGTTACAATTGAGGGTAAACTCTAGAAAAGAAAGAATACAAGCACAAAAGTACTTTTCATACGAAGTAAGAAACGTTGAAATACTTGTGACAAGAAATAAGAACATTCACTATTTATTGTTAAGTTTAGAAAGTGGTGAAACTGTGGTAACTATATGAGCAGTAGAAAGTTCAAATCTGTAAAAAAATGGGTACCGGGTAGAAACTATCAACCATTTATGAAACCTACATTTGCGGCCATCTGTCGGAGTAAAAAATAGCTGGAAAAGTTAATACATACACCAATTTTACCGAACATTAAATAATGTGTGTAATTGGTGTAATATCATAGCAGTTGTTTAAACCAGATTCCAAGACTAATTTGATCTAAAAGCCAATTAAACTTCGGATAACAAAAGGAAAAAAGACAAGTAACTATCTTTTATTTACTTTTTAGGATTCGGAATATATATTTTTTTTCTTTATATATATATATATATATATATATATATATATATATATATATATATACATTATATATATATATATATATATATATATATATATATATATATATATATATATATATATATATATGCATATATAGGAGCGCAATTTTTTATTTGGAAATAGTACTTACCAAATAAAACAATTTAGTTCATTACAGGATTTGAGAGGATTATTAAATGAGGCCTTAACAAAATTGTAAAAATTTTAGAATTATATTTATTGATATTTCTAATGTTACTACACCAATTTTATTTAATTATAGTGCTAAATTTTGTGACATGGGCATCTGAATGCCAAGAAAACCACACGAAAATTGGCTTGATCTTGATCAAGTCACAAGCCTATTTACATGAATATTCAGCTACAATTACGTTGTTCTGCAAAAAAACATAATAGAAGTTAAGTCCATTTATGGTTAAGACATATTTTTTAAAATCTGAAGTTGTTCCTCTATATATAAATATATATATATATATATATATATATATATATATATATATATATATATATATATATATATATATATATATATATATATATAATCATCATCATCATTAGCTTATTCCATCCATAGTCGGATGTAAGCCTTCCCAAGTTGTCTCCAATGAGCTTTGTTGTTTGCTTTTTGCATCCAATCGTGTCCTGTTAATCTTTTTATGTCGTCCGTCCATCTTCTCTGCATCTTTTGTGTTCTCTAGGCCTCCATTCAACTATACGGCGTGTCCATCTGTTATCATTCAGCCTTGTGATATGCCCCACCCAATTCCACCGGCAGTACATATTGATCGAATACTCTGGCTTTTATTGCATTTGGGATATCCAATTTAAATGTAGATTGTAACCTTCCGAACGCAGACCAAGCTAACGAGACTCTTCTCTCCAAGACATCCTTTAAATTATTTTTTGATATTTCGATTTTTTGTCCCAAATATATGAATGTTTGTACGTTTCCTATTCTTTCACCTTCTATTAATAGTTCTTGGCTGTCATCTTCACTTTCGTTGTTCCAATATTTGGTTTTGGTGAAGTTTATTTTTAGATCTATTCCATCGCATTTCTTGAAATTCTTCATTTGTGTCGGCGATCAGAGTGATATCATCTGTGAACTTTAAGTCATTTAATTAATATATTATTATTATATATATTTTCATATATTTTATAATAATTTTATACATAAAATTTATATATATATATATATATATATATATATATATATATATATATATATATGTATATATATATATATATATATATATATATATATATATATATATATATAAATTTTAGCGACCAACTTTAATTTTTGCCACTTTCTAAATCTTTGCAAAAATTCAACAAAACAGAAAATTTGCTGACCTTAGAATAATCGTTTTTTTTTGGTAATCGTATCCCATTATTATTTTTGGAAACCCAAATGTTACTTGAAATGCATTTTTTTTTCTATAAATGCAAAAATAACACTTTAAAATTTGATTACAAACGACCAAATTTAATATTCAGTTTTATTACTTCTATATCTGACACACTCAGTCAATATTACTGATAATTAATATTTATTTAGTGTATAAAATTAATCCTAAAAGTTAGAATTTTTAATTAGATCATGGATGATTTGGTGCGACAAGCGTGAATTTAATTTCATTTATCAGTCAGTTGCATAAAATGTGACAGAATTTCAATGAGTATTTTTTTGCATTATAAAGCATATTTGGATTTCAAAAGTAATAATCTGATATGGTTGCCAATAAAAATAGTTTCTTTGAAAAAAGAAATTTTTCTGATCTTGTTTTAAAAAATTTGACAAAGGAACAACAACAAATTTTAAGAAATAAGCTGTTATTAGCTGTTATTTTAAAAAACTTCAGTAGTACCAGGTTACCAGAGCTAGGAGACAACATTTCATTTTATTGAAACAAAAGCTAATTTTAAAATTTATTTTCGACTAAACCCCTCGTTAATATAGATACACAAATACCAGGCAACTATTATTTTGACATAAAATAAGTAATATGTAATACATAAATATATTAAATGTCCATCACTAAATAATTTTAATGAATGCATATGGACTGCATTAATTAATAACAATACACTATAACATTTACCATGTATTATGTACATTATACTATATCAGATATATGATATTAGAATATTAGTTACAATAGTTTCAATTATTGATCAAAATTCATTGAAATATATTAATGTATAATTATCCAGGTGAAATGAAGTACGATATTAAAGTGATTAAAAAATTTATATCCTAGGCCTTTAAATTAAATGTCAATTTATTTTTAAACTTTTTCTGTCTCAGGTGAAAAAAAAAAACTAAATAATAAATCAGATAATTTTTGAAACAGCTGGCCAATACTTAAATTTAATAATGTGTGTTCTAATTCGATGATGTATAATGAATATAAAATATGTTAAAATGGTAAATATATAAAGCTTAATATAGTTATTTATGTGACATGTCCCGAAAGTACCATTTAAGGAATTAATAAGCAATTGTTGCGATAACGCCATAACCGTGTAAACTTATGTTCTATAATAAATAATAAACACATAATAATTTAATTATGAATATTTCTGTTTAAAATCATACTTTATTTTTAATGTCTTGTTAAGTATCATAGAAGGACAGAATAGTAAAAAAAAAATGTTACACAATAGCTTGGGAAATAACATTTTACGTTTAAAGGATTAATTAGAAAAAAACTGGTCAAGTGCAAGTTGAACTTGCACAATTAGTGTTCCGTACGTTGATTGTTTTCAAAATAAAAATTTTTGTTAGGGTGGTATAAAATGATCAGTGATTTCACAAAACATACCCCAAATGAGTTTTCAATAATGTTTGTTTCCAATCTTTACTGAAAACTGGTGACCTTGAAATTCTGTTTTTTTTTATATACCAAATAAATTATTAAAGGTAATGCACAGTGATAATTTTCGTTCAATCTATACCCCGTGGAGAATATTCCAGAATTTTTTCAAAATTTTTTGATTAGTACTTTTCGAGATAAGGTAGGGGACAGCGATTTTTTAAAAGTAATACGAAGAAAAGTGTGCGCAAGTATTACATTATATACGAGTATATATATATATATATATATATATATATATATATATATATATATATATATATATATATATATATATATATATATATAATATATATATATATATATATATACATATTTTTACTCGTGTTTTCACAAGCTTTCATTTGACACCACAACTCGATGACCTAGTAAAAAAAAATTTTTTTCACTTCCGATTTCACCCCCTCAAAACGAACCCCTTAAGTCAAAATTTATGTTACGGTGGTATAAAATGATCAGTGACTTCACAAAACACACCCTAAATGAGTTTTCAACAAAGTTTGTTTCCAATCTTTACTGAAATCTGATGACCTTGAAATTTTTGTTTTTTTTTTATATACCATATAAATTATTAAAGGTAATGCACTCGTGATAATTTTCGTTCAATCTACACCCCGTGGAGAATATTCCAGAATTTTTTCGAAATTTTTTGATAAGTACTTTTCGAGATAAGGCCCGGGACAGCGATATTTCGCGAATTTTTAAAAATAACACAACGAAAAGTGCGCGCAAGTATAATATTATATATATATTTTTTTACTCGTGTTTTCACAAGCTTTCATTTGACACCACACTCGATGACCTAGTAAAAAAATTTTTTTTTCGCTTCCGACTTCACAACCCCCCCAAAACTAACCCCTTAAGTCAAAATTTAATTCTCAAAACTACATGGCTCTGATGAGGCCATCAATTCCTATATTATTACCAAATTTCACCTTTCTATGTCAAACAGTTTTTTCGGAGAAAAATCGGGTGTGACAGACAGACAGACAGACAGACAGACAGACAGACAGACAGACAGACAGACAGACAGACAGACAGACAGACAGACACCGAAGTGATCTTATAAGTGTTCCGTACGGAACACTAAAAAGAACTAAATCGATATTCCGAAATAAAATTTCGGAATATGGTTTGTTACTTGATTAGTCACTACAACAGAAAGTCAAGAAATTTGCACACGCAAAATGACCAACAAAGATCACATGAATGCTATAATCCATGCCTTTCCTCCTGCCACTATAGTTTCTGAGCCTATATTCTTCATCAGGTAGGCTTAAGGCAACGGTATCGATCGTGGAGATTCGAGTACCGTGGAGATTCAAGTTGAAATGACTCTAGCTGGCTTATAGCAATCCTAGTACCTTAAATAAACGAGATACTACTCGTTTGGCAAGATACAGACCCTTGCGCAACGAGTAGTATCTCGTTTATTTAAGGTACCATGATTGCTATAAGCCAGCGAGAGACAGGACCAACTTGAAGAGTATAGGCTCAGAAACTATAGTCGTAGGAGGAAAAGCATGGAATATAGCATTCATGGGATCTTTGTTGGTCATTTTGCATGTACAAATTTCTCGACTTTCTGTTGTAGTGACCAATCAAGTAACAAACCATATTCCGAAATTTTATTTCGGAATATCGATTTAGTTTATCCTTCCTAACAATGTTAGGTTTTATATAGTTGAACAGTTTTTCGAAGTTCGAAAATCTCAGCAGATGGCGCAAGGGTCTGTATCTTGCCCAACGAGTAGTATCTCGTTTATTTAAGGTACCATGATTGCTATAAGCCATCGAGAGTCATTCCAACTTGACTCTCCACGGTACTCGGATCTTTACGATCGATACCGTTGCCTTAAGCGTACCTGATGAAGAGTATAGGCTCAGAAACTATAGTCGTAGGAGGAAAGGCAAGGAATATAGCATTCATGGGATCTTTGTTGGTCATTTTGCATGTGCAAATTTCTCGACTTTCTAGAAAAAGAACCTTAAAAAAACCTTTATTTGAAAAACAGGTGGTACCATTTTCAGGAATTTTTGTAGGATATTTGAAACAAAATAAGTGTTGTTCCTGATTTTAATATGTTATATAACTATAATATAATAAAGTCGTGAAATGGTTAGATATATTTAAACTTGTAAACCCTAGTATCGAAAGCAACTACAGAAAAAAAAATAAATGGGGCTCCTCTCCGGTTCAGGACACAATCGATCAAGAAGATGTGTGGCTTTCCAACTTGTACTCAAATGGACGCAGTAAATAGACAGAAAAAAAATTGACTCAAATTTTGCCAATATCTTGAACTATTGCTATTGTGTCATGCTTAAGGTCAAAAGTTGGCACTCACTATTTTACAACCAATTAAAAATTTACATATTTTAGTTTATGAACGAATCTGATGCTGTATAAATAAACTTAATTGGAAGTTCAGTATTTTAAAAGCAATTATTCACTAAAGTAAAAAAAAAATAACCGACCATTTTCTAACCGAAGCTAATAAGTACTACATTTTCGTTAAAAACATGATTTACCTTTTATCAGAGTTTCACTAAAGAGACCAAGACAAAAAGTAAATAAATTCAGAATACAATTATTAACATCAGCTTATAAGAGCAATAAACTATAGAAACCAAATAATAAGAACATTTTATTAGTATACCCTATATTTATCCTTTTGCTATACGCAAAATGTATGTATATTTTTTATTTATACATGTCTGTTATCTCATGTAAAATCTTTTATATGTCAGTTATATCTGGCAGTTCTATTTACATATAAATAAGAATTTAATTAAAAAAGGGTAGAATGTCTAGACAAGTGGGAATTGCCTATAGCCAATGCTTTTTGTATTGCGACCCTTACAACATTAAAAAAGTGCTTGAGTTAGAACGACTCATATAAAAATATAACCCAAGAGAATAGCTTTCTAAAATTAATATTTTCTGTAGGTTGACCTCCGTTAAATATTTTTTTTTAATTACTTTAACCACTTAATGTAATTACAGTAACTTTTTATTCGTGTTTCCTAGAATTTTTATTTTTGTCACTTTCCAACAGCACAATAATTTTACACTTAGTGGCAAATCTTAGTAGTCCAAAGATACAAAATTATTATTCTACGCAGTGCTCGCGAGGTTGTATAATCCGAAAGCTTGGTTTTATTATAGCACCAAGTTAGCAGTTGAGTGTAGAATGGCGAAGTTTCATATTTACTCTATACAAGGTAGGTAAGCACAATAAGCAATGATCACATTTCGCTATTTAAAATAAAGGCGTATACTACATCCTTCACAGGAAACAAATAAAAGGAACAAATGGTTGGTCGATATCACAATAGAAAGTGAAGATCAATTTATCACAGTAATATCTAAATCGGTGCTTAATTGCTCCTCCTACTTCGAAAGGAACTTGGGTTAAACCAATCTTGACTACCACTGTTAAGAAGTAGTTGCTGTCTGCAGGTCTACGAGGAGTGTCAGCAATCAAATACAAGTTAAACAGACTGTAGTTAATAGAAACTAAACGACAAACCAATGCAATAAAGACCCTTGGACGGAAAAGTCGAAGTTCTAAATTCTTGAATTTAATACAGGAATATTTTTGATAGGAAACTTCCTCAGGTTATAGATTTTATAAGTTTTATTCTGCTAGATTTCTTCTATGTCGATTAAATTAGCAACGCTGATGTTCTACTTATCATCCTGCTGACCTCCTCAGAGCTTGTGCCGAGACTTCTTCAGAGTGTAATACGAAACAGATTTTATTACGTCGGCACAAGCCTTTTATATTAGTGGACCGGGATGGGGGGGGGACAGCTTTATAGATGATCTTCTCCCAGATTGATGAAAGGTAATGACTAGTATCACGATTAAGGTTGTGAGGATGTTTAGAAATTTCGGTGGTCTCCTGAATTTGAAAGGAATTGGTTTCAACGATCTTTGATTGGTCATAAATAATCTAGTGTTCTGTTTTATGCTGGTGTGCTGAAAGTGCTGAAGTGAAAATGTTACGAAGACATACTACCTTTTAGGTTCTTTAATTCTTACACATTTTTCTCGCTACTTTCACCTATGTAGGTTTCACAACAGCTACATAGTACACTGTAGACTCCTGGGTTTTGAAATGGAATCTCATCTTTGAAAGAACTGAGATGTTGTAATAGATTAGATTACGTAGAAAAACGTGTCATTATTTTGTTTTTCCGTAGAATTTTCAAAATGTTATCTGTGATATTCTTAATGAATATTTTTGAATGAAGCATTTTATATCTATGTAATGGAAACCGTTTGATTGAAAAATGGAACTAAGGTGTTTTAGCTCTGATTGAAGGGATTGTGGCTAAGAGAGTGTCTAGTCTATGAATAAAGAAGTTGATGACTGAGTATTTTTGGGCGAGCTGGCAATGCGGCGAAACATCGGCATAATACACTACAGGAGAAATTCATACCTAGAAAAAATGTTTGTTTGCTGCTCAACTAAAGAAAGAGCTTTAAATGTTTACACTTTGCCAAGTTTTAAGAGTGGAAGTAACAGCGTTAGGGTTTGGAGATATTTTGATGGCAGAAATCCGGTAGTTGTTGGTGCAAATATACAGGAAATTGAATAAAAAAAGGACAATTAAAAATTGTAAAAGAGCATAATGTGCGATCTGGGCTAAATATTATTGGTTATAGTTTTTCTTTTAACTTGTTAGATAAGTAATCAAAGATTCACATACATACACCAAAAGGTATCTTAAGGAAGAAAAGAAACCAACCAATGTAATGCAATGGCCATTTCAGTCTTCCGATTGTCGTCTATCGAACTAGTCTTTGATGAGTTAAATCAAAAGATTAAAATTGTTGTTCATTGGGTTTTGTGTAGTTTTAGGATACCTAAAGAATAAATGAAAACGTTGGACTTGACTTATGTTAATAAATTAATAAAAAGAATACTGAACCTTTGTGAGGTGGTATATATTGATATGTGTAGTGTCGTTTCAAACATTTTATCACAAGAATAATATTTTTAATGAGGATTTTAGTTAAAATTCAGGAAAGCATTAGCCTTAGCTTCAGTAAAAAAAGGGAAAACGGAACTGCCTAATGATAGTCACATGAATTTCGTTACCTGTCGAAAGACTTTCTGGCTTCAAAAATTCTGTTTTTTTTTTTTTAATTAACCTCATCATACTATTACTTTTTAAAAATAATATAGTAGGTGGTAGATAGGTAGCTTATAATCACTTATTTGACAATGAATGACTATAGGTATATATATATATATATATATATATATATATATATATATATATATATATACATTATATATACATTTTCCATTTCAATTCAAAAAATATTTGGGCAAGAGAAAGCAATTAATAAAAATTCCGGAAACTAACGAGCTTTCGGAATTTATTAAATCTCTTTTAAAGTCTACAATAAAATGTTTTTTGTCAAATTTGAATCGCAATAAAAAATGAAATTATTTGGTGCTAATTGTATTAATAAAAATATTTTTTTTAATAAACATTACAAAATGTTGAGATAAATAAATAAGAAAAAGAAATTTGGATAGATATACTTGTGATAGATATCTAGGTAATAAGTAAATTAGTAATCAATTATTAGTTCGTTGTTTAATTAGTGTCGCTCTCCTAATTTTGTACGAGTAAGTTAAGCTTTGCAATTTTTATCATTTTTTTTCTTCCGAATAATGAGTAAAGGTAATCAAATTTGCTATTAGAAGAGAAGAAGAATTGTATCTGAAGGAATATCCTATGTATATAAAACTGGCGGCCCATCTTAATTTGAAATAAAATTTGTCTAAACTGTTTTGATGGGGCAAGACTCAATTCAGGATGACTTCTGATAAGAAAGGGAACAACTGAGGAAACCTGTAAGCTTATTAAGGAATTACTGCTGTCAAAACAACTTATAAATATTCCAGTTCTTGCTTATGACGTCGGAATACCCGAAACTACTGGTTCCAAGAGACACAAAGATTTAGGGAGAAAAAAGTTGGTGCACGATAGATCCTCAAATTATTTAGACAAAAGCAGAAAGATATAACTTATTTGGCCGCTTTAGAGAACGACGAGAGTTACTTTTCACTAATTGTCGATGATACTTGGGTGTTCTGCTCCGATCCTTCTACAAACCCAGAGTCAATGGAATCGATTCATAAGGTCTCTCCACATCAAGAGGTGGCGAAAACACTCGTTTTCTGGATAGTTTATGTCGACTGTTTTTTTGGAGAACTTAGTGAATATATGGAAAAATGATCTAAAATTAAAACCTACAGCAGGCTATTAGAACAAAACGTCAAAATTCATGGGGAACCATGCGCGACAACTGCCGGCTTCACAAAGCTCGCAGAGTTCAGGCAGCTACTGAAAGCCGTGGATATACCGAGTTACAACGTCCTCCCTATAGCCCAGTTTTAGCATCATCGTAGATAAAAAAAGGCTTCTAAAAAACTTTAACTGAAAATAATAAAATTAATGTAGATATAGGAAAATCTGTAAACACATTGAACCCGTAGCAACATTATATCTAAATAAAATATTTGCCGTGGCAGTCAGGACAGTTCCTTTTATTTATGGTTTAATAAAAGCTAGATCTATTTATTTGTATATACAAAACAAACAGGTAATGCGACCGTAGTGTTTTTAAAACAGGTAATTTGAAACAGTGGTTACTTATACTTATATTGCTTGTTAAAAAAATTTTGATTCCATCTCAATAAACTCTATTTAGTGCGAAGAATTCTTAAAATAAAGTGTTTCTAATTATCTGTATGTTTTTCTATGTTTTCTTTCTCCAAAAGTTCACTTTTGAATATGAATTTTGAGTCGTTTACTATTTTTTTGTAGGACCTAAGTATTTGACCTTACATGTTTTTCTCGTTTGACTCGTATGATACAATTTAATTCACGACAACACAAAAACTGAGACAATTTAAAAATTTAGGGCGTACCTGCAAGAAATGCAACCTACATTCTCATTTAGCAGTTACATTCAAGAAATCATAGGATGAGTTTTATTCCATTAATTAATTCTTAACTTATCTTTAAATATTGTTACGTCCGTAAAAATAAAGAAAGGCTAAGGGTGAAGTTAGAAAACTATGAAAAGAGATTTTATGTATACATTAAGAAAGTTTCACAAGACCCCTTAAAATTGTTACTTACCTCCCTTATTGGTAACAAAATAATGAAGTGAAAAGGCTTTACTCTCAAAGACAGCCCATAATTTAAGGTAATATCTTTAGGGCATTGCTCGTTAAAATATATTTAGGGTAGGGGTGTTCAGCACCTTTGTTCAGGAATACTGTAATATAACTTGGCAAACTGGATTTATTAACTTGTTCAAAGATACCTGCTGCTGATGGACAAGGATAAATATTTATATAAGTTTCCTTCTCATTTGAGGATTTTGTTTTATGATCAGATTAATATTAATTCAGATTTATGCTACAAAAAGTGTTCAATAAAGAATTGTACTAATTACAAACAGCCATTTCTTTTTTATCCATTCTTATTTCAAGAAATAAAAAATTTAAAACTGTTTACGTAATACACACATACACACGCACACACACATATATATATATATATATATATATATATATATATATATATATATATATGTATATATATATATATATATATATATATATATATATATATATATATATATATGTATATATATATATATATATATATATATATATATATATATATAGACATATATATATATATATATATATATATATATATATATATATATATATATATATATATATAATATATATATATATATATATATATATATATATATATATATATATATATATATATATATATATATATATATATATCTATATATACGATATATAAAAAATAGTACAGTAACAAGGCATTGGTAACAAACTATTGAAGAATAACTACTGGGAACGTCCTCGTGAGGAAGTAGAGATGAGCAAATAAAAGATCTTTAGGTTGTATTTTTTTTTTAATCTGCCTTTCGCGCCAAATGACAGCTTCTTCTGGGTACTGAAATGCAAAGAAACGACAGTTCCAGGTCTTCAATCAGGCGAACAGCTCTATTTTGTATAGAATTCAACAAAGGTAGTGAGTGATCCATCGTTGGTCGAATTTGAGCCAAAGCTCATATACAAATACAGAATTAACAGTTGTGAGGTGTAAAGCTTTTTAGTTCGAAATAATATTCCTAGCTTTTGAAAAGCTCTCTTTGCTATGCTTGCAACATGTTCATGCCAAGATATATTTGCTCCCAAATTAACGCCAAAATGAGTGAAGATGCTACAGGAATGGAGTGCTACGACATGAGTATATCGGGTTCAGCAAAGTTAACTTTTTTAGAAAAAACATTAGAGCCATAAACAGATCTTTTCAGACATACCAGAAAAGAGTAGCTGAGCCAACAATCCTTCATGCCAAACATGGTCGAACGCCTTGGATATATCAAGAGCAACTGCTCGAGATTCTCCAAAGTGTTTAATTTTGGTGTTCTAAATGTATGTTACATAAATTAGAAGATCTCGTGTTAATCTTTGAAAGCAATATTGATGGTCGATAATAACAATCATTCCTTTAAGATGTTGGTCGGTAGTCGTTTAGCATGGTGTTCTTGCCTTTTTTGGTCATATGCTGAACTGTAGCGCATTTACAGCAATAAAGAAATACTGCTTCTCTGTAGCATGAGTTAAAAAGTCTACAGAAAACTGGAGTTACTTCTCTCGTTCGGTTTTTGCGTACTATGGCATATGCAATACGCTGTCTGCAGACAACATCGGGCATTCTTGACTGCCTATAAGAGTAGTAGGTGGTATTTTTCTTGAAATTCGACAGTAAAATGTGAGGGAAAGAGTTCAGTCAACAAGTTCGCTTTCTCAACAGGTGTTGCTGCAATATAATTATCTGGATTTGGTTAAATTCTAACAAACGGCCTTAGTGACTGACCAAAAGGACCTGGAATTGTTGGTAAAGCAAGAGGTTGTCTCTAATTCACTGATTATGTGGCCCCTTGGTGCGGTCGATAATTTCTTTGGATCTGTTCCGGGCACAAACAAAGATGTTACGATTTATAACGTTCGGATTTTCGCGGCATTCTCGGTAGGCAAAATATTTAGAAGCAACAGCTTCTTTATATTTTCGGTCAAACCAAGGATTGCTGTTGATAGGGCATTTCTTTGAAACCGGAATGTAAGTGTTCATACCAGCCATAATAATATCGGAAATCTCCTTAACGCAGTCAGATGGGTCGTCGGATCTAAAACAAACGTCTAACAAAGAAAAAGTTCGAAAATATTTCATGAGTTCTTCTCATTTAGCAGATTTGTAGTGTCAAATATTACGCGATTTAGACGCCTCTCTGTGACTGATTGGTAGAATACTCGATGTCGAAAATAGTTTATGGTGGGAAAAACCGAACGTTGGATTTACGGTGATATTGTAAATCACTGGATTGGTGGTTAAGAACAGATCACAGAGACTGGCGAACTCTCTCCCTCGATCAGGCATCCGTGTTGGTTCTTCGATAAGCTGAGTTAAGCCACAACTGAATGAGTTGACATTAAAGTTGCCCAGGATGGCAATCTCGGAATTTGAACATTTATTATATATTTAAATATGTTTTTTAATTTTATTTTATTGAATCTGGAGAAAAATATTAAGGTATTTAAAATGGAAAATAATAATTTCTTTATACTATTGCGTTTGCTATTTTTTTTCTTAAAAATAATTAGTAATTTTAGATAATCTGCTTACCAAGTGCGGTTTCAGAACCAATTTGTTTAGAGAATGTTGTGTATGCTCATGTCTAGGAAGTTTATTGTTTTGTTATTTTGAATGTTTATGGTACAACGAAAGAAAACCCAGTGAATATCTCATTTATATATATATATATATATATATATATATATATATATATATATATATAAATATATATACATATATATATATATATATATATATATATATATATATATATATATATATATACATGTCTAGGAAGTTTATTGTTTTGTTATTTTGAATGTTTATGGTACAACGAAAGAAAACCCAGTGAATATCTCATTTATATATATATATATATATATATATATATATATATATATATATATATATATATATATATATATATATAAATATATATATATATATATTTTATATTTTATATATATATATATATATATATATATATATATATATATATATATATAGAATATATATATATATATATATATATATATATATATAGAAGAACATGTAATGTTACTGTTTTTGGCCTTATAGTTTACATTTTTTACCATTTTTTGTATCGAGAGTGTAGTTCACCCGGATTTCTAAGCTGCTCATATTACGATATGCATTGCGGATTTTCGACCGATTTGATTCAATCTGTGAAACGCGTCGATTGGTCAAATGTTTGTTTCCGGCGTAGCCATCTTAGAGACGTAATTCTCACGGATTATTTAAGGGTCTGGAGAACGCAGATCGAGGCTTTTTCCGATCAAGCCGCAGCCAGGCTTCTTCCATCCAGCCACAGTGAAAGTTTCTTCCTACCAATGGCCGCAGTAGTTTTTATCGGAGAGCCAAGTCAAGTACGAGGCTTTTTTAAAAGTGAAGCCGTAGTGGTTTTTTTTAAGTAGCCGTAGTAGGCTCTTTTCATCATGAAGCCGTACTGTTAAATTAGTGATGGAGTGTGTAAAAAAAAAACGGTTTTAGTGCTCAACTCAATGCCTAAAAAGCCCGTAGGAAAATCGTAAGTCACCAGAATATACATCAGTAGACCTATTTTCCCGCAGATAAGTGATTTAAAATCGATTTGAACTGATAACACGTGAAGTGAACCTCACGAATCTTCAATATCGGGTGTAGCAAAGTTTTAAAAGTAAAATGCCTGATTTAAGAACTTTATTTAGTAATAACTAAGTAAAAACTACCTATTAGGCTAAAGTTTTTTGTAATAACAGAACTGCAAAAGTTAGAACTTTTAATTTAATCAGTAATAATTTTTTTTGATTGATGGTTTAAAGCTAGTGTTTCACTGTACACCTATCTTACTTTTCAGGCAAAAGGGTTGTACCATATAAAAACTTTTCCTTAACAACTGCATAACCCTTCAGTATTTTTTCATTTTTTTAGCTGAAGTTAGATCCTTTCTATTTTAAAATGAATGGTGCTCAAAATTAGTACAACCAAAAATTTTTTTAAACAACGATAGAGACTATTTCCAAAAAGACGTACAAAAATTATCTCTTACCCATATTACTCTACCAAGAAAAACTGAGCTACTGTTTGTTTAATTTCTTTAGTTCTTTTAAAATTAGTATTCACTCAATCCATCCTCAGCGGCTTAAAAGTTTTTGGTCCAGCTACTTTCGACTTTATTCATCAATATAGTCTCCTTTAAGAGCGATATAATCTGTCCAACGCTTTTCTAACATTTCTATAACTTTCTTGTAGAAGGATTTGTCTTTTCCTTCAAAACAGGCCTCAGTTTCGGTGATAACTTCTTGATTGGAGCCAAATCTCTTTCCGGATAGCATTTTTTTGAGGTCTGCAAACAGATAGTAGTCACTGGGGGCCAAATCTGGAGAATATGGTGGATGAGGGAGCAATTCGAACTTCAATTTATGCAATTTTGTCATCGTAACCATTGACTTGTGACACGGTGCATTGTCTTGATGAAAGAGCACTTTTTCCTTGTTCATTTGGGGTCGTTCCTTTGCGATTTCTACCTTCAAAGGCACCAATAACTTTATATAATATTCGCTATTGATGGTTTTTCCCTCAGCATAGTCGATGAAAATTATTCCATGCGCATTCCAAAATACAGAGGCCAAAACCTTTCCGGCAGACTGTTGTGTCTTTGGTCACTTCGGGTGGCTTTCACCGGCTGCTGTCCTCTCAGCTGACTGCCGATTTGATTCCGGCGTGTAGTGGTGGATCCACGTTTCATCCAGTTTCACATGTCGCATGAAAAAATTCTTATTATTGCGCTTAAATATGTCCAAACAGCGCTCAGAATCATCAACAAGCTGTTGTTTTTGGTCCACTGTGAGCAAACGCGGTACCCATTTCGAACAGAGCTTTATCATGCCCAAATTTTCATACGAAATCTGATCAACACGTTCTTTCGATAACTTTAGGGAATCAGCTATCTCATGCAATTTCACTTTACAGTCATCCAAAACAATTTCGTAGATTTTTTTGATGTTTTCCGGTGTAACCACCTCAGTTGGGCATCCAGAGCGTTCAGCATCATTTGTATTTCTATGACCGCGTTTAAATTCAGCATACCAGCAAATGATCAGTGATTTTCCATGGGCAGAGTCCTAGTAAACTTATCAAGCCATTGCTTTGCTTGAACGGTATTTTTTCCCATCAAAAAACAGTGTTTAATCAACACGCGAAATTCGATTTTTACCGTTGTTTTGAAAATATCAAAAGTTGCGTCACTAAAATCACTGTCACGTGTCAATTAATCATCGAAATGTCATAAAATTTTGACACGTATCGTTTGAAGGTTGCTACTTTGAAAAAATCATATGGATTTTTTGAAAACGGCGACACCTATGTGTCAGACCAAAAAACTTTTCAGCCTACGTATATATATATATATATATATATATATATATATATATATATATATATATATATATATATATATATTTATATATATATATATATATATAATATATTAAAAGATTGGTTAGTTCTTGCCTCAGCAGGTTTTTTTGATTAGTAGTTATCCAAAATTTTCTCTCAATCCCGTCAACCCTGTTTAGCTTAAAACTTTACATGAAAACGTAAAAATAAGCTGAGCAACCGTTGCGATACACTTAGGATATTCTTTCATGAATAACTTTTGGACCATTTTGCTTCTAGTGAGAAATGAATACAATACTAAGTTTATCTCCAAATTAGTTTGATTCATATTTCGAAGTCGTAGAGTTTCGTATCTGTATCAAATAAGCTATGTTGATTGTAATTGAAGAAATAATAAACAATCTTCTATACACCTGGAATAGATATTAGATACAAGAGAACCTTGAGTAATGGTTCGGATAATACAGTTTTGTTGTCTTCAGCATTTACCAAATTATATTTACAGTAATATAAGATATGGTTCATTTGTCAATGTTCTTTGCTCATATATATACCATATATATATATATATATATATATATATATATATATATATATATATATATATATATATATATATATATATATATATATATATATATATATATATATATATATATATATATATATATATATATATATATATATAATATATATATATAAATATATACAGTCCCTGGCCAAATTATTAGACGCACTGCAAGATTTCATGTAAAATATTAATTACCGAGTGATATTGTACCGTTTTATTATTTTAAATTGATTTGTTTTTTATTTTTATATTATCCAATCAATTACCTATTTATTTGACATAAATAAAACAGCATTAATTTAAAAAAGCATAAGTTTATTAAGTTTTAAAGAAAAGTGAAATTAATGTTAGTAAAAGTCAATATTTAGTTGAGCCACCTTTAGCCGCTATCAAAGCTTTAATTCTGCGCGGCATGCTATCAATGCAAGATTGTACTGTCTCCTGCATTTGAGGATGATGATTCCACACATGAATAATCTTTTCTAGGAGCTGGGTTTTGTTGGTAATCATATCTTTAGCCACTTCTCTTTTCATCAGCTCCCACACATTTTCAATGGGGCCAATCCAACAGAGGGATATTTTTTTCTGCCAAAAAAGCTTTAACAGACCGAGCAGTGTGGCAGGGAGCTCCATCTTGCATGAAAGTGAATGGTTCCCCATTTGGAAACCATTCTCTGAGCTGCGGAATCAACCGATTTTGTAATACTTCTTTGTACTGATCTTGCCTCATTATTCCTTTGACGACGTACAGACATCCAGTGCCCTTGCCGCTGATGACTGACCAAATCATCACTTTGGTGGGATGTTTAACCGTCGGGACGACACAATCAAAATGAAACTTTTCTCCATGACGACGACGCACATACTGAGCTTTATTCTGCAAAATTTCGAATGTGCTTTCGTCACTGAAGCAGACCTGTCAAAAATAGGAAAAATATATAAACTTCCATGTTTATTTGCTTTATTTAACTGAAAATGATAATAATGTATCAATTATTGATTAAATTGCTGTATCTTACCGATCTCCAGAAGTCCACATCTTTGTCTTGCCATTGTTTGGCCCACTTCAGGCGCTTTGCTTTCATTGCAGCTGTTAACTTGGGCTTCCTGGCGGGGCGACAGGCCTTAAAATCTAATTCTTTCAATTTTTTTCGAACAGAGCGCTCAGAAGCATTTACGCTAGCATCCTGGAGTTGTGATTTTATTACCTTTGTGGTAGCAAATCTGTTTTCTACACAAATTTTCTTCAAACATCTCTCTGACCGTGGAGTGAAAATTGGTTTTCTACCGCATCTTTTCTTTCTTTTCGGGCTTAATTCCTTCCCTGACTCAATTTTCTTTTTTATGCGTCGTACACTAGCTTCAGAAACCTCCAATCTTCGTGATATTTCTCGGTTTGTAAATGTTTTCGCAATCACAAGGGCGTTCACTTCAGCTTTTTTACGTGGTGAAAGATCGCCTTTTCTACCCATAATGAAAATAGTCCAATTACTTTTTTAAAACACTGCATACAAAATAAACTAATAACTGAGTAGTATAAAACTGTTAAACAAACAATCACAGTCCATAAAGCCACAGAAACACGTCCGTACCTGACTCGATTCCGATCGCGACTGATACAGGTTTGTACTTCTTTACGTTCATGTATCACTTTGTCAACACAGTGTTGCCATATGTTAAAAATAAATACAAATATGTAGTCTACAACAATTCTTTTAAATAAAAATCAATAATATTGTAGTTTAAATATACCATTATTGCATAAAAACTCTTAAGAAACATAAAATTACTAAAAAAAATACAGTGCGTCTAATAATTTGGCCAGGGACTGTATATATATATATATATATATATATATATATATATATATATATATATATATATATATATATATATATATATATATATATATATATATATATATATATATATATATATATATATATATATATATATATATATATATATATATATATATATATATATATATATATATATATATATAGATATACGATAAAGGTGGCGTACTACGTTAATGTGACAGTTTCTTATTATACAAGGAGCACCATAATCATAATACTGCAATAATAAAATTTTTTGAAAGTGAACAAGTAAATAAATAAAATAGCTAATTAAAAAAACGCCAGGAAAATGACTAATGACTTGTATACAGCTAGGTAGCGGATTTGTTAATTATTAATATTATGAAAAAGTCCTTTAAAATTATTAGAATCATTTGTAGAATTTTTAAATCAATTTAGTGATTTTGTGTTAACAACATGGTTCATCATTTTTGTGGACATACTGTGAGAATGACATTTACCAAAGTTTTCTATTGGTAAATTATATTTAAAAAAATAAGAAAAATATTGCTTTGCTATGGTAAGCACCCTGAGTTAAATGAGCAGAAGTTGTGGAACCTACAGAAGAATAATAGTTTATTTTGATATATCACTTTTCCAACAAAATATGTCCTATACGCTGATAATACTTTACCTTCAAAATCTCGTGAAGATCCGCACATCACATTTTTGTCTAATGCTGAAAGTAACAGATAAAAAGGTCTAGAAATGTGCGTTTTGGCAACATTAAAACACGCCCATTACTCGATGGGAAAATATTTACGCTACACATTAGTTTACTCGTAATTTAATCCCCCTTGTGCTTTAATGCAGATCAAAAGATTAACCAAAATGACCGACGTGTTGATTACCATTTCACGCCTGATTGCGGAAGTAGAAGTTAAAGAACGACAGCTCGAACAACTAATGTAAATAAGAATTAATGACCGATGGATAAAGCTGACGAAATGTGAAACAAAGCACGTTTAGAAGGTGTTGCAAGATAGACGTAAATATAATTTTGTTAGTCTTTCATATTATTACATAACATACTTTCGAGTAATTATTGTTGTAATATGGGCTGTAGTGTAATATAGTCATTTTTTAGGCCTGTACTAGATTTACTTTTTTCAAATTTTTAATTATTTTTACATTCATACCTGGAATTTTATTAGATTTTTCTTTTCAGGATTTTTTTTGCGAAAAATGTTAAAAGATGAAAAGAATTAATACCAAAACGTTTATATTGATAGACAACTTATTGTTTAATTTTATTTGATAAAATACTATAATAGTAGAAAGAAATTTCCTTTTTTGCAATGTAAAATTAAACTTACCGTTATTTAATTTGAGACTCTAAAATATTGTCATCTAGATTGTCCCACTTTTAAATTTCAGTATTTATTTATGACCTAAGTTGTGCGGCTTACGTAGATAATTTTAAAAAATCTGACTAAAAAACGAAAATAAAGTATAAAGAAAAATATTTACCTTATAAAACAAAATTTCGAGTACTCAGTGGGAAAACTGTTCGTAAACATAATTAAATAGTATTTATTTTTAGTACTTATAGAATACTAGCCGTGCCCGCGGCTCCGCTCGCGTGGACTTGATTCACTACTATCATCACTGCTTATTCCTTATGTTACCTAACGTAATACAATATCTGCCATTATTTCCCCTTATCTCCCATTATTTCTTCCTATCTCTACATAATTTCTATTATCTAGGCTTATCTCTGCTCATCTCCCATTATTTCTCCTTATCTCCCATTATTTCTCCTTATTTCCCATTATTTATGCTTATCTCCCATTATCTAGGCTTATCTCGACTTATCTCGCAATATTTCTACTTTTCTCCCATTATTTCTCCTTATCTCCCATTATCTCACCATAACTCCCATTATCTAGACTTATCTCTGCTTATCTCCCACTATTTCTTCTTTTCTCCCATTATTTATATTTATCTCCCATTATCTCATCTTATCTCCCATTATGTAGGCTTATATAAAATTATATAGAACATATGTATAAATTTACAAAAACACGTAAATCGGATAAGTGGTTCTCAAGTGATAAGCACACTAACGGACAGACAAACAGACAGAGAGACGTTGCATTTTATATATTATATTCTTTGCAACATGATATTGTTCCATATTTAATGGTTTAAGCAGTGTATTGCAAGATAACGCGCGAACGATAACCTTATTTCCGACTTGATTCACTATTATCGTCACTGCTTATTCTTTATGTTACCTAACGCAATAAAATATATCCTATAACCTGGCCAGAGAACATATGTATGTTTTAAAAAAAAAGCACGTAAATCGGATAAGTGATTCTCCAGTGATAAGCGCATTAACGGACAGGCAGACAGACAGGCAGAGAGGCAGGCAGACAGAGAGACAGAGAAACGTTGCATTATATATATATATATATATATAATATATATATATATATATATATATATATAATATATATATATATATATTTAATATATTATATTCTGTGCTACATGATATTTAATGCTTTAGACAGTGTATTGCAAGAGAACACGCAGCGGCAAACTTTTCTCCGACTTGATTCACTATTATCGTCACTGCTTATTCCTTATGTCACCTAACGTAATAAAATATATCTTATAACCTGGACAGAGAACATATGTATGTTTAAAAAAAACAGTACGTAAATCGGATAAGTGGTTCTCCAGTGATAAGCGCACTAACCGACAGACAGACAGACAGAGATACGTTGCATTTTATATACATTATAGATGTAACAAAATATATATCTATAATCTGGCCAGAGAACATATGTATGAAATTAAAAAAAGATACGTAAATCGGATAAGTGGTTCTCGCGTAATAAACGCACTAATAGACAGACAGACAGACAGAGATACGTTACATGTTATATATATTATAGATTATAGATATCCTCTGCTATATAATATTGTTCCATATTTAATGGTTTAGGCTGTGTATTGCAAGGGAACGCGCTAGCGGCCAACTTATGTATGTTTTTAAAAAAAAGTACGTAAATCGGATAAGTGGTTCTCCAGTGATAAGCGCACTAACGGACAGACAGACAGACAGATAGACAGACAGACAGACAAACAGAGAGACGTTGCATTTTATATATAATATAGATTAGCAACTCTTGGCAAGATGCACGTTTAAAAATAAAGAGTTTTTCCAAAAAACGTTGACCCACAACGTTTCCTAGTATGTTTAAGAAGGCTTTATTAACTCCAATACAAGAGTTACATAAGAGCGTTTCAACGTTCCTAGATGTAAATTTTTTATCACTTGCAATGACCATATATTGTCTCCGAGGTGTATAAAAATAAATTATACCCTATACACTAATTTTATGTATTTGCATGAATTTTTGTATAATTGTAAAATTTAAGATCTGTTTTAAGATACTATAATTTTGTATCAAAAATATGTTAAGCGTTAATAACCTGATAATGTACTAAACATAATTTTTCTCAACATTTTACTAGAAGCTAGAGATATTACCAAAAAAAAATTATGACGGAAAAACTTACAGGTTTCGTGATCTGCAAATTCGACCGGTTACAGTTGTTTGGACAATATATAATTTATCTCGCGTGCACAGAGTATCTATTTGTTCAATAGGTGTGAGAATGTTATTGAAAAATGCTATTTAATGGTGTAACTATAACAAGGTGTATTTTTTATGGACACGATACACGTGTTGCAGGGAAAACCCCAAAGTAACATAAGAGCGACGCATATGCGGAAAACGTGACTGACGTTGGGCGTGAATCTCCGCAAATTGTATAGGGTGATCATTTTTAGACGCCCGGCCCCAATTTATGGAAAATTGTTGGATAGTTATTTATTTTTTAAATGTAGAATGATATCGTGCATGTCAAGGAGTATACTTACTTATTTGACATTTGGTAGTGAAAACGACGCTGGGCGCCGCGACGTCAAACAACTTTTTTTTCCATCGACATATCTTTTTTTACACGGCATTGGAAAGCAGTAATTTTTTTACATTTTTTGCTTAAACTGTTTCTTCTACTTTGTTTTGTAAAAAAAAGTTATGCAACAAAAACCCTCTAAAATTTTATTTTTTTGGTCAGCGCGGTTGCCATGGATCGTATGCTACGTTTGACGATTTTCAAACAATTTATCTAGTAGGCAGCTGTCATACTTTAATCTGTTAGCTCTTGTTTGCACACTTATACAATTCAATAGAGTTAAACTAAGTAAGCAGTGTATTTTTTTAATTCATACATATGTTCTCTGACCAGGTTATAGATACATATTTTATTACATTAGGTAACATAAGAAATAAGTAGTGACGATAATAGTAAACCAAGTCAAGAAAAAGTTTGTCGCGCTCTCCTGCAATACGCTGCCTAAACCGTTAAATATGGAACAATATCATGTAGCAAAAAATATAGTACATATAAAATGCAACGTTTCTCTGTCTGTCTGTCTCTCCGTTAGTGCGCTTATCACTCGGGAACCACTTATCCGATTTACGTGTTTTTTTTTTAAAACACACATATGTTCTCTGGCCAGGTTATAGGATATTATTACGCTAGGTAACATAGGGAAAAAGCAGTGACGATAATGGTGAATCAAGTCGGAAAAAAGTTTGCCGCTAGCGCGTTCTCTTGCAATACACTGCCTAAACCATTAAATATGGAACAATATCATGTAGCAAAAAATATAATATGTATAAAATGCAACGACCTTCTGTCTGTCTATGTGTCCGTTAGTGCGCTTATGAATTGAAAACCACTTATCCGATTTACATGTTTTTGTTTAATTCATACATTTGTTCCCTGGCCAGGTTATCTATAATCTTCTGAAATATATAAAATACAACGTCTGTCTGTCTGTCTACCTCTCTGGCTGTATGTCTGTCCGTTAATGCGCTCATCACTCGAGAACCACTTATCCTATTTACGTGCTTTTTGTTGTAAACATACATATGTTCTCTGGCCAGGATACCTATAATATATAAAATACGTTTTTCAGTCTGTCCATCTGTCTGTCTGTCCGTTAGTGCGCTTATCACTCTAGAACCACTTATCCGATTTACGTACTTTTTTTAAAAACATACATATGTTCTCTGGCCAAGTTATAGGACATATTTTATTACGTTAGGTAACATAAGGAATAAAACAGGTTTTAGGATATTATTACGCTAGGTAACATAGGGAAAAAGCAGTGACGATAATAGTGAATCAAGTCGGAAAAAAGTTTGTCGCTAATGCGTTCTCTTGCAATACACTGCCTAAACCATTAAATATGGAACAATAGCAAAGAATATAATATATATAAAATGCAACATCTCTGCGTCTGTCTGTTAGTGCGCTTATCACTCGAGAACCACCTATCCGCTTTACGTGTCTTGTTTTTAATTTATACATATGTTCTCTGGCCAGGTTATATAATATTAATAACAATCTATAAAATATGTATAAAACCCAACGTCTGTCTATCTGTCCGTTAATGTGCTTATCATTCAAGAACCACTTATCCTATTTACGTATTTTTTTTAATTCTTAACTTAATATTTATCAAAAAAAATCTATAATATATATAAAATGCAACATCTGTCTGTCTGTCTGTCTGTCTCTCCGTTAGTGCGTTTAGCACTCAAGAACCACTTATCCTATTTACGTGTTTTTTTATAAAATATCTGGCCAAGTTATAGGATGTATTTTACTGCGTAAGGTAACATAAGAAATATACAGTGACGGTAATAGTAAATCAAGATCATGCGAGCGGGGCCGCGGGCACGGCTAGTCTTTTAGTAAGACGAAAAATACAAATCAAAATTATCTTTTTATAAAACATTTTCATATCATGATCTTAAGTAGAGGTTACAGACTTAAGGGGTTACATAACACGTAGGCTGAAAAGTTTTTGGAGTAGCTACTTAAAACATATTTTTTTGAAAAATTCGACTTTATTCATCAATATTGTTTCTCCTTCAAGAGCCATACAATCAGTGCAATGCTTTTCTAACATGTCTATATCTTTTTTCTAGAAGGATTTGTCTTTGCCTTCACATTAAATTTCGGCGTTCATTAGAGCCAAATCTGTTTCTCGCAAGCATTTTTTTGAGGTGTACGAACAGATAATAGTCGCTGGGGGCCAAATCTGGAGAGCACGGTGGATGAGGAAGCAATTCGAACTTCAATTCATATAATTTTGCCATTTCATTTGGGGCAGTTTCTTTGTTATTCGTTATTGATGGTTTTTCCCTTCTCAGCATAGTCGATGAAAATTATTCAATGCGCAAAATACAGTGGCTAAAACCTTCATAGCCGACAGTGCTGTCTCTGGTCACGTCGGGCGGCTTTCACCGGCTGCTGTCCACTCAGCTGACCACCCATTTGATACCGCTGTGTAGTGTGGATTTATGTTTCATCCATTGTCTCATATCGCATGAAAAATAATTTTTATTGCGCTTAAACAGTTCCAAATAGCACTCAAAATCATCAACACGTTGTTTTTGGTCCACTGTGAGCAAACGCGGTGCCCATTTGGAACAGAGCTTTCTCATGCCCAAATGTTCATGCAAAATATGACGCACACGTTCTTTTAATATCTCTAGGGTGTCAGCTAGCTTACGTAATTTCACTTTACGGTCATCTAAAACAATTTTATGAACTTTTTTATGTTTTCCGGTGTAACCACTTCATTTGGGCGCCCAGAGCGTTCAGCATCATTTATACCTGTACGACCGCGTTTAAATTTAACATACGAATAAATGATGAGTGACTTTCCAGGAGCAAAGTCCCCGTAACACTTATCAAGCCATTGCTTTGCTTGAACGGTATTTTTTCCCATCAAAAAACAAGTCTTTAATCAACACACCAACTTCTATTTTTTCCGTTGTTTTAAAAATATCAGAAGTAGCGTCACTAAAACCACTGTAACTTGTAAACTAATCGTCGAAATGTCATAAAGTTTTGACACGTATTGTTTGAAGGTTGGTACTTCCCAAAAAATCAAATTGATTTTTCGAAAAAGGCTACATCTATGTATCAGACCAAAAACTTTTCAGCCTACGGGTTACACCTGGAATGTTCAAAAAATTCTATTTTCTTTTTTTTACAGATTTTTATTTTTTATACTTTTAAGAATTATACCGTAAATTTTTTATTTTTGAAAGAAAAACGCCTTCGACAATTTTTAACTACTACATTATTTTACAAAATTAATTTTATTTTTGCAGTTTAGATTATTTTTTGTGAAGTTATCCTACAGACGGGGAGGCACTACAGTTTTCATCAGTGGTACATTTAACCCGATAAAAAAAATTTTTTCCTATAATTTAAAGTTCAATAAAAATACATAATCGCCATTCTTTGGTATTATTCACTTAATAATCTTTAAAATATATTTTTTAATATACATACTTTTTTGCAGCGCCCAGGTGTATGTAACCCCTTAAAGGGTGAATCCCCTCAAATGTACATATAATGGTTGGCAGGCTTGGTTAAGCAAACATTTTTTCATGTTTTTACACCTGATTTGGATAGCTGAAGTTTAAAGTACTAATATAAATAAGAATTAATGATCGAGGGATAAAAGCTGACACTAATGAGAAACAAAGTACTTTTGAAAGGTGTTAGAGGCGGGAAGTAAATATAATTTGGTTAGTCCTATATAGACTTATATAGCACACAGTTTCATAATTACTAGCAGACGTCAACGGTAAGTTGAAAGCTTTATTGATACTAAATATAATGGTAAAATGATTTATTAAGGTATTTAATCATCATTATAATTTTTAATGGTTTGACCTTTATTCACAAAAAATTTCATATTATTACCTTCTTTTACCTTGAATTTTATGTATGTTTGTATCATCATCACGTAGCCTGCAACGTCAACTGCTGGAAATAGGTTTCCTTTATTCTAATCGAGTTGCTTCGTTCTTCAGCTGCTAGATTCCAGTTTTCGGCAACTCGTTTCAAATCATTAGACCATCTAATAGGGCTCCCCCTCTATTTCTATAGGCTTCTTGTCAGGGTTTCCACTCCAGCTCTCCTTTCGTTCATGTATTGTCCCGTGTCCTCGCTATATGACCTGCCCAGTTCTGCTTTAGCCTCATTATCCGGTCCACTATATCGCTTACTTTTTGTTCGACTTCTGACAACACCAATGGGAATTTTATCTCTAAGTGATATGCCCAAGATGGAACGTACCTTCATTTGACATATCGATTTTTTAGTTAGTGTGAGTGTCTTGGATCTGTATGTAAGAACGGGTAGCCCACTGATCAAAGGTTTTTTTAAGACACACCTGGATGTCTGATTTATTGTTCTGCCTAACTTGAGTTCGTATCTAAAATATTATAAGCAGTTACTTCTATGCGTTGTTTATCGTTGACTAAGATGAGGCCACTGAGTACTAAACTGGTCTTGAACTCGGCCTTCGCAAAGGCAATATTCAGTCCTACATGTTGCACCCACACTGTATTTAGGGTATTTATCATGTTACAAGCAAGATTTGCATGATCTATTATCAAATTAATATCATCGGCGAACTTTACATGATTAAGCTTTTCGTGATTGTTGTTGATACCCGTCAGTCCAGTCCAACTTATTGAACATGTATCCTGAAAAAGTTATAAAAAGTTGGGTGGAGATAGTAACCCCTTGCCGAAAACCTCTCTTTATTCCAAATTCTCTATGAAGTATCAGCGATGCTGTGGTGTGGTTAAATATATATTTCAGGATATTTATGTACCTTGAATCATCAAAGAGTCTGTCATGGTTGACTGAATCAAACACTTTTTCTACAAATATAAGAATCAACGGTTTGTTATATTGGATACATTTTTATATAAGCAGTTTGATTGTCGAGATATGATCATTAGTTCCATAACCTGCTCTGAGTCCAGCTGGCACGCGTACTTGGTAAAACTTTAGTTTCACTGTTAAACGATTTGTTACTATTTTCATAAAATGCTCATATATTGTGTCGCTACTGTAGTAGCATTATGTTGGGAATGTGAAATCTTTGACACAATGAAGCTAACATGGTCAGCGAAACGTGCGTCGCGTGCAAAAATAAAGTGTTTGTTGTAGTGGTGAGTTTTTACCTTCTAGAACGTTTCGATTTAGCAGTATTATAAGAGCCCTAAGTACTGATTCGCCCACTTGTTTTAAAGCTTTCATCATGATATCGTCGTCTACAGAAGATTTGCCGTTCTTCGTTCCATGTACTGCTCTTCTCATATCGTCGGTGGTTATTTCAGGAATATCTTCTAAATTCTGAGTCTGGAATATGTGGCAGTTCATAAGGCCCTCTGTAAAGTTCTCTGTAAAAGGTTTCCACAATGTGAATTATTTCATCTTTATTTGTTGTCACAGCTCTTGCATTATTTTTTTTTATTTATGTATGGTTCTTGTGTCAGATGATAGTTATTTTCTCAAAACTTTTAAGTTTTGGTGTCCTTCTATTACCTTTGTTATTGTTTTTGTGTTAAATTCTCTTACATACCTCCGGATTCCTTTTGATATTTCTTTAATGAGACTCCTTAGTTCTGTGTATATGTGTCTAACGCATTTAAAAGTCTTTGTAAGGTTGTAATTCAGGTTAAATAATTTGTTTAATCTTTTTCATTGCACCTTCGAAATATGCCCGCTATTTGACGATATAGTAGCCTACAATTATTTACTACATGATGAAAAGAAAGAGGCTACAAAACGATGTTTTTAAGTATTCAATTTTTTAACTCTTTTTGAAATTTCGTTACCGTAAAAATTATTACCTATTTCAAGATTAATTTATACACAGTTTCTTTTGTGTATTTTTTTTTTTAATTAAACACAGGGTTATAAATTATAAATGGATTCAGTTTAAAAAAACCTAAAGTGTCAAAAAATACTTTGTCAAAACCTAGAGTTTCCATTAGCATTAGTTGAGTTATATTTGAAATTTACGTACTAGTGGAATAGTTGTGCATGAATTATCATACCTATTATGCGCTCTTATCAGGAAAAACAGATAAAAATTGTAACTATTTGTAGTGAATAAAAAAAGGCTTGTCATACTCGTTTAAATATTGGTGTATTAAAGAAATGAGATCATATTAATTAAGATTGTGTACGCAGCATTTTTGTGATAGAGCTAAGAAGTGTAGAGGGTTACCGATTCTAAATGGACCACCTTTCTAACTCACTTATTTGAATAGTTAGGAGAATGACATCGTGCTACAAAATTATTTCATTAGTATTATGAAATAATATTTGCTGTTGAGATAAGTATTTCTAAAACATTCGTCTAAGCAATTTTATTACCTAAAGCCTAAACACAAGTGTTCCTGTGTTAAATGCGGTGTAGGTAAAATTTTATATGGGTGATGTGAAATATGTTTTATCCATATCTTTAACAGCATTTCTTCTAGAACCTTCTGGATTTTCTTAAATCCAAGAAATGGTAAATGGATTTTCATTTAGTTTTTATAATGGCAAGAAAACCTGATAATGCGATATTCCTAATTTTTTATTTTTTCCAGTTTTTCCCCTCTTTGTGAGGCTCTTTTTTTCGTTTAAATGTTGTTTTAGTTAAAATCTAATTTTAACTTAAAGCTGAGACATAATAAAACCTACATAAATTCCATTTTCAAACGTGCATAATTAGATTTGTCAAAATGAGAAGAGGTGTTTTTTTTTCGTTATTTTGCATAATAACACTATGAAAGTTCTTCTCCTCCTCCTCCTCCCTCTCTGACCTATTGTCCTTAACAGAGCGTGGTAACTACTCATGAGCTGGTCCTTCGCATTTGATCCTTCCGAATCTCTCGATCTAGGGCCGTTTGGGTCGCATCCTGTAGAGTTTTCCAAAAAGGGGCTGGTGTTGGTCTATCCATCTTGCAGGAAATCTGCCTTTTGATCTTCTTCCGTTGACTTTTGACGATGTGACCAAAATATGTGAGGTAGACTGTGTTTACACGTTTGAGTAACTTAGTTCTCATGTCCATCTCATCTAACACGGACGCGTTAGTCCAGGAGATCCGAAGGACTCGTCTATACATTCACATCTCGAATTATTTGACTTCTTCCATTTCTATAAAACTATAAATTAACATACAGGGTGTTTGATTTAAAATTTATGTTATATTAAAAACGCTGTTGTTTTTGTTTCTTTCTTTAAAAACGCCGTATTTAACATTTTCTCTTAACTCTACAAAGAAACAAGTTAGAAGGCTGAAAGAAACAAGTTAGAAGGCTGTTATTATAATTAATAACCCTATATACTTTATGACTCGAAGAACATTATTGAAAACAAAAATACATCCTTGCAGAACCTTTTAGTTTGATTCATACTTCTTGAAATTCCCATTGTTTAAACGATTACGAGAGGCCCTGTTTAGATGTTGTTTTGACTAATAAGAGTTGGTAATCCATGTAATAAATTAACTACAATAAGTAACCCTTTAGTAGGTTATTTTCGAATATAAGTTAGCTTGCTGGCAAACGTCGATTTATTCGCACTACAGTTACTTTTAAACTATTTATCTCTAAAGTTAAGTTCAAAAAAAAAATGCAAAAAAGGAATGTTTATGCATTTTAAAAATTCTATTGCTCAATTTAATATATACTAGAGAAAGTTAAATCCTGTTTAATAAAGGCTTTTGGAAAAATTTATTATATAAATAAATTAATGAAGAAGCCTGTGATAAATATATAACAAAAAAAGGAAACTAGAGAGTTACCGTAAATTAGTACAAATTTTATGAATTGAATGAGATGAGAAGTGATTTTAATAAGAATTAATGACCGGCTAGTAGAATGTAACTTTAAAAAAGGAAAGATTTTTTAAATCAAACTAAAAAGGGTAGTCTCTTTATAAAAAACATCTTTAAGTACTATAAAACCAATCTTCGATATGCTAAAAAATCATAGTTGCTGGTGAGATCTGAGATTTCAATCAGGCGACTAGCTCTCTTCTGAATAGAATCTAACAAATACACCATATGAAGTCCTAAAACTGGGAGCAGTAAATCTGTTGGCTTCTGCAAGGTTAACTTTTTTAGAATAAACTGCCACTTGTGTTTTTTCGTCGATAAATTCTACTTTGTAAATGTCACCCCAAGATAGACATCCTTTCAAGTCTTTGTTAAGTTAAACAACTTGCTTGATGCCACGAAAAGGGAATACGGATAAAATCATTCCTAAAAATAACCCATTACTAAACTATTTAGGTTTAAAGCTTATTACGATAGTTAGAATTTATTTTTATTTGCGTATTAAAAATCAACGAACATTTCCATAACCCTATTTCTATTAAATAAATCTCAACTTCTGTCATTGTGGCTTGGTATCGACCCGTTAAATAATGAGTAAAAAACATAAGAATACGTTCAATAATTAGGAAAAGATTTTCAATTTATTTTTCGATACTCTTTTGATATTTTTCTTGCCACAAAGCGAATATATTTTCGACCGATATATTTAGTAAAGAAAACTTTTATTAGAAAATCTTCTACATGCCAACTATATAAATAACCGTCCCAACTTTGCTGAATTAATCTACGCCCGATTTGTTTTCAATGAGAAAATATTTGAATTAAAATCCATTTTATATGCCTTTTTCCAGAACATTCTCGCTCACAACAGCTGGATGGTATATTTGATATAGTTTCCAAGCTTTTGAGTTCAACATTAGCAAGTATTCGTCCGTTTCAAATCTGAAGTACGTTAAAACTTTTTCGCTATTTCTTATATTTGCAATTTTTCAGTGATCTGTACAAAAATTGAAAATGCGTAATATCTATAGAATAAGTGTATTCGTTTCATGTAACAATGATTTCATTTGATACAACTATATTAATATACTACTTCAAACAAGTATTCCATCAAAAATTATAGGATTCAGTCGAATCAATAATATGTATGTTAAAAAAAAGACATTGCTTAAATGCCTGAAAATATATATAATATATATATATATATAATATATATATATATATATATATATATATATATATATATACGTGTGTATATATATATATATATATATATATATATATATATATATATATATATATATATATATGTATATATATATATATATATATATATATATATATATATATATGTATATATATATATATATATATATATATATATATATATATATATATATATATATATATGTATTTTATGTATAAATTTTTATGCATTTATTGAGATCTTGGCCATTTCGGGTTTCCCATTTTTATCTAACATTAGCACGAATTCCATTTTGATGACGCATTCTTTTGAAAAGGTTCTTAACGCGTTTATAACGCCTAATGGTTGGCAATAAATCAGGTAGATTTCTGTGAGAAACCCGGGGAATAACCCATTTTATAGAAACCCGGGGAAAAACAAAAAAAACCATTTTATAGTCGAGGCCTAGTAATTCGCAAATTCAGGTTCAGAATCAAGTAAGATGTCCAAGCGAGTGTATTTAAGTTTAGCTGAGAAAATTAAAGTTTCGGAGGAAGTTGACAAAGGCTGCAAAAAAATTGATGTTGCTGCAAAATTTGGTGTTTCTCCAAGTTGCATCTCTCCCATAAAAAAAGTCGCGACAGTATCATCAAGAAACCTAGTGTTCCAAGCAGTCGAAAACGAGTACGGGTGAGTACTTACGAGGATGTAAATGAAGCAGTTTTACGATGGTTTCAAGTGGCCCGTACGCATCAAAACGTACCAATATCGGGAAATTTAATAAAGCAAAAGGCTCTACAATTTGCTAAAGAATTTAACTGCGTTAATTTTCAAGCTAGTGAAGGGTGGTTGAGTGCCTGGAAGATTCGCAATTCAATTGTTTTCAAGACGGTGTCTGGCGAGAGTGAAAGCGTTAGTCAGGAGGACTGTGACATTTGGACTGAAACTGTTTTAAAAAGTGCATTGAAAAAGTACGAGCCAAAAAACGTTTTCAACTATGATGAAACCGGTTTGTTTTTTAAATGTTTGCCAAATAAAACTTTTGCTTTTAAAAGTGATAAATGTTTTGGTGTTAAAACAAGTAAAGAAAGGGTGACACTTATGGTTGGAGCAAACATGGATGGCTCAGAAAAACTGAAATTACTGCTCATAGGTAAAAGCAAAAATCCCCGTTGTTTAAAAGGAGTTAAATCTCTGGACTTAGATTACGCCAATAATAAAAGGCATGGATGACTTCTGAGATTTTCGAAAGATGGATCAAAGAACTGGACACGAAAATGAAAAGCCAAAAGCGAAAGATTGTGATGTTTATAGACAATTGTCTTGCACATCCAGTTACTGTAAGTAAAAAAATTAAGGAATATTGAATTGATCTTTTTTCCACCAAACATGACCTCCAAATTGCAACCTATGGACCAGGGTATTATAAAAAATATAAAACATCATTACCGAAACAGAATTGTTCACAAAATTGTTAATGCGAGTGATAACAACCTTCCAGTCCAAAAATTGATTACCCTTAAAGAGTGTATAACCGCAGTCGCAAAAATATGGAGTGAAAATGTTTCTCAGAAAACTACCAAAAACTGCTTTTCTAAAACAGGTTTTACGAAAAAAATTGACGAATGGGAAGAAGAAGACGAAATGGATCTCGCTACCTTAAAAAGGCAATGGAGTATTCTACAAAAAACTGCTACCGTCGATGCAGATTTTTTACTTGAAGATTTCTTAGAAATCGACAATGATGTTGGCACGACAGATCTCCCAACTGACCAAGACATAATTGATGATATAAAAAGTATAGAAGATCATGAAGAAGAAACTGAAACCGGGGAATGTCCTGCTAAATTTAGTGAAAATAAAATAAGAAATGCATTTGACAATGTGCGAACTACTCTCAGTGGCCAGGAAATTATACCTGATCAAATCTTTATGCATTTGAATAAATGCGAGAATTTTGTTGAGCAACAATTATTTTTCAAAAGTAATGTTCAAAAGAAAATAACTGATTATTTTTCCTAGTACGTATGTACGTAGTATGTACATATGTATTAACAGATTTTGTATTATTCTTTTTATTTCGTATGTAGTACATACATACATAAAGTCCGTACGTTATATCTTTACACGTGGGTCATAGTTTTCAGGCAATATCTCAGACGACTATTATATATTTTTGTCGCTTTTTACCAATACCTACGATTTATTCGTGAAAAGAGACAAATAATATAATAGTCGTCTGTTATATGGCCTGAAAACTATGACGCACGGGTAAAGATATAACGTACGGACTTTATGTATGTATTTAGCCCTGTACATGCTATGTACTATTTAAACCTTCAAATGTTTAATAAAATATTTTCTAATAATTCAATTTTGCAATTTTTTTGTTGCTTGTACCTTATAAAATACAAGTAAATGATTACCAATATAAAATACATACATAGCAATATATACAGATTTTTTCTTTATATAGTGAAAAACTTTCTATAGTGAAATTTCGGTCAACATTTTGGTCTTTCACCATTTAGAGTGTCTGTATATATATATATATATATATATATATATATATATATATATATATATATATATATATATATATAGCCGGGCCCGCGGCTCCGCTCGCGTGGACTTCATTCACTACTATCATCACTGCTTATTCCTTATGTTACCCAACATAATAAAATATCTCTCATTATTTCCCCTTATCTCCCAATATTTCTCCTTATCTCCCATTATCTCTACATAATTTCCATTATCTAGCTTATCTCTGCTCATCTCCCATTATTTCTCCTTATATCCCATTATTTCTCCTTATCTCCCATTATCTAGGCTTATCTCGACTCATCTCGCAATATTTCTTCTTATCCCCCATTATTTCTCCGTATATCCCATTATCTAGACTTATCTCTGCTTATCTCCCATTATTTCTCCTTATCTCCCATTATTTATACTTATCTCCCATTATTTCACCTTATCTCCCATTATCTAGGCTTATCTCGACTTATCTCCCATTATTTCTCCTTATCTCCCAGTATTTCTCCTTATCTCCCATTATTTCACCTTATCTCCCATTATCTAGGCTCATATCGAATTATATAGAACATATGTATAAATTTATAAAAACGCGTAAATCGGATAAGTGTTTCTCGAGTAATAAGCGCACTAAAGGACAGACAGACAGACAGAGAGACGTTGCATTTTATATATATTATAATCTTTGCTACCTGATATTGTTCCATATTTAATGTTTTAGGCTTTTTTCCGACTTCATTCCCTATTATCGTCACTGTTCATTCCTTATGCTACCTATCGTAATAAAATATAGCCTATAACCTGGCCGGAGAACATATGTATGTTTTTAAAAAAAAAAGTACGTAATCGGAGTGGCTCTCCAGTGATAAGCGCACTAACGGACAGACAGACAGAGATATGTTGCATTTTATATATATTATAGATGTTATAAAATATATATCTATAACCTGGTCAGAGAACATATGTATGAATTCAAAAACTCACGTAAATCGGATAAGTGGTTCACGAAGGATAAGCGCAATAACGGACAGACAGACAGACAGAGAGACGATGCATTATATATATATTATAGATATAGATTATTATTATTATTATTATATAACCTGGCTAAAGTATATATGTATGCATTTAAAAAAAGGCAGGTAAATCGGACAAATGGTTCTCGTGTGATAAACACATTAATGGACAGACAGACAGACAGATAGACATTGCATTTTATATATATTATAGTTTATAGATTATAGATATTCTCTGCTACATAATATTGTTCCATATTAAATGGTTTAGGCTCTGTATTGCAATGGAATGCGCTAGCGGCAAACTTTTTTCCGACTTCATTCAATATTTTTACGTCACTGCTCATTCCTTATGCTACCTATCGTAAAAAAATATAGCGTATAACCTGGCCAGAGAACATATGTATGTTTTTAAAAAAAAAGTACGTAAATCGGATAAGTGGTTCTCCAGTGATAAGCGCACTAACGGACAGACAGACAGACAGAGAGAGACGTTGCATTTTATATATATTATAGATACATAGTGTGATTTATAATGAAGAGTAAAGTGTGTTGAAATTTAAACACAGAACAAAATATTAGTTGAAAATGTTAATAGGAACTAAAAAATTATGCTCGCATTTAGATTTGTGGCCTTCCTAGCTAAAAATTCAAGAAACCTCCAGTAAAAACGTCAGTAATTGCCGGATTATTTTACTGAATAAAGGAAAACAAAATTAATTAAAAACTAGTGCAGTGTTTTTAATTGTATCATATTTTTGTTAAAAATTTGATAACCTTTTTATCTGCTTTGCAACAATTATATCCATAATAAATTTGTACTAATATCATTTTATTTTGAAATTGCAACATTTCTTATGTACTACGTACATAACATAACAAGTAAACATATACATATATTAATTCTAACTTTATTGCACGAGTGCTCCAATGTATCCACCGCCCCTTTCTAAACGAGGAAAATCATTTATTACATCTCTAATTACGTCAGGAATTGTAGCTTCACATGTTTCCCTAATGACTCTCTCAGAAAGCTGATATTTTCCGAAATGAATCTTTTGGCTTTTCTATTACCGACAGCATTACTTGATTTTGATTAACTTCATTCGAAACCCATGCTTGAGGTTTGTTTTTAAATTTATTTTCAACAGTTCCATAAATCGTGTACTTATTTATTGAATATCCTACAGTTGTGGTGTGTACAGTTTTATGAGGGTGTTTATTATTAAAGATTTCTGCTGCTTCTTTAAAAGTTTTATAATTATCTCCAACTATGAGAACAGTTTCAATTTTATCTTCAACACTCGATTTTACTGGCATTTCTAATTATTGAAAATACAACAACTTTGAAGTTTAATGATAGTCGTTAGATATTTCCAAAGATATGTTCATTTATTTTCAGCCTAAAATTTGTAGTGATTTCGTTTTCTTTTATTCAATAAGTAATCCAAGGATTATTCAACAATCAAATAAATCTAAATGTGAGCATAATTTTTTAGTTCCTAATAAAATTTTTAATTATTATTTTGCTCTGTATTTAAATTTAGACACACTTTACTCTTCATTATAAATCATTATTTTTTATTTTCCCTGTATATCATCAAATATTTTAAACTTTCGTTGCTTGATTAGGGATTTCCATCTAATCCAGAACTTTTTATCAAGAATTAATTTTTTTGTAATACGTAAGATAAACCTGCATAGTCATTTTAAAAGTTTAAAAGTTCATAACGCTTCAAATTTAAGTTCTCCTCAATAGTGGTAAAATTTTAGGACGTGCAGTATTTAGTAGGAGAGAACATTACAAATATAATATTTTACCTAGTAATCATTAAGGTTTAAGGTCAAATATTAGTACAGCAGTTTTTCTTTATAGACTTAAATCTGACATGATCTAGTCCACTTAAAATATTTTTAAAATTATGTAAATTTCATAATTTAAAATATGCCTTTTTTACTCCGTTTTTGTGTTCTGTTTGTTTTCCTTGTGGCCAGTACTTTATCTAAATCGTACTGGCATACCGACAGAAAAGTAAGGCTATGATTAGAATTCCGTCTCTATCACGTATACCCGCGCCGACGGAGTTTACTCCTAGCAAGTTAATGCTGCTGGCCTCCGTTGGATCAGTGGTCTATCTCTATCACTTACACGCTGGTATACCTGTTTCTTGTTGTCATACCACAACCACCTCATATACTGCTTATATAACAAATATTACTAGCCGCGTACGCGCACCGAGTCACTTCCTTTAATCGGGAAATCGGGGTTCGATTGGAGTTGGAATGAAGCCCATTTGCTGTCAGTCCAAAAGGATTTTTCACGGAGTAATTCGTCTAACTAGGCAATTACCGTTGTTTTTCGCTCGTTAGCGTCTCTATCTGAGATCATCGATTCGCTTTGCTACTTACTGTGATCAATGTGGTCGTTTACTTTCCTTTCAGTAACGTCATATGGCGCACCATGAAAATGAAATTAGATTGATTCCTAACCACGTTTTCGCTTATACTCGCACATTCCTCTTCACACCTCTGCCTTTATTAGGGATTACCCCCTTGGTTATGAATTCGTTTCACTTCTTTTTCCTGTTTCTTCTATTGTCAAGTAATTAAGTCACCGACAGCTTGTGGCAGACATCCACATTCGCTCCTGGATTACCGTTTTTCTACAAAAATAATTTACTCAACGTCCAATGATGCCCCGATACCTAAGCAAAAGTCAGACGGTTGATGCGTTCTACACCAACGCACAGTGCGAAATTTAGGAAGTTTAGCGGAACTTTATTCAATTTTTGAAATACGTAAAATGCATAAGATTATTCATTATTTTGGTAGGTTAATATCCCACCTCTAAAACCTCATACTCAGTTTGGGGATTAACCCTGCGAAACAACTGCAAAATACACCTGAAAGTTGCATTACTTATTCAATCATACTTTTTGCCTACAGAAAGCTATTCGATTTGTTTAAGTTAATAGAGTGATACATACAAACGGCAAGTCAGTAGGCCATGATTTTTTCTTCATTTATTTTATAAGAGAATTGTCAATTATTGGCATTTAAATAATTGCAAAATCTTTTCTTACTCGTGTGTGATTTGTTCGTGAAAAAAGTGATTTTTAAGAAGTAAGTAAAATTTACGTTCAGTGGAGAATTTAAAAAGTGATACTACATAATACCAGCTTGAAACGCACAAAATTTGAAAGGTTTTTTTTTCCTCTGTCGGAAACACAAAAGATCTTCTGCGATATTTTGCGATCTTCTTTTAAATTAAACATTTTCCAGAATGACTTTGCAAATTTCATATAACTGCATATTCCAAAAGTGGAAGGAAGAAACCGACATCGAACGCCATCATTGGTTTTATTTGGGAAAAAATAGGCTCACCAATGCTAACATCTGACGCTCTTTGCAGTTTAAAGGCAACTCTTCGTGCGCTGGTTTCTAAAATACAAAAAAGGTGGAGGAAATCCAGTCGAAATTTAGCATCATTTCTGAATAAAAAATGCTAGCTGGCTTGAAAATAATGTAAAATTTTCAAATGCTGTAAGGGATGCTAGTGGATCGAGGACCAATGCAGGCAGACCTAAAAAAGAATTTAGGGATTGTCATCCTAAAGTGCAAAACAGAAAAGTGCATCATCTTTTGAAGTCCGGTAGTCAAGACGAGTTAGCCAAAGCAACTGCAACAAAGCTATACCAATCTGGAAAACGAAACTCTGCAGCGATTGTCAAGGAACTGGCATCTGGTTCTCCAGAAAGGGGTAGCAAAATCAAGAAGGCTCGCATGTCTTCTTCAAACAGCCCACGAAAATTAACTCCAGACCAGGCTCTGGCGCTACTTATTGATGCAAACTTATCGTCAAATCAGTACAACATTGTTCGAGATCAAGCAAAAAATCACCGTTGCACTTTGTATCCACCTTATTATGTTGTAAAAGAGGCAAAGAGGTTGTGCTATCCAAAGAACATAATAATAACTGAAATTTCAGCTAAAGTATCAGTTCAGTCGCTTATAAATCATACCGTAGCAAGACTTTGTACAGGGCTAGAAGGGATTCTTAGAACTTTATCAAACGTTAAAGCACTAAATATTTATCGTAAAGTGGGGTTGTGATGGGGTGGAACAAGTTAATTATCGACAAAAGTATATGGACAAACATAGCTCTGATGATAGTATGTTTAGTGTATCAATGGTACCAATCCAAATGTGCTCCGTAAATGATAATGGTGATAATCAGTCAGTAATTTGGAAAAACCCTGTTTCTTCTTCCACACGGTACTGTCGCCCCATTAAGTTCGTTTTTGCCAAAGAAACAGTTAGTGTAATTACCTCAGAAGTAAACAAAGTGAAAGAACAAATATCTTAACTTACTTCAACCACTATACTTGTAGGTGGCAAGCAATTTCAGGTTACAGCAAATATGATCTTTTGTATGACTGACGGTAAAATATGCAATGCTGTATCATCCTGTGCATCATCACAAACATGCTTCTTATGTGGAGCTAAACCTAGTGAAATGAACAAGATCTGCGATATACCTCAAAAAAATATAAATGAATCCTTTTTATCCCTTGGACTATCACCCCTCCATGCATGGATAAGGATTTTGGAATGTATTTTACATATATCGTACAAACTGGATATTAAGGCATAGCAAGCTCGTGGAGCAGAAAATAAAAAAAAAAAGTTGCAGAGAAGAAAAAATACATTCAACAAAAATTCAAAGAGGAACTTGGCTTGTTTATAGATATGCCAAAACAGCAGACCGGAAACACAAACGATGGTAATACCGCGAGGAAATTCTTTAGAAATGCCGAAAAGTCTTCCGAAATAACTGGCGTTAATTTAGATTTGATCAAGCGTTTTCATGTGCTGTTAGAGTGCCTAAATTGTGGTCTTAAAATTGCTTCAGAAAAGTTCGGCGAATATGCAAGAGAAACTAAGGAATTGTATTTGAAAGAATATTTCTGGTACTCAATGCCCGTAAGTGTGCATAAAGTCCTTTGTCATGGAAAGCATATTATAGCCTCTTGCATTCTTCCGATCGGAAAATTTTCTGAAGAAGCTCAGGAGGCAAGAAACAAAGACTGCAGAAAATATCGCGAACTTTTTACTAGAAAAACATCCCGAATTGACACAAATACGGATTTATTTAATCGACTGCTTATTTCATCGGATCCGTACATCGGCATCGCTAGTCTTCGTAAAGCACCCAAAACCAAGCATAGTAAAGTTACGCCAGAAGTTTTAGAGTTGTTAGAAAGATTTGCAGACCCATGTAATGATTGCGAGTCTTCAGATGATTACAGTGAGTCTCGTTCTGAATAGATGTTCAAAATGTTGTTACAAAATGTATGTTTTTTTAAATTGTTCTATAATAAAAAATACAAATAAACTGAGAAACTTTAAATAAAACACATTAATTTTTATTAAAAATTTTAAAAAACCAACAAATAGAACTGTTTTACTGGTTTAAATCATTAAGTTCCGGTAAACTCAAGAAATTTAGCACTGTGCAATGTACAAATATAATTACATATTTTAATGTCTTAAAAGTAAAGTAGTTAATGTTTTCCGAATTTTTAAGATATAGTCATTTATATCTTCGTAATATTAAGCAATGACATAAATAACTTTTAATATCATTACAGTTGAGTTGTAAAACTGGAGTATTTTCTGTAAAAGCTAAACGACTGCTATGTTTGATGAAGAGAATAATAAGCCAAGAATAGTTCCCTGAGGGATATTTGTTAGAAGTTCTTGTAATTTTGACTAAATATCTAATTGGAAAACTACTAACAATTCTTACACTTAAATTTAACCAATAACATTATTCAAAGAATCAAAAGCATCAGCTAGATTAACAAAAACTGTCTTAGTGGTAAAACCTGAATCCGGATAATCTAATATATTATCTTTAAGTTTACAAAGCAAATTAGCTATATTGAAATTTGCTTTGTACCTTTATTGATTACTAGGTAAAATAATAATTTGCTAATGTATTTTGCTACTGGATTTAAATATTGCACGTTATGAAATTTTATAAATAGGGGGAAGAAAAAAAATGGGCTGTGCATCACTTAAATTTTGGAGCATTGTGAACTTTTGGACCTGGATTTTTCTTAGCATTTTTTTGTGATGGATAAAAAGCGAAAATATGACAGCGTCTTAATTTATTTTGTGGCAAAAGGAAGTAATAAATGAGAATTTATCTCCTTTTTACATTATTATTATATTGTAACATGTTAAACTGTCCTCAGTTTGAGGCATCTTTTTTTTTTTTTTTTTTGTACCCTGTGAGAAGTTGTTTGTCCCACGCTTGAGCACAATTTTCTTGCAGCCCCGCTTTAATTTCTGATAATGAATTGAGTGAATCCTGATTTTAAAGAACTAAAGAAATTAAACACACACTAGCTCAGTTTTCTTTGGTAGAGAGATATGGGTAAGAGATAATTTTTGTACGTCTTTTTGGAATTATTTTCTATTTTAAAGAAACCTCAGCTGTACGACTTTTTGGGCACCATTCATTTTAAAATAGAAAGGATCTAACTTCAGCTAAAAAAATGAAAAAATACTGAAAGGGTGTACTGTTGGTAAATAAAAAAATCAGTTTGGTACAGCCGTTCTTATCCTGAAAAGTAAGATAGGTATTCAGTGAGACACTAGCTTTAATCAACAAAAAGAAAATTTATTCATGTTTTTAAAAATAAAAAGTTCTAACCTTTGCAGTTTTACAGGATTACAAAAAATTTTAGCCTAACAGGTAGTTATGACATTTAAATTCTAAACTCTGACTACTCCCGAAGACGAAAAATAGTGCTTTTCACTTCAATTTTTAGTCAGTTCAAATTGCTGTTGAGGCACTACTCAGGGATAAGTCTATGGAAGGATGTTTTGGTAACTTACTGTTTTTATTTCGGCTTCGATGGAACACGACCGATTTCACACTTTTCTAGTAAACACTTAGAGAGCCCACTACGGATTTTCGTTAAAAAAACTTGTGCTTTATTTAGCTCTCATGATTGTAGTTATGAGCCTTTACTGCAGCTCTGTCGAAGGAAGCCTCTTTGGCGGCTCCGATGAAAATTAGCCTGGCTGCGGCTTGATGGTACTCAGCCTCGATTCCTGTCCTACCGGACCCTTAAATAAGCCGTGGGCCTTCTCTCGGTCTTATCGCGACGCCGGAACCAAAAATCCGGATACACATTTTCAACCAATCCCGGCGTGCCGATAGATTCGGTCAGAAACCCGCACAGCACACTAATATACCGAACGGCTTGGAATCTCTTATTAATATACCGTTCGATACAAAAATGAAAATAAGTACAATTTGAAGTGAAAAATCAGTAACATTACATGGTCTTAAAATCTAGGAAAAAATGAATGTTACATTTACCCCCTTCCAAAAAGAAATAGACTACACTAGTCTATTAAACTTAGGCTACTTATGAAAAGGTACAAAGTGGTACACTATCACTTAATACTAAGGTCAGAACTTAAAACAAAAGTACAAACTTCGGACCTTACTACTAGACTTAACTCAATTAAGCACTAATATTAAGTACAATGAGAACCAAATGAAAATCTTTGCATGATCACAAGAATCTTATAACTAGACTTAACCTAATTAGACACTAAGGTTAAGTACATCAAAAAGCAAATAAAAATCCTTGCATGAACATAAGAAATACCTTTCCAAAATAACAATCGCGGTCTTCTTATATATAAGAATCAGCTCTGTTATTGTTACCAAAACAAAAAATATAACTTTGTCTAGACTCTTGTCTAAATCAAAAAAAGTGAACTGAAATAAAATATGAATACCCCCCTTAAAATATTTTAAGGATTGTCTGAAAATTTTCTATTTCAGCAAAAGAAATTTATAAAAATTCTTAAATAAAGAAAAAAAATAAAAAAATGATTCTAGTGCAAACACTTACACTAAAAAGAAAAAGTCTTGTCAGACCATTTAGCACTAGGCCAAAAAAAAAATATCTGGATAAATATCCAGACAAACGCTCGGGAAAAATCGCCATCCATGCTCTAGCTCATCACTAAGAGAACATTCTAAATCTAGTATCACTACTAGTCGCACTCGGAAAATAATCGCACTCTATCGCGCAATGTCGACGTCCTAAGACATCTAGACATGCTAAAATCGCTAGGGAAAACGCTCTGGTTGATCGCCAGAAAACACGTCAGCTTATCGCCAACAAAACACTCTGGTATATCGCCAGAAAAAAACTCGGCTCCTCGCCAAGAAAACACTCGGTAAATAGTCCTCGACTACACAAAGCCTGCTTTCTAAAAGAACAATCTCGCCATTAACATAGTGAGCAGCTATAAAAGCTAACAATACCACTATAGGCACAGTGAATAGCTATAAAAGCTAAAATTCACTCTAAACACAGTGAATAGCTATAAAAGCTAAAATTCACCAAACTGAATGATCCTGCTTCAAAAAGCAATGTTCACTAAGAACAGAATGATTAGTCTGCGCACAACTAACATTCAAGGAAACATTCCCAACATAACTATATGAGACAGCAAGTCTCGAAATAGGACCTCCCTAAAGTCATAATCCTAAACATAGGAGTCCATAAGCAAAACGACTCAAAATCTCGCATTTTGAGCACATGCCCTCAGGCAACCAACATACACCGAAATATATACAGAAATATGTACAGAAATATATACAGAAATACATACAGAAATACATACAGGAGTTCAAATCCCAAACTCTTGGTTATGATAACTCCATACTGAGCTTGGTGAAAGCTCTTAGCAAAAGCTAATCAAATCTTCGGCACATCGCACCAAAGTGACAAATCTGCCTAGAAACATGAGCCGGAAAAAACGCCCTCCGTCATTCTTCAGGGTGGCTACACAGAGATATAAAACTTAACCAGCATTGCGCTTCTCCAAGTTGCATGAAGAACCCTCGTGTACTGGTCTCGCCCTAGAACAACAACGAAAAACATTCAATCCATCCCACATAACAGGAGAAAAACACCTCACCACGATATACTGAATGGTGGAGACAATAAAATACAGAATTGGTGACCCTGGTGTCCACCAACAAAAGGGAGTAGATTATAGCATCCACTAAACTGAAACGGTGTCTACCACACCACCATAAGTCAAAAAAATTAATCAATAGGGTGTTCCGAAACACACTACTGCCAACAGCCTGTCGCCACTAATAGGCTAATTGGAGCTGAGGTCGACTACAGTAGCTAGGCTCTCCTTTGGTTCAAATAGAAATAACCATTGGGTAACAAAACCTCTAAAGGTCCCAAAGGTCAAACGTTCGCCCCCCCATAGACTACCCTTCCAATCAGTCTGTTCCTCAGGAAGACTAACTCCCTGCCAAACGTCGTAACGGCATCTGTTAGCACCCGGTGCATCACAGCCTGTAAAAACAAATAACTCATGGGATACAACCTAAAAGGTTTACAAGGTTGACTTAACCAAGCTTCTAATGGAAATTTCCAAACTACGAAAATGAGCTTAAAAGGCTACATGAAGCAAAAATTTCTCTATTTTTCGGTGGCAACGCAACAAAACTTTTGAAGACGACAAGAGCTTTTCCAGCTTAATCAGAAACAAGAAGAAAACATCGTTGACAGCTAGAATATTCGATCATGGTGTTAATCGTCTTCCTAGACAATAGCCTCTAGAAGAAACTGCTACAGGTATCAGGCATAACCGTTTTCTGTCAGCCCAAACTTCTAGATTATCTGGTGAAAATCTAAAAATTCGGTTAGGAATCTTCCTTCACTGCGCTTAGCCTCTCTTGACAAGGTTCTCATCTCGGTATCAGATTTTGATCATTTCTTTGTGAAACGACTGTCTTACTCTGCTCTCATCTCTTGTAAATGATCAGCCTTTAGTTCTCCTGCAGGACTTCAATTTTCCTATCATCTGATAGTATACCGAAAAAACTCAACATACGCCTATGAGTCTATGCAAAAAAAATTTAAAAAAGTTAGTGACTCAAAGGTAACGTTTAAACGGCCCTGAAAAAAAAAAAATAGAAAATACCCTCAGTTTGTCAATTCAGAAGAAGATCTAAATCAAATTAATCCAAGTCTTAGACTCACTGGATAAACCAAAATCAATTTACTCTTAATTGCACCCAACATATACCACTAAGGTAATAGAAATCCACCCACTCGGGTAACAAACTTTGAAATTGCTCATAAAAATTTTGACTCTACATCACCCTACACGAGCTACATCTTGCGCTTGTCCTAACTCAAGATCACCTTGGATTGCCTCTAATCAAAATTTCGCTTCCAAGTGTCAAGAACCGGATATTATTTGGGGTCATAAGCAAATCAAATCCCGCGACCACCGACATACCAGTCTTATGATATATCCTGAGTGTGACTCCTTCGCAAGCTCGCAAAACTGAGTCGATGCTAAACATCAACCACAATCAACCTAAGTTTGGGATATGGGCCAATACCCAAAAACCTTAGCATTAAACAATAAAAGTAAGCTATTCTCTGCTCAACTTTTATAACAGTCAAAAAAAACGAGGTCGTCACCTCTACAGAGCAACATCAAAAAAAAATTTAAGCAATTAAGATAATGTAAATATAAATTATTCTTCTCCTGACAAACTTTCACTAGGGTTAGGTCCGTTGAATGGTTTTAAGTCTTTAATATGCCATCGTCCTATTTTAGTCCCATCTAAATTAACTAAACCATAAACTAAATCTGAAATCTTTTCTCTAATCACGCAATGCACATACTTAGGTACCAACTTAGATGTGAATTTATCAGCTGCACTGGAAAGAATTTTATTTTTTCGCCAAACGTGATCACCTATCTTAAAGGAAAAAATCCCTTTTTCTAAGGTTGTAAGACTTACTGTTCCGTTCATAAGCCTTATGTATCCTACTACGCACGTCGGTGAAAATATCTTTTAAACCCTTTAAATTTTCGGCATACGCACCCCTGTTACCCGGAATTATTTCGCTGTCAACATTGACATCCAAGTCTAAATTTTTATAATACGATCCAGATAGAGGTATATGTCTGCCGTAAACTAAGAAAGACGGTGTGAACCCTGTTACTTCGTGTCTTGCGGTATTTATTGCTTGTTGGATTTTGGAAATATTGCCATCCCAAGTGTCATGTGAATCAACGTAACTTCTTAAAGCGGTCCCGATTGTTCGGTTATTACGTTCGACAAAATTACATTGTGGAGAGTACACAGGATTAAAACGGATGTTAAAACCATAAGTTTCACTTAAGCTCTTAAAACTTTTAGAGGTAAACTGAGTACCGTTATCGCATATCAAGAGCGATGGAACACCGTGGATTAGAAAGACATTATTTTCCAAAATTCTCTCTATATATCCAGCTTTAGAGCTTTTCAAAGGAAATAGCATCGTATACTTTGTAAACCAGCAAGAAACCACGAGAAGCCATTTATTTCCCCTTTTTGAACGTGGGAATGGGCCTACTAGATCAGCTGCTATGACTTGAAAAGGGTAATTAACCGTTTTCTCTTTTCCCATCAGTCCCATAGGTAGTGCATTTGGAGATTTCTGCGCTCCACATACTTCACAAGTCCTCACAAACTTTACGATGTCAAAACGCATTTTTGGCCAATAATACTGTTCCTGAACCCTGTGAAGAGTTTTATAAAAACCAAAATGACCAGAAGTAGGAGGAGTGTGACACATGTCTATAATTTCCTCTCTCTGTGGTTTAGGAACTAGTATTTTCCACTCAGGTACATTAACTTTTAAAGGCAACTGGTTTGGGATAAACTTGTACACGAAATCATTTTTCCACTTTCCACTGCGGAAAATTTTCAGGAAATTCTTTAATTTGCTGCCGTAAATTGTCGTACCATGGGTCAATGCGATCTATATCAACTGTATCTATTCTTACGTCAATTTGTGCATTAAGACTGTTTTCGTCCACTGTATGGTCTGGGATTCTTGACAAAGCGTCAGGAATAACATTGTGGACTCCTTTTCTATGAATTAAATTAAACGTATGTTGTCTCAACCTAATCGCCCAACGCGCTAGTTTGCCACTAGGGTTTTTAATAGAATTAAGCCACAATAAACTATAATGATCTGTTATGACCGTGAAAGGAACACCTTCTATGTAAGGTCGAAACTTTTCGATGTTAAAGAGTACTGCTAAACATTCTTTTTCAACAACCGAATAGTTACGTTCAGCCTTTGATAAAGTTCTACTGGCATACTCTATCACTCTTTCCTCACCATTGATTTTCTGTGTTAGGACGCCCCCTAAAACCGGTATTAGAAGCATCACTAGAAATATAAAACTGTTGGGAAAAATCTGGTTGGGATAAAATGGGAGCTGAAACCAATAGCTCTTTAATCTTTATAAAAGATCTTTCTGCTGCGTTTGTCCAATCTATCGATTGTCCTTTTTTTCGTCCTTTCAAAAGATCATTAATAGGTGACAACAAGGTAGAAAAATTCTCAATAAAACGCCTATACCATGAACACATTCCTACGAAGCGCTTAACTTCCGTAGTATTAGTAGGTCTCGCATAATTAACCATGCTTGCTACTTTATCCGGATCGGTACGCAAGGAATTTGAGCCTACAATATAGCCTAAAAACTTTAGAGAAGTTTTGAAAAAATCACATTTGTTCAAATTTATCGTCAGTCCGGCCTCTTTCAATTTATCTTTTACTTCCTTAAGTAAGCGAATATGCGATTCGAAGTCTTCCGATGTTACTAAAATATCATCGAGATAGGTAAAAATATGTGGCTCATATTTCGGACCAAATATAGCGTCTACTAAACGTTGCTGAGTTTGAGCAGCGTTCTTTAGACCAAACGGCATAGTGACGAACTGAAATAGACCTCGGCCTACTACTGCAAAAGCGGTCTTTTCCTTAGAGGATTTGTCTAAAGGAATTTGCCAGAATGCCTTTCTAAGATCTATCGAGGATACATACTTAGCATTCCTGAGTGATGTCAAAATTCTGTCGATGTTCGGCAATGGATAGTTATCAAATTTGCTGACCTCGTTGAGCTTTCTTCCGTCAAAGCGCAGACGATACTGTCCATCGGCCTTTTTCACCAATAAGATTGGAGAACACCAAGGACTGTTTGATTCTTCAATCACTCCGAGTTTCAACATTTCGTCTAACTCCTTATTTAATACTTTTGACATATATGGAGACATGGCGAAGGGCCTTGTCTTTACAGGACTGGCATCAGCCGTATCTATAGACATGTTGATTTTATTCGTTCGGCCTAACCTATCTTTACTACTTATTTCATTGAAAGAGCTTATTACTTTTTCTGCTTTTAAGCGTTCCGTCCGCGAGAGATCATCTAGGGTACATAGACGCGAGAAAAGGTTTTCTAAAGAACTTTCTGAATAACAATCTTTAAAAACTTGTTTGAGAGTTGACTTCTAGGGACTGTGGATACCACGAATTATTTTTAAAATTTACTAGAATTCCGAATTTTTTGTGCAAAATCACATCCTAAAACCAAAGTATGTGATAGAGAAGGTACTACTAGAGCAGAGATTACTAAACGATGACCATTGCAGACTAGCGGCAACTCAACCGTACCTAAAACTTTTAGACGGCTGCCATCTGCAGTGGTAACACTTCTATTTTTGACATGGCATATTTTTATACTTAAACGACTTAAAATTTTTAATACCATTCTGACCTACAACGGAGGCATTTGCACCAGAGTCAAATAAAGCCGAGAAATGGACACCTAATAGATTTATCTTGATATGCGGTCTGTTATCTAAATATTTATGCACGAATAAAGGAGACATGTGACCATTTGGAGAAGCAGGAGTTTTAACTTGAGAAGGAGAATTTTTATTAGACTTTAAAAAATCAGAAACTTTTTGTAACCATTCAGTCCAATCTGATCTATTGGAATATTTTTGTCCATCCGTGTTTTTAGAACGTTTTGGATTAGGGGCTATACTGCTAGCGTGAGCTTGTGACTTAGCCGAATGTTTAGAGGCTTTTTTGTTGGACTTAGTATATCCGCCTCGGTAATATACCGTCCTTACTCGTTTTTTGTACACTTGGGGCATGATGCTAGTCTCACACCAGTTGTTCCACATTTGAAACAAAATACCCTCTTCGGTGCTGTACAATTTTGGTAAGGGTGATTCGGACCTTTGCAATTCCAACACGTGAAAATTGCCTTAGGTGAAACCGACCTGTCATTCCCAACTTTATTTGTCGAGACTCCACTTCGGCCATTTGGATTATACTCTAATTGATGTATATCAGTTTCGCCTTTTGGTCTGCTCTTTTCCAACAAATAGTCGGACTCTTCAAGTTTTCTACATAACCCGGCGAGTTCGGCTACCGAATTAATATCTAGTAGAGCTAACCGATTGACGAAACTAGGCAGAATATTCCTCCGTATAAATTTAACTTTGGTACTTTCCAAAGGCTTGATGGACAACCTACTAAATAAAGATTCCATGTGGGCAATAAAAATCACAGTGGACTCATTCTTCTTTTGTCGCCTCCTCTTTATTTCCGACCACAATTCTTCATAATCATCACAGTGCAAGAAGTCCTTCTTTAGCCTATCTACCAAGGAATGCCAGTCGTTGACACTTGATTTTATGCTTCTAAACCAAATGAAGGCATCGCCAGTGAAAAATTCAACAGCAGAGCTGAAAAGTTCATCTTCCGATACTTTCCTAGCTTGTGCTATTTCAGTCAGCCTCTCCAAAAAAGGATAGAGTCTCTTTGAGTCTCCATTAAATTTCAATTGCCATTCGCTGACAGGAATATTTCTGGCTGCGCAATTCACGATTGGAGCTGGTACGTTTATGACTGGGGTTGTAATAGGCAACTGTGGTAACTCATGACCAGGAGCTATCTTTTCTGCAAGATTTGCTTCCATGAGCACACACGTAGCTATTGTTTCCTGAACATATTTGGAAAACTTCGACGCTTCCTCTTCGTCATCCGGCATGGGAATTCTTTGTACGCGACCCGCAACATGCGATAAACGTGACTTAACCCGGTGTACAAGTGAATTATTTGGATCGCCGTCATAACTATCGATTAAGTTTTGGATAGAGTTTAAACTCTTTTCGATACCAGCCGTTTCTTCTTTAAAAGACAGAGTGTCATCCCCTATTTTTATCGTTTTTCCGGGCTCATTAATTTCTTTACTTAAGATCCTCGTTAGAATCTTTCTTTTATCCGCGACCGGACGTTCTGAGAAAGTACGACGGATTTTCAGTTCATAGTCTAACTCATATTCCAGTAGGTGATTGACTTTAAAATTGAAGGCTTCCATGATAAATGAATAAAATTTAAAAGAACTGTTTAAAAAGTCTTGAAAATATTTCTCCTGTGCTCCCAATAGTCAAAAAAAATAAAAAAATATGTAAAGGCACTTAAAATATGTAAACTTCTTTACCAAACATTTAAAAAAATCTTCGACAATTTCAAAAAAAATTTTCTAAGTATCGCCTTGTATTTAAATTCTTTTACCAAATATGTTAAGAATTTTCAACAAAAAAAATCTCCAGATATCGTTTCGTATCAGCTAAGTATTTTTAATATTCATGCAAAACATCGGTGAGAAGAAAGAACAGTTTTTTGTTCGGTTAACCGCAAAATAAATCTAACACTGCAAAAAAAATTAAAGTAAACCAGCACATCTGCTAATCTGAACTATAAAGCTAGCTTTTAAGAAAAAAAACAGGGATCACTTATCTTAGAGTCAATTAACAAAATTCAAATATCTATACCACCATCAGATAAATTGAAATAAAAAAAATTCTACAAATTTCCTGCTTTTGTCTTACTGCTATAGTGTAGTTTCGTTTAATAAATATTATGAAATAAAAATATCTGCAAAGTTAGAGCTTTTACTTTGTTCGAAAGCTAGTACACTGAACCCTTTAAAAAATAAAATTCCAAAAGCCCCGCGTTGACAGCGCCATTTTGTAACATGTTAAACTGTCCTCAGTTTGAGGCATCTTTTTTTTTTTTTTTTTTGTACCCTGTGAGAAGTTGTTTGTCCCACGCTTGAGCACAATTTTCTTGCAGCCCCGCTTTAATTTCTGATAATGAATTGAGTGAATCCTGATTTTAAAAGAACTAAAGAAATTAAACACACACTAGCTCAGTTTTCTTTGGTAGAGAGATATGGGTAAGAGATAATTTTTGTACGTCTTTTTGGAATTATTTTCTATTTTTAAAGAAACCTCAGCTGTACGACTTTTTGGGCACCATTCATTTTAAAATAGAAAGGATCTAACTTCAGCTAAAAAAATGAAAAAATACTGAAAGGGTGTACTGTTGGTAAATAAAAAAATCAGTTTGGTACAGCCGTTCTTATCCTGAAAAGTAAGATAGGTATTCAGTGAGACACTAGCTTTAATCAACAAAAAGAAAATTTATTCATGTTTTTAAAAATAAAAAGTTCTAACCTTTGCAGTTTTACAGGATTACAAAAAATTTTAGCCTAACAGGTAGTTATGACATTTAAATTCTAAACTCTGACTACTCCCGAAGACAAAAATAGTGCTTTTCACTTCACTTTTTAGTCAGTTCAAATTGCTGTTGAGGCACTACTCAGGGATAAGTCTATGGAAGGATGTTTTGGTAACTTACTGTTTTTATTTCGGCTTCGATGGAACACGACCGATTTCACACTTTTCTAGTAAACACTTAGAGAGTCCACTACGGCTTTTCGTTAAAAAAAACTTGTGCTTTATTTAGCTCTCATGATTGTAGTTATGAGCCTTTACTGCAGCTCTGTCGAAGGAAGCCTCTTTGGCGGCTCCGATGAAATTAGCCTGGCTGCGGCTTGATGGTACTCAGCCTCGATTCCTGTCCTACCGGACCCTTAAATAAGCCGTGGGCCTTCTCTCGGTCTTATCGCGACGCCGGAACCAAAAATCCGGATACACATTTTCAACCAATCCCGGCGTGCCGATAGATTCGGTCAGAAACCCGCACAGCACACTAATATACCAAACGGCTTGGAATCTCTTATTAATATACCGTTCGATACAAAAATGAAAATAAGTACAATTTGAAGTGAAAAATCAGTAACATTACATGGTCTTAAAATCTAGGAAAAAATGAATGTTACAATATATTATATTAATTCAAATAGAAATTTAATTGCATAACCACTGTAGAAACGTTTCATAGCTTTACAATATTACCAAAACACTTTTTATTTTACTGTTGCCTGGAATGAAATAGTTATCATTTTAAACTAATATCTTCGATATTAGAATTTTAATTTTAAGAACTTCCAATATCATGCTATTTGATAATCCTCTTAAGAATTAATCTTCCTTAAATTTTTCTGAAACTATTTCAGTTTAATTCTAAAATAAATGACGATGTTGGGATAAAATCAATAATTCGGATAAAAATTACGGTATTAAGTATCATTTTTATTAATTTTGTGCGACATACTTTAGATATTTTGTAATAGTCGATTTCTTTTTTATCTTGATTTATTTAAAAAGCAGGCAAATAACTTTTATCAGAACTTATAAGTGTATTAACAAGTTTTTTGTTTAGACTCGAATATCCAGGTACCGAAGCCTAAATTTCACGTTTATCGAGTACCCGGGTACTTAAAACCTACCGGAATGTATGAATATCTATGAAACTGTTACAGTATTACACGAAGGCCATTGAAGGGCCCTTGAAACAATTTTGAACCAAAAACAAGTAGTTCTTGTGCAGGCGTTTAATCCGAGAAGTTATATACAGGATAAATCCCAAAAACAAACAGTTATTCTGAACAAATTTGATAAATTTCGTCGCCATGAAATAGCTCTATTTATACGCTTCATGTAGATTGATGTTGTCATTAACATTATTACCAATATACAGGGTGTGTATAATAGCTGGATATTATTTGTACGAAAGAATTGTTCGGGAGCTTCTTGTGGTCAACTATTAAAGCTTTCTAAGATCAGTACAATTTGTAAAATAAATACTTTCTTTAAATTTTGCTCCCATTCTTTAGCAATGCGGTATAATAAAAAGGTATTTTCGATCTTTAGCGGACTTATTTTGATTTTATATTCAAAACCATTTTTTACCTGTTTAATTAATTCTTTTTTTATATCTTAATATACATTCGAGCCTTTTATATTAACGTTTCCAGAAAGGCACTTTTAATTTCCATTTCTTTTCAGATACAAATTAAGTTAATTGGTAATTTTTGTCTTTAATTAAATTTAGCAGAAATTACTAAAAAGTAAAGGCAACAAATATACATTTAGATTTTTTTATCTCAATTATATTCTATACATATATATATATATATATATATATATATATATATATATATATATTATATATATATATATATATATATACATATATACATATATATATATATATATATTATATATATATATATATATATATATATATATGTATATATGTATATGTATATATATATATATATATATATATATATATATATATATATATATTATATATATATATATATATATATATATATATATACATATATACATATATATATATATATATATATATATATATATATATATATATATATATATATATATATATATATATATATATATATATATATATATATATATATATATATATATATATATATATATATATATATTCCAGTGTTCCGTGAACAAAGAGTTACTGTGGATTTCTGGGATAAAAATATAACTATTTAACCTAACTTATCTTAGTTCAAAAATTAGTAATTTTTGAGGTACAGGTATTAAAGTTATACTTTTATTTTAGTTTTTCTTAAGTAGCTTTTTTAATAATTGTACTATTTGTCCAAGACTTTGAGCTGAGGGGTTTTCTGAGATGAGAAATCGAAATTACTTCACGGTGTAAGGGGGCGCCACTTATTGCACTGTGTATACTTTTAAATTGTCATAACTTTTTTATACCACTGCATGATATTTCAAGTTAAATATTCGTATTCTCCGCCTTTTTCTGTCTAAAAATGCTCTCTTAATAAATGTTGCTCCAAGCAATAGTTTCTGAGATAGTGGAATGCTTGTTTCCATTTTTTAATTCCATCGTCAAATTCGCAAAAGCATACTTTGGCAACTTTTTTAAAATATTACAAAGAAAAGTATGCGCAAGTATTACATAATATATACTCGTGTTTTCATAAACTCTCATCTGATACCCCACTCGATGACCTGATAATTTGTTTTTTTACTTCCGATTTCACCCCCTCAAGTCAAAATTTAACCTTCAAAACTACACGGTTTTGATTGGGCATCAATTCCTATATTTGCGACAAATTTTAACATTCTGTGTCAAGTAGTTCCGGAGAAAATCGGGTATGACGGACGGGCAGACGGACAGATACCGAAGGGATCCACCTCATAAGTGTTCCGTACGTTGAATGTTTAAGAACTTTATGAATACTTTGAATTTCTACCACTTTTTACTCAGATAGACTGTTCCGTTCGTAATTAATTGTGCTTATTTGTCACTTTAAACTCGGAGCGACTATTTCGTCTATTTTACAAAAATACTTCCATATAATGGTATAAACCACTTGTGAGCGAAAGTTGCGATTCAAGTTAGCATTGAATCGCTGCAGGTTTCGAACCTGACAAGGTTCTTCATCTGAAAATAGTACGAGGCATTGCAAGCTAAACTACACACACATAACATTTATGAGCTGGATATGAATATACAGCGTACACCATTCTAGGAGAAAGAAACAGGCTACAGATATCGAACATTTACAAAGAAACAATTTATAGAATAGAATCAAGTTTTCTAACTTTCCTTCCTCAGTTAAACAAGCGCGTATCTTCTGGATAGAATTTAAGAAATACAGAGTGTATTTGGAAGCAGATCCCCACACATTGGTACGTTATTCCATCGATGGCCGAATTTAAGTTTCGTGTAAAATTAGATGCTGTTTTGAATTATACGGTCTTCTAATACTCGTGTATAACAATATTTCGCATTTTTGAAACGTTTCTCAGCTCTATATCAGGCCAAGATATATTTTCTCCCAAGTCAATGGATAGTAAGTTCAGTGATAATGCTAATGGATTAGAGAGTCCCGACATAACTATGTCGGGTTCTGCATACGAGATTCGATCAAAGAATTCGCGGAATCTTCATATTTTCAAAATTTTTATTTGTTTACAAGTGCAGACTTTTCCAAGAGAGTTCTGAAGATATTGAAGATGACGAGCGCCCTGGACGATATAGTACATCAACAATCGATGACAACGTTAAGAAAATGGAAAATATGATTATGGATAATAGCGAAGTTCCTGTCAGAGAGGTAGCTGATAATGCCGGCATATAATTTGGGTGATATCAAGCAATTTTTCCGATGTTCTGGGCGTGAGACTTATGGCAGCAAAAATTTTTTCTGAAATTGTTAAATTTAGACCAAGAGAAATACCGAATAGACATTACTCACGACTTGCTGAATAAAGTCAAGGACGAACTGCTCGAATGGATCATAACTGATGAAACATAGGTGTATGGCTATAACCTTGCAAATAAGGCCCGATCGTCCTAATGAAAGCTTCCTGAAGAGACGAGCCCAAAAAAAGTGAAGAAGAATATTAATATTCTACTCATTGCTTTTTTCGATTTCAAGGGAATAATTCATCCTGAGTTCTTGCCATCAGATCGTACAGTCAATAAGGAGTACTACCTGAAAGTTTTATGTTGTTTGTCCGAAGTAATCAGAAAAAACAGCCAGATTTGTGACAAAATGGCACTACAATAATGTACCTCATACTTAATTTTTTGTTCCAAAATGTTATGACGCCTCAGATCCCGAATTTACCAGACATGGCCCTAGTCCCGAAAATGAAGAAAACCTTAAAAAGACGACGTTTTGTCAACATTATAGAGATAAAGATAGAATCGCTGAAGGAGCTAAATACCATACCGAAAATTGAGGTACAGAAATGCGTCAAAGACAAGAAAAACCGCTGGCGTGTATTGTATCTGGTGGGGATTACTGTGAAGGCGACCAAAATAATATATATGAATAAATAAAAAGTTTTTGAGAAAAAAGAAAAATCCGCGTATATTTTTATCAAACTTCGTATACTGTATATTGTATAAAAACTACGGCCTGGGTTTCTGTTGCCTTAATTCTTCTTGGATATTCCTAATTGAAGATAGAATTTCTTCCTGACCTTTAAGTTTTATTATACCTCAGTAAAAAACTTTTATGACAAAATATCAGAACACTCTCACATACCAGGTGTACAAGTATAAAATGCGAATTTCAGACAACAGATGGTGCACCAATGCAGTTTGTGCTATAAAGATTTGACACTGCGCCATTTTGTTGTGTCATCAACAAGTGTCAGACGCGTACGAGTGATAAATTAGAAAAGTGTGTAATGTTGTGTTGTTGTGTTCAACAGGTCGAAATATATACCGAACAAAGAGCATTGGCGGACAGCATTAATTTTTTGTTTTCATTTGAAGAAAACTGCTGTTGAATCATACCAATTACTTCGAGAAGCTTATGGTGAACATGCTCCATCGCAAGATACGTGTGAGCGATGGTTTCGGCGTTTCAAAAGTGGTGATTTTGATGTTGCAGACAAGGAACGTGGAAAACCGCCAAAAAAATACGAAAATGTGGAATTGCAAGCATTGTTGGACGGAGATGATTCGCAAACACAAAAAAAAACAACTCACCGAGTAATTAGGCGTTAGTCAACAAGCTGTTTCCAATCGGCTACGAGAGATGGGAAAGATTCAGAAGACCGGTAGATGGGTACCACATGAGTTGAACGACAGGCAAATGGAAAAGCGCAAAAACACGTGTGACATTTTGCTCGCTAGGTACAACTAAGTCGTTTTTGCACCGTATAGTTACAGAGGATGAAAAGTGGATTTATTTTTGAGAATCTCAAGCGCAAAAAATCATGGGTAGACCCAGGCGCACTATCCACATCAACCGCAAGACCGAATCGCTTTGGCAGAAAGACGATGCTCTATGTTTGGTGGGACCAGAGGGGCGTGGTCTATTATGAGCTGTTAAAACCTGGGGAAAAGATTAATACTAAACGTTACCAATAATAATTGACCGATTTAAAACCGTTCGCTGCTCGAAAAAAATGCCAGAATACCGAAAGAGGCAACACAAAGTCATTTTTCTTCATGACAGTGCCCCATCACATACGGCAAAACCAGTTCGCGACACGTTGGAAGCACTCAGCTGGGAAGTTCTACCCCATGCGGCTTACTCACCAGACTTGGCTCCTTCCGATTACCACTTGTTTGCATCGATGGGTCAGGCACTTGCTGAGAAGCGCTTTGGTTCGTAAGAAGATGTGAAAAAATGGCTCGATGAATGGTTCGCAGCAAAAGGGAAAGATTTTTACTGGCGTAGTATTCACAAATTGCCCGAAAGAAGGGAAAAATGTGTAACAAGCGATGGAGCATACTTTGAATAAAGCACTTTTTATCATTCTTCCGAATTTAACATGTTTTTTTAGAAAAAAAATCCGCATTTCATACTTGTGCACCTGGTAAACTCCAAGTTTTACACTACAGATTCAAAATTAATAATGTTTAGTAATATTTCAAAAATACAAGTACTTTTTACAAAAACCAATTTCACTGTAAAATATTGAATCGTTGAATATTGAAATTTAATTTTAAATCACCGAGATAAATATGTTTTGTTAAATTTTAATTATTTTTCTGTAAAATATAATGGTCTTTGTTTGCTTTGAATTCGTAGGAAATTCAATAATTCCCATTGATGTTTTATATTATTTACGAATCATAAGCAAACAGATATATTTTATTTAAATTCTATTGAGACATAAAGCGGACTAAATGTTTTTTAAATTGATTTTAACGTTTATGTACCGATAACTATATAGGGAGTTTTTAAATTTTTTTAAGCGATAACAGTAGAAACTGGTTACTATTATTTACAGAATTTCTTTGTCAGGTATTATATTACATTGTTTTCAATATATCACGTGTGTAATTTGAAATAATATGAATGTTAGTTTTGTTTTTTGCAACGTATGCTACCAATGGAACAACAAAATTAATAGAAGATAGCCCGATGTTTCAGTCAAGAGATTTATAAGATTGTGTTTTTTAGTATTTCGAGTTTTAACAAAACGACGAAACTAACGATTAACTGTGCAACTCATATTTAAAACATTCATATTTTATTATTTACACTATGTCTGTTATGTCAAAAGTTCTGTTTGTGGCTCTCATGTTTCCTCAGAGAGCGTTCTTTACGAGTCGCAGTCGGCGGATTTCTTTCTAACACCTGCTAACACTTTCTAACACTGTTAACGCCGGTGTGCCCCAAGGCTCCATACTGTATCCTACTCTTTTTCTAATTTACATTAACGATCTGCTGGAAAAGACCGGGAATCCAATCTACAGCTTTGCAGATGACAGTACGCTTATCTCTTCATTCACTTTGAACGCTCGAACATCGGCTGCTCAGGCGAATATCCGCAGATAGCAGGAAGTCATTCAACTTAACAAAGATCTGGAATAAATTCTAACTTGGGGTGACAGTAACCAAGTGGAATTTAACGCTACAAAAACCCAGGCGGCAGTTTTTTCTAAAAAAGTTAACGTTGCTGAACCCGACATAATTATGTCGGGACACTCCATTCCCCTAGCATCGTCACTAAATTTGTTGGGCGTTAATTTGGGAGCAAATATGTCCTGGCATGAACATGTTGCAGGCATAGCAAGGAGAGCTTCTCAAAAGTTAGGAATATTATTTCGAACCAGAAAGCTTTACACTCCACAAAAACTGTTAATTCTTTACAAAATTCAAATTCGACCAACTATGGAATACTCCTCTCATGTTTGGGGCTCCGCTCCCAAACATACACTGCATTTGTTGGATTCTGTTCAGAGAAGGGCTGTTCGTCTGATTGGAGACCCAGAACTGACCGGCGGCCTTGATTCGCTGGAACATCGAAGAACGGTTGGCGACTTGAGTCTATTCTACTAGTATTTTCATGGAGAGTATTCGAAGGATGTAGCCCGCTTAATTCCTCCCAGAGCGGTACATGTTAGAAGTACACGTCGCGCTGATACTTCTCATCCGTATGAGGTTCAGCTTGTTACTCCTCGAACAACGCTTTTCAAGCAGTCTTTTATATGGAGAACATCATCCCTTTGGAATGGCTTGCCGAGGACTGTGTTTCCCACCGAGTACAATTTACAGCGATTCAAGAACAACGTGAGTCGCTTTTCCCGCACATGTTTCGCTCCTGTAGCGCTTTAGGGACTTCCCTGCAGCACGTGTGCTAGAACCATAAAAAAAAAAAAAGTTTTTGTATAAAAATTGTAAATAAAATCTACCAAATCTTTATTAAATTAGGTATTTTGAATACCTCTGGATTAAATCCACTGGATATTTTAAAAATATATTGATCTCGTCTGACCTCTGTGTAGAATATTTTAAAGCACTGTAGAAAATTTTGCCTAATTTTCACATAGAATGTTCTAGAGATCAGCAAAAATAATTTTATCTGATTTGGGACTTGAACCAAATCGTTGCGAAAACATTATTCACCATTTCTCATCTCAGATTTTGTAAAAATTGACAATTTTACATTTACAACAGTAGTACCAAAAGAGCTTGGTTCGAAAATCCCACTATTATACGAAAATAACTCCAAATTACTCAAGCTAAGCCCATAGGAGTGGTATAGATTCTAAATAAAAATAAAATACTATTGGAAGTCAATGGCTTTAACACGTAGGCTAAAAAGTTTTTGGTTTGACACACAGATGTAGCCGTTTTCAAAAAATAATTTTTAGGAAGTATCAACCTTCAAACGACACGTGTCAAAATTACATGACAATTCGACTATTAATTTACAAATTACAATGGTTTTATTGACCCTATTTTTGATATTTTCAAAACACTAAAAAAAATCGAATTTCGCGTGTTGATTAAACATTATTTTTTGATGGGAAAAAATGTGGTTCAAGCAAAGCAATGGCTTAGTAAGTGTTACGGGGACTCTGCCCCTGGAAAATCACTCATCATTTATTGGTATGCTGAATTAAAGGCGGTCGTACAGATACAAAAGATGCTGAACGCTCTGGACGCCCAAATGAGGTAGTTACACCGGCAAACATAAAATAATCCACAAAATTGTTTGGATGATCGTAGAGTGAAATTGTGTGAGATAGCTGACAGCCTAAAAATATCAAAAGAACGTGTTGGTCATATTTTGCATGAACATTTGGGTATGAGAAAACTCTGTTTGAAACGAGTACCGTGTTTGCTCACAGTGGACCAAAAACAACAATTTGTTGATGATTCTGAGCGCTGTTTGAACCTGTTTAAGCGCAATAAAAAGGATTTTTTTCATGCGATATGTGACAATGGATGAAACATGGATCCACCACTACACACACATCAAATCGGCAGTCAGCTGAGTGGACAGCAGTCAGCTGGGAAGGATTTGGCCTCTGCATTTTGGGATGCGCATGGAATAATTTTCATCGACTATGCTGAGAAGGCAAAAACCATCAATATATTATATGAAGTTATTGATGCGTTTGAAGGCAGAAATCACAAAGAAACGGCCCAAAATGAACAAGAAAAAGTGCTCTTTCATCAAGACAATGCACCGTGTCACAAGTCAATGGTTACGATGGCAAAATTGCATGAATTGAAGTTCGAAATGCTTCCTCATCCACCTTATTCTCCAGATTTGGCCCTAAACTACTACTATCTATTCGCAGACCTTAAAAAAGTGCTCGCAGGAAAGAGATTTGCGCCAATGAAGAAGTAATCGCCGAAACTGAGGCTTATTTTCAAAGCAAAGACAAATCCTTATACAAGAAAGGTATAGAAATGTTGGAAAAGCGTTGGACTGATCGTATCGCTCTTGAAGGAGACTATATTGACGAATAAAGTCGAATTTTACCAAAAAATGTGTTTTAAGTAGCTAGACCCAAAAATAATAAGAGGGTGCATTTCGATAGTCTAAGTTTATTTAGATTAAAAAATTAGATAAACCTAACGACAAGTTTTTGGCCTAGCAATTGACCAGACTCTAGTAAGTTCGTTTCGAATGGGAAAAATACTATTTACCAAAGTTAGTTTATGTTAATAGTTATTTTACAAACTGTGTGAAATAACTTTACTACTTTAAACAAGGACGTTTAGATGGGATAACTAAAAACTACTAATAGTTACAATTTTTTCTTAGTTAACGTTGACAAAATATTCTCTATATTTAATCCTATAAAAAAGCAAAGATTAATGTTTAACTTATTTTAGGAATTAGTCCATTGAAATCATTTTATATTTCTTCGTGAATATATAGCTTACTTTCACAAACCGTATCAGCTTTGAATAAATAAAATCTGCATGCAAACAATGAAAGAAATAGAAATAAGTCACAAAACTAATAATTATGCCATAACACTTAAAAATTAATAACTATGGAGTAAAATTATAGATTAATTTCCCAGTTTGCGAAATTGCGGGTAAAATTTTTTGTAAGGTCTATAAAATGTTTCATATAATTTTCCACTCTGATTTCTTTATGTAAATTTATGTAAATACAGGAGGCTAGAAATGAATATAATTTTTTGTCGATTCAGCATTTTGTGTTTTTGTGTCTAGTAATTGTCTTTTCTGGATTTCATTTATTTTACCTAAATATTTCTATGTTTCACCTAAAACTGATGTACACGGTGAGTCAACGATAGAGTAAACTTCATTATCTCATTTGTTTCGGGAATGACGAATAAATGTTAAATACAATAGTTTTAGGCAATATTAAGGTACACAGTTTAAAATTATTTTTTGAGTATACAGGGTATTTCAAATAGTGTGGCTGATATAACATATGTTTTTTTTTAAATGGAAGATCGTATTTTCTAATTTATTTCTAAATTCTGCGTAAAATTTTATATCTTTTTTATTAATAATGTTATATACCTAAACCTAGTAGTTTTTCTAATATTTCAATTTTTAAAAAAAAAAATAATAGTTTTCAGTTTTGTAAAAAATTGCCAGTAGCGGCATTATTTCTGAAGGTGGAATACTCATAATTGGTACGAGCGTTCTATAGAGATGAAAAAAAGATACATGTAAAGAAATTTGAGTTAGATGCTACAGGGTGTTCAAAATAAATTTATACATTTCGACTATTTTAAATTGAAAAATCTCACATTTTTTAAATTGCTCACTCTCTATATTATAATTTTTCTGATAGATTTTACAAAACTCTCCAACTTTTATTAAGTATATCATATACCTATTTCTTATAGTTTTGGATTGATTTTGAATTTTTCAATTTTTACCCTTGTTTTTAATACACTTACGCTAAACATCATAGTTGCCAAGACAAAACAAAAATGTAGGCATTGTCAAATTTTGACATATCTATTAAGCAAATAAAAATAGTTTAATTTATTGTAGTAAGTGACGTATAAAGGTAAGAGTTATAGATTTTCCTAAAAATGAATTAATTGATATGGTTTATGTACTGGGCGAGGCGGGAAAAAATTGTCTTTTGGCAGTAAGGCTTTACAAAGCGAAGTGCCCTAATAAACTTATACTATCTAGAAATTCTTTTTAGTGCCTAATGGAACAGTTTGATGGTAGCGGTAGCGTTGAGTATACGAAACTGAAAGTACTAAACCAGAATGCTACCCATGAGGAAAAGGAAATGAAGATTTTACTTCATGTTGAAAATAATCCCCAGGTCAGCAGCCATATCTGACACATCCCAATCTACGGCTAATCGCACCACGACAAAATACAAGTATCACCCCTTTCATATGGAACTACGCCAAGAACTTAAAGACCGTGGTTTTGAACGACGACTAAACTTTTCTACCATCATGAATGGAGCAATAGAGGCCGATTTTTACCAGTCATAACATGCATTATTATTCAACAGTTAATCCATTTAGGGTCCGGGAAGTTCAAAACCAAAACCATTGGTCCCTTAATGGGGAATATTAAATGTTCCATTTATCGGGCCATAGTTCCTAGATATCTAAATTTTTTGCAAAACGAATTACCCCAGCTTCTTGAAGAAGTTGATAACTTTGAAAGGGAATAAATGTGGATTCAATAAGATGGAGCTCCTGCCTATTAGTTCGGGAATTTTTAAACGATCGTTACCACAAAAATGGATCAGTAGGAATGGATTCATTCAGTGGCTCCCTCGATCATGTGACTTAATATCTTTAGACTTCTTTTTATGGGCCTACATTAAAGATTGTGTTTATGTGAATCCTCCTACAATACCAGTAGATATGGAAAATAGGATAAGGGATGCGTGCAGGACAATAACGCCGTTTATGCTAAGGAAAGTGAAGGAAAATATAGTAAAACGGCTAAACATGTATATTCAAGTAGATGGGCATGTTTTTAAACATTTATTACGTCATAATAATTAATCATTAGATAAGTTAAACTATATTAAACTTATTATTAACTATTTGTTTATGTTTTCTCAATAGCGTAAGTGTATTAGAGTGTTAAGGGTAAAAATTGAAAAATTCAAAATAAATCGAAAACTATTAGAAATAGGTATATGACATACTTAATAAAAGTTGGAGGGTTTTGTAAAATCTATCAGAAAAAATAATAAAATACAGGGTGTGCCGTTTAAAAAATTTGAGATTTTAAATTAAAAATAGTCGAAATGTTTAAATTTATTTTGAACATCCTGTAGCACCTAACGCTTTACATATATCTTTTTTTCATCTCTATAGAACGCTCGTATCAATTATGAGTATACCACCTTCAGAAACAATGGCGCTACTGACAATTTTCTACAAAACTGAAAACTAGTACTTTTTTTAAAAAATTTAAATGTTAGAAAAACTACTAGGTTTAAGTATATAACATTATTAATAAAAAAGTTATAAAATTTTACGCAGAATTTAAAAATAAATTAGAAAACGAGATGGTCCATCTAAAAAACATATGTTATATCGGCCATACTTTTTTAAAGTACCCTGTATACTCAAAAATAATTATAAACTGTGCACTTCAATATTCCCTAATTGTATTTAACATTTTATCGTCATTCCCGAAACAAATTAGATAATGAACTTTATTCTATCGTTGACTCATCCTGTACATTCCCTATATGTTTGGTTAATATGATGTACAGTTGCTCCAAAAGTTACTTACTTTTTTGACAGATTTTCTTTAGGTGACCATGTTGATCAAATCTCAGTTCGGCACATATTCTGTTCAACTTAGGATTGGATTTAATTAAAAGGCAACTTGATTTTTGTATTTCTACCTCCCCAAGAAACCTACAAAGGAACTGTAACATAATACTTTAAACATTACCCCCTGTAAACCATATTCACCACCTCAAAAACACCTTATCTGTTAGATGAAAAATGCGGAAATTCTTTTACCTCCTTCCTCTTCAGCGATACTGTTCAAATAAAACAGGTCAAGTGCAAGTTGGACTTGCGCAATTAATGTTCCGTACCGTGATGAAATCCTTACCTAGGTTAAGTTAATTAGACCTTGACATCTTAAGATCCAATATGTATTTTCACGATTTTTTTAGTAAATAATGTATAATAGTTATATCATCTTAGCTACCTAATAACCAATAAATCAGTTGAGCTCAATCTAGAATCCGGTAATAAAAGGGGAAAACAAATATTTACTACTCGGTACCTATTCACTGGTCGTCAAATGCTTAAAGCAGTAGCTGTTGGTCTCGGTTATATTCACCTTCACCATTTTTTCGGTCAAATATTTTTTTTTATACCAAAGAAATTATCAACCGCAATACACTCGTAATAATTTTTGCTTAATCTACACTTTATGAAGAATATTCCAGAATTTTTTCAAAATTTTCTGATCAGTACTTTTCGAGATAGGGCAGATTTTTTTAGTCATTTTTAAAAATAATACAAAGAAGAGTGTAGGCAAGTATTACATTATATATATTTTTGAACTTGTGTTTTTACAAGCTTTCATTTGACACTTTACTCGATGACCTTAGAAAACTTAAGTCAATAACTTTCAAAACTACTCGTCTCTGATTGTACCATCAGTCCCTATATTTGTGCCCAATTTCAACTTTATATGTCAAATAGTTTCGGAGAAAATCGGGTGTGACAGACGGACACCGGAGTGATTTTGTGCATATCAATACAAGTTGCGGCATCTGATTTTGGTCGGAAATTCTGACAACAATGTGATAGACCTACTGATAGATAAATGAGTAATTATGATTTTTGTAATCTGGCTCCAAGAACCTTGAAAAAGATCTACCTCAAGATATATTGAAAAACAACTCCGTATTACTCACCAACCCATTCCTTTAAGCAGGTTTAATTACGCTTAAAATTTCTTCTTTATCTTAACATTCAACACGAAGAAGTACTATTGGGATACAAAATGTGTCACCTTCTTCCGCAATACTGCTCGAAAAGTGCATGTCCCTTTCGCCTTTCAAGTGCTATATGTATATGAAAGCTCGCCGTAAGGTAAAGTAATGTATGTATTTCGCTTCGTAGAATATTACAATCATACTACAAAAATATTACATTATGAACACCAATAAATATTTTTATAATTAGAGTTCAAAAATAGATAAAATATTACACAAATATAAAAAAAAGATAAATTCTCTTCGCTATTTTACAAACGATACATATATAATAAAATTTCAAGTTAATGGAAGAGTTCGTCCACTGAATAAAAGCATTCATTTATAAAGAACCGTTTGATTTTATTTTTAAAAGTTACTCAGTTTTGTGTTTCTTTAAAGCATTTGCAAGGTTGATTTTACGTTTGCTTCTTACATTTATAAATTTGAGGTCTTTTGTCCTTCAACTTTAAGTTATTTATAATATATAAAATAAAATAATAAAGGTATAAAACCAGAAATGTCATTAACTTGTATTAAAAAAAGCCATAGGGGTGTCCTAGTTCCAGGCTTGGAACATATATTATATTCGATCTATTCGGATGCAGATGCTGCCACCCCAGTGTACTATACTCCACGTAGGGATGGCGATCTGAGATCGATTAATCGAAGAATCGATTTTTTAGTGTCAAAAAAATCTATTTTTGAATCGATCTTGAGCAAGACACCCTAAAATGGAAATTCGATTTGACTTTCAACACAACTGCGACAAAAGATACAAGAGATAGATGCAATATGTCTAACTGCAGATGTTTGAACCGACACACATAATAGCTAAATCTACATGGTTTTGACAGGTCACTACACACAAGATAAATTAATGAGCACAAATTTTGGCGTATCTGCTCTAAAAGAACCTCACAACGCTGATTATTTAAGTCAGGTAATCATTACCAGGGCAGAAAAATGGAACATTAAAATGGATAGAGTAGTAACTTTTCTTACTGATAATGGCGCTAATATGATGAAGGCTGTCGTAAATGTTACGGCAAAAACAAGCATCAAAACCATTTGACGACAGGAATGGTCTTGAGGAGGCTAAGATTTGGCTGATGATAGTGAAAGATATAACTAAGTATTTCAAGCAAAATGCAAATGCATCAGATTCTCTTCGAAATGCACAAGATAACAAAACTAAACCTTCGGCACTCATTTAATCTGTGTGCACTCGACGGAATTATGTCTACTATCAACTGGAAGGGTTTGTTCAACTGTCAGAAGTTGTAGCGCCAATATTACTTCAACACACCAAAACACCGGCAATGCTAACTGCAGGGCGGTTAGACAGTATAAAAGATCGCATAAATATTTTGAAGCCGTTAGAAACTACAACCAAAGAAATATCAGGAGCAGAATATGTGACAGCCAGCAAGATTATACCCATGTCTTACAGAAACATATAACGAAATGAAAATTCAAACGGAATTCGGTGCTAAAACAAAGATTTTAATTACTGGAGAATTAAAAAAGAGATTTGGAACTGTAGAGCAAGTCTATTTACTTTTCTGACAAATTTGCCTGTGCCAGAGCAATAGATAGAGTAAATTCATTAATTTTAAGTACAACGGCGTAACAGTTTATTCAAAGTGAAACTATAGATGAGGAAGAAGCAGGAACAAGTAACAAAGAAAAAGGCATTTAGGATTTCCACAACTTACTAGTTAAAAAACAACTCTCTGCAAATAATTTACATGTACAGGAAGGTCATGGTTTAAATGGAGAATTTAAGCACTATTTATCTCAGGCAGTTGTGCACTTGGACTGTGACCCCATATCTTTCTGGCACTATTGGGGAATCATCTGTTTCTTGTGGGCGTCTTCTTTTGGTCGCTGGGAACATCGCAAATGAAGAACGAAATCAGTAGATTAAGCAGACTTTTATTCCTCAAAAGCTTAGATATTAAATACTGGGAATTGAAAATTATATATGATTGATAAGAGTTTGCATTCTTTATTCTTTCAATGAAAAAAAAACCGGTTAAGTGCAAATTGAACTTGCGCAATTAGTGTTCCGTACGTTGATTGCTTTTAAAATAAAAAAATTTTGTTACGGAGGTATAAAATGATCAGTGACTTCACAAGACACACGCCAATTGAGTTTCCAACAAAGTTTGTTTCCAATCTTTACTGAAAACTGATGACCTTGAAATTTTTGTTTTTTTATATACCAGATAAGTTATTAAAGGTGATAATTTTCGTTCAACCTACACCCCGTGGAGAATATTCTAGAATTTTTTCAAAATTTTATGATCAGTACTTTTCGAGATAAGGGGGGGGACAGCGAAAAGTGTGCACAAGTACTATATATATATATATATATATATATATATATATATATATATATATATATATATATGTATATATGTATATATATATATATATATATATATATATATATATATATATATATATATATTACTCGTATTTTCACAAGCTTTCATGACACCACACTCGATGACCTAGTAATTTTTTTTTTTCACTTCCGATTTCATCCTTCAAAACTAACCTTTTAAGTCAAAATTTAACTTTCAAAACTACGCAGCTCTGATGAGGCCATCAATTCCTATATTATTACCAAATTTCAACTTTCCGTGATAAATAGTTTCGGAGAAAATCGGGTGTGACAGACGGACAGACACCGAAGTGATCCTACAAGTATTCTGTACGGAACACTAAAAATATTATAAAAACGATGTTTCATTGAAAATAACTTTTTTCATACTTATTGATAGTTAATTTTTTTAAAACTATAGCTGAGTAAATACAGTTAAAATAAAAACGATAGAAGATAGATTTTTTAGGATTTTTCATGTTTCCGTAAAGAACGTCTAAAAAGATCGATTTTTGAGAAATCGATCTTTTGGGTCTCGATTTTTTTGTGAATCGATTCTTCAGGATTCAATTCGAATCGATTCAAAAATCGATCTTTTTTAAAGAATAGGCATCTCTAACCCCACGTCATTACCAACTTACATGATAGGACTAAGCCTGAGTTTTAGAAAGTCCACAGAGACTGGATGTCTAATATACTGAATTAAAAAAGAACAAAAACTGAGTGTTGGAAAGATTATTTCTATATGTACTTTCCATGACAGTTTATAATCGATCTGTAATCCGAACATTTTTGGTTTACGCTGTGTAATGAATTGACTTTCAATAAATAACTTGAGTCAAGAGTGGTGTTTTTGATGATCAACAGAAGGATAGTCCGACGGAAATGAAAACTAAGTTTCTTATGATGTGGGGTTATTGAAACGAAATCTTGGCAGATAATTTGTTCACAAATGCAATACGTCTCTTATTAAAAAAAAGTTAAAATAAATATTGTTGTTTAGAAGTAAATAAATCGAGAGAAAATAATTGTTTTTACTTCTTAATTGCCATCATCAAGCCAAGAACTTCAAGAAATTTAGCGACAATCTTAATTAAAATTACTTTAGAGTTTGTTACTTTACTCACAAATACTCCTTTTATTTACTTTGTGTCTCTGTTAGTTTTGGGAAGATTAATCAGAATCGTAAAGTTCGAAATTAAATTTAAGGTTAAATTATAAAGTGTGTTTTTTATTTGTCCACTGTAACCAAGCAGTTCGTCCAAAAGGTTAAAGATTTGACAATAAAAATTTAGAAACATTTTTTACTCAATAATTTCCGTGTATATATATACTAAATTGACTGACTATACTTTCTCATACTAAAAAGTATTATCAGACATTAATCATAAAACATTCAAACATAAATCCCAGTCCTGAAATATAATATATTGAAACTCACTTTATTTTGTAACCAAAAATAAGTGAAATATTGCTTTCATTTTTTTTTTTCAGGTTACTCATAAAAACACTGCAGTCTCCTCATACCAATTTTGTTAAGATTGTATCAAAAGAATGTATCGATTGCCACCCCTTTCACCTCAGCAATATTAGTTTAAAACTTCATTTCCTTCCTTACTGCAAGTATTATACATGTACCAAATTTTTAAATAAATACAGCATGGCAAGAGACAAAGAAACCGACGAAACATATTTTTTTTCATGATTTAGAGGCTCTCAGAGTGATTTTTTACAAGAAATTTTGTTGACGATGGAAGTAAAAAATGTTAAAAAAATTAGTTACCTTTTAAAAAATTATCGTAATAAATATGGCGAGAAGAGGACGGGCTTCAAAAATATTTATATTCTAAACCTGATTCCTTTCCTAAAACTATTTCTGTGAAAATTGAAAATAATGAAAAATAACACATCTTTTTAACATTCTCGGCTTTAAGAACCTTAAACAGGACTTATAGCGTGAATACTGTTTAGCATTAGCAAACCCTCTAACTTTCTTCCCTACCTCATTAATTTCATATATATTTGACTATAAAAAATTGTAAATAATGAAAACATAATACAGTTTTCAGATCGCTTTATTCTAAGAAGCCTTATAAAAAAATATATATGAAAAGACGTTTCTAATACCCTCCCCCATCGCTTATGCATTTAACTATAAATAATTAGGATTTAAATATGTTCAATATGTTAACCTTTTCACCCACTTCTCTAAAGCGATATCGCCCAGAAATTTTAAGTTTCATTATTGTCCCAGAATTCATACTAAATTTGAAATGGATAACTTGTTACGTTGGAGAGATATCAAGCCTAGAGACAGACAGACCAACCGAAATACAGGATTTTGTTTGCTTGCTCTAGGGACGATGAAACATAAAGAAATGCAAAAATATATAATACAATACTTCTCTTTAGCAAGAGAAGTAAATAGCTTTTAAAATAAAAATTTTTGTTACGGAGGTATAAATGATCTTGACAAAACATACCCCAAATGAGTTTTTCAAGTTTTTTCCCGAACTTTACCGGAAACTGATGACCTTGAAATTTTTATTTTTTCTTTATATACCAGACAAATTATTAAAG
>CM032449.1:52370845-52395845 GCA_019049505.1 Pachyrhynchus sulphureomaculatus | reverse complement strand
TGAAAAAAGCAGCTCCATTGGCAAGCCAGATGATATCCAGGGCTTTTTGTGATAATCCATATCGACTACTTGAAAAAGGGAACAATTATCTTAGAAGAATATTACTTTGGATTATTGCAGCCCTCTGGACAAGCAAATTAGGAAAAAACGTCCTCAAAGAAAATCATTTTTCAACACAAGTTACCGTTATAAAACTCAACACTTACAATGGTGAAATTGCATATCCGAGACGAAATTCTTATCCAATGCTCAAGTAATAAGTACTGTTAAAGACTGTGTTTCTAGTTCAGATAAAATTATTATTCTAACGGACTGAAGAGTTCTGGGCAAAGCTGTGTAAATGGTGAAAACAGTCGTGTTTAGTTAAAGGAGGAATATATGTTTATTATTTGACTAAAAAAAAATTTTCTTGAAGGTAGGTCAAAAAATATTCAATCTCAATTAAATGTTAAATGAAAAACTGTAAAGCAATTTTGGAGAGTCTTTTTTCAAGTTGAAACTTTTTTCTGTTAATATAAAAAAATATGACTTCGTATATATAAGGTGGAACTAGAGAACTTCCTTTTTTTGGATATTTTTAATTACTACATGAAAAGTATTAAATATCGTCTAATAACTTTTTTTGTGTGGTATGTAGAAGTAACTCCTAGTTACATGAATTTATCAACTGTCTTCCTGTTATTGACGTTACGATACCATCCGGACCAGGAATCCAATCTACAGCTTTGCAGAGACTGCACACTAAATTCTTCATTCACTTTAAACGCTCGAACAACGGCTACTCATGCAAATATCCGTAGATAGCAAGAAGTCTTGGAATTTGACAAAGATCTGGAAGAAATTCTATCTTAAGGTGACGGTAACCAAGTAAAATATAACGCTAAAAAAAGCAGGCGGCAGTTTTTTCTTGAAAAAAATTAATGTTGCTGAACAGACATAGTTATGTCATGGCACTCCATTCCTCTAGCATCTTCACTCAATTTGTTGAGCGTTAACTTGGCAGCAAATGTACCTTGGCATGAACATGTTGCAAGTATAAAAAAGATAGCTTCTCAAAGGCTGGGAATATTATTGCGAACTAGAAAGCTTTACACGCCCTAACTGCTAACTGCTAATTCTGTACAAAGCACCAATTCTAACCAACGATGGAATACTGCCCTGCTCGCAAACATACACCACATTTGTTGGATTCTATTCAGAAGAGAGTTATACGCCTGACTGGAAACCCAGAATTGACCAGTAATCCTTAGAACATCGAAGAATGGTTGGCGACTTGAGTCTATTCTACAAGTATTCGATGAACTTAGAACGTTTAATTTCTCCTAAAGCGGTGCATGCTAGAAATACAAGGTGCGATAATACTTCACATCCATATGAAATTCTGCTTGTCGCTCCTCGTTTACTTTTTGGAACCCAGGAATATGTTTTTCATTGAGTACAATTTACAGCAATTTAAAACCGAGGTCTAATAGCTATTACCGCACACGCGATGTTCCTGTAGCGCTTTAGTAATTTCCCTGTAGCTTAACTGTGAATGTAATAAATTAACGAATATATATATATATATATATATATATATATATATATATATATATATATATATATATATATATATTTATGTGTGTGTGTGTGTGTGTGTGTGTGTGTTTCGGAGCACCTCCTCCTATGAAATCAATGTTCATAGATATTTGGATGCAATTTTTCCTAATCGATGGATAGGCAGAAGAGGTGCTGTAGAATGGCTTGCAGGGAGTCCCGACCTTACGCCACTCGATTTTTTTTTATGGGGTCATTTGAAAACCAAAGTTTAGCAAGGTCGACCTGAAACTGTAGAAGATTTACAACAAAGAGTTCAATATGAAGCACAGATTACCTCGGATTTTCTGCAAAACTCTGTTCAGGTTGTTTATGACAGAGTAGGTTATTCTCTCGCCATTAACGGTAGACATTTTGAGCAATTATTACCTTAAAAATAAACCTAGAGTATTTTTTAATAATTTTTTTGTCTTTTTTTATTTTAAATTTCAAATGACAATAATTCCAAAACAGTTCAATTTAGATATATGGTATATTAGACAAATAATATTTAGAATTTTTAGTAGTACCTCAAAAATAAAATAATATACAAGGCTTTCCATTAAAAAAAAATGTTCGCGTAATTTCTTCGAAACGACATTTCAAAACATTTTATTGTTCACATCGGCATGTGCGCAGTATACCATAAAAGCCTATAACTTTTATTTAAATATTTTTTTGATACACTGATTAATAAATGTTGTGAAATCATTTTTCCATACATATGGGGCACCCTGTATATATATAAAATATATATATATATATATATATATATATATATATATATATATATATATATATATATATATACTCGTATACTCTCGGAAGCTCTCACCTTCAAGTTCCAAGGAGCGATGCCGGCGGTAGCAAAAATACTGGTAGGGCCACCCTTGCCGGTAAGGTTTTGATGGAGGAAGTAAAGCTAAGACAGTCTGCAACTGCAGCATCTGTTCCTAGAACACAAACTCGCCAACCAGTCTGGCAAGCGTGTAGAGAAAAATCCAACCCCCTCCCCTATGGATAAACATAGGAATGAACGGCCCTTAGTCCGCAGAAATCCTGAAACCCGCGATTACGTCAGTAATCGATGTGGAGAAGGGACAAAAGGTGCTAAGAATACCAGCGTGAGGAAAGACTAGCAAAGAAAAACGAAACTGGTAATAATGACACACAACATAAGGACGATGAGTACTAATGATAAGGTGGAAGAATTGGAAGAGGAGTGAAACAGATGAAATGGGACATAATAGGTCTGAGTGAGATTAAAAGAAGGGGAGAACAACAGAGATAGAAATTGAGGAAGAGAACATTGGAGGACTAGGTTTTATAATAAACAGAAAAATAGCTCCAAACATAATAACGTATAACGCAATATCAAATAAGGTAGCCTATGTTGTACAGGAGATAACAAAATACTGTAAAATAAAAATAGTTCCAGTGTATGCTCCAACAACATCTTGATGATGATTCAGTAGAAGATTTCTACGAAAAAATAAGAAGTGCCACCGAAAGGGATTGTTGTGATTTTACACTGCTGATAGGGGAATTTAACGCCAAGATAGGCGGTCAGGTTGACGCAAGTGAAAATAAAATATGTAAATTCGGTTTAGGTACAAGGAATGAACGACCACGTTGTTAATGAACGTCTTAGAACAACAGCAATTATTCGCTATGAACACCTTTTACTACAAAAAGTCACATAGAAAATGGACATGGGTAAGTCCAAATGGAGTGGTAAAAATTGAAATAGACTACATATCATCATCAGATAAAAATATAGGGATGGATAAACACGGGAAGTGACCACAGAATAGTCTGAGGAAGAATAGAAATAAACAAACGCATAGAAAGGAAAAATTTCATAACAAGAAAGAAACCAAAAATTGATACACATATCTTAAAAGTATAGAAAGCGGAATATCAAAATGAAATAAGAAAGGGATTAACTAGCTTGATAACAAAAACATAAACGAAAATAATGAAATACTGACGTATGTCTTGGTGAAAACAGGAGAGCAAATACCCAGAAAGAAGAGCAACAAAACAAAAATATGGAGCATAAAAAGCAAAAAACTGTTTGAAGAAAGATGTAAACTGCTAGCCTTGGGAAAGAGAGATACTATTCAGTTTGTAGAAACTAACCAAACTCTTAAAAAATCCATTAAAGAAGATAAACGACAACAGTTAGAGACAAAGATAGAAAAAATTGTAGAACAGAACAAAAACGTGAAAGCACTCCGACAAAGCCTAGGAAAGACTATAGTACAACTTAAAGGATGAAAATGAAGAAGGTGTGAAAGATCGAGGAAAAATAACACACATGATTCAAACATACTATCAAAACCTGTATGTACAAAAAAACTGCTCACCAAATGAACTCAAAGGACGTCGAAACAGAAACATAATCAGTATAAACTCAGAAGAAATATCAGAGATAACAGATAAAGAAATATTAACAACACCAAAAACTATGAAAAACAATAAAACAACATGACCTGACGGAATATTAACAGAATTAATGTAAGAAGGAGGAGACTTGGTGGTACTGGTGGTACTGGTGCTGAAAAGAGAAGATACCAGAATATTGGAACACAGCTTCAACAATTTTTCTTGTTAAAAAAGGTGATAAGACTGAGTTAGACCATTAGCGTCCAATATCATTACTTTCACAAATATACAAATTGTTTACCAAAATAATAATTAATAGATTGAAAAACAAGTTGGAATTAAACCAAACGGTAGAACAGGCTGACCTTAGGAAGAGTTTTAGTAGTTGTGATCATCTCTTAATTATCAGAACAGAAGAATTAATAGAAAAAGCAACAGAATATAACTTAAAGTTGTACCTGGTATTTATAGATTATCCAAAGGCTTTTGATAGTATCGAGAGCTGGGCCATCGAAAAAGCCTTATATAACAGCAGGATAGACTATAGGTATATTCAGCTCATAAGAACAATTTACAACAAGGCTCAAATGATAGTGAAAACGGATAGTAAAACAAATCCAATACCTATCGAACGCGGAGTAAAACAGGGAGATTCTATGAGCCCAAAGTTATTTATAATAGTATTAGAAAAAGTTTTCAAGGAACTCGAATGGGAAGAAAGGGGGATCAGTATAAATGGACAAAAGTTAAGTCATCTGCGTTACGCTGATGATGTAGTGTTAATATCAGATAATTTTGATGACATACAGGAAATGATTACTGAACTACAAAACAAATCAAAGAGGGTAGGACTACTGCTGAATAAAGATAAGACAAAGGCTATGACAAACGAAGACAGTCCTCGAGGCTTGAGAATAGAGAGCAGAAAATTTAAATACGTAGATGAATACATCTACCTAGGGCAAGTAATAAAGTGTGGAAAAACAAATCAAACAGCAGAAGTGCAGAGAAGAATCAGATTGGTATGTACATCATTTGGCAAACAAAAGAAAATACTAACCAACAAAAGAATTCCTCTGAAACTAAGAAAGATGGTATTCGATCAATGCATTCTATCGGTTCTCACCTAAGGCAAAGACAAATCCTTCCTCAAGAAAGGTATAGAAATATTATAAAAGCGTTGGACACATTGTATCGCTCTTGAAGGAGATTATATTGATGAATAAAGTCAAATTTTGCAAAAAAAAATATGTTATAAGTAACTAAACCAAAAACTTTTCAACCTACATAATATATATATATATATATATATATATATATATATATATATATATATATATATAAGGGGTGGGCCATTTAAAAGTTTAAATTTAAAAATGCAATAAAACAAAAACGGTTTGAAATTTTGCCAAATTTATTTTTTTGTTGTGTGAGTACAATTGTTCCGGTTAGAGATGGAATATTATTTCATTCATATGGCTGCCGCGGCTGGCCTCACAGTACCCCATTCGATCGGACCTATTTTCGAGCACTTTTTCGAGTGTATGGGGTCGTATCTCGGCAATGGCATCACGAATGTTGGCCTTCAAATGCTCAATTGTCTCTGGTTTGTCGGCATAACACTTGTCTTTAACGGCGCCCCACAGAAAATAGTCCAACGGTGTCAAATCGCAGCTTCTTGGCGGCCAATTGACATCACCATTTCGGCTAATTAAACGGCCATCAAACGTTTGACGCAATAAATCGATTGTGGCATGAGATGTGTGGCAAGTTGCACCATCGTGTTGAAACCAAACATCGTTCACATCAATACCATGAAGAGCGGGCACAAAAAAATCGGTTATCATGGTGCGATAGGTGTCTCCATTGACCGTAATGGTTGCGCCGTCCACAGCTTCGATATTTTCGGGTGTACGCACTGTACGAACACGCTCACGTCTTGGCGCATCAACAATGAAACCAGTTTCACGAACTTTAGCAATAAACTTGCGTATACCGGGCACTGTTGGTCCTTCTCTGCGACCAAATTTTGTACGACATTTCCGTGCAATTTCCGACCAATTGTCTTTGTTTTGGAAATAAATTTCCAATAAATCCCAACGTTGCTCAAGCGTAAATCGATTCATTTCGTTCAGTGGAGATAATATACTGAATTTTGTGACAGAATAGAATGACATAAGTATTGCCAGATTCGAAATAACCGGTGGTTCAAATTTAAACCGATAAATGGTCCACCCTTTATATACATAAATACATACATTTTTGTATCTTACTCCTGTAGTTTGTGAGCACAGTAATGAGAATACCAATTTTTATTCTCTTCTTTGTCGATACTAGTTCGGCTAATCGCGCATCCTGAAATGGCACGAGATATGGAAGAGTAGCAAATAATTGTCGGAATATGAACTATGATAAACTTTAGTCGTTAATAGTTAAATTAAAGTTTCTTTCATATTATTATTATATTCTTGATTATAACGTTGTTTTGCCACGCTGCCTGAACCTAAGAATACAAGTTGATATGTACGATTAGCGACAAAAGATTAAAAATGGAATGGTTTGAGTGTGTATAAAGTGACAAAGGTAACTTTGGCTAAATTTAGACACCATTTTTTTGGAAAGCGTGCCATTATCATCATATTTGAGTTCACTAGGGATTTCTTTAGAAGAAAAGAAACAATTTGTCTATTGAAATGACAAAGGTTGATGATTGGTCTTCGTTCGACACTACCAATAGGAATGAATATTTTATTTAAAATTATTTCAAAACGAAATTCTAATTTACAAGCTTTAAAGCCTGCAGTCCTGATTTTTCCAAATTCTGAATTTTCTACAATAGTGGCCTTTCTTCGCCCAAAATTTTGTCAAGATCAGTGTAGCAGTTTTTATGTGATGTACCAGTAGCTTTTTGAAAAAATCGTCAAAATTCAAACACAGCTATTATTATTTTATCGTATGTATGGATAAGAAAAAAAAAATTTTTTCTTTTCAATAAATAAATCCGTATTAGCAAAGTGTCCAATATTGCCAGACTTTGACCTACTATTTTAATCAATCTTAATGATTGTGAGCATCGTTTTCATTTCAAAGAGATACATATACTTTCGTAAAGATAATATTGAAGTACTTACAAAAACTTACAAAAAAAGAAAAACTATTCTCCTTATTACTATTTTGTCGGCTTCATAGTTAACAATGATACAGTGGCCAATTTAGAGGTTAGGCCATTTTTAAATAAAGTAAAACTTTGAAATTAGCTTTTTTAAAAAAAAAATAGAAAATGAGAGCGTATTTGTACCTCAGAGAAAAAGAATCGTTTGAACCTGCTCTATAAATCCAAGAAAAATGTAAATAAGTACTTTTTAAACGGCAGAAATTCAATATCTTCTAACAAATTATCCTAAATCAAATATCGGCTCTCATAGTATAATTAGATTCATTTATATTCAGCATGTTCGAACTTTATCAATTTATGATATCGAATTTTGATGGTAAACCAAATATTAACTAGCACTGTTAATAGTCTAGATAATGATACCTTACAGGAAATTTTGCTTTAACAAATTCAACTGGAATGTGTAACAAATGGTGTTATGTCGTAGCAGTATTTTAATATAGACACAGTAATTGTAGATTTTGTGTTCGTGACATCTGGTGAAAAAGGGATACAATGAGCCGGAAATACTATATTAGTGTGATATAGTGGCCGGGAATTTTAAAAAGATAATTTTGCTAGTTGTGATGTGTCTTGAGTCATAGCAATATTTAATTGAATTGCTACTAACGAATACTGCACTTTCTGCAATAGTGAAATTATTTTATCCGGAGAAAATCCGTTTTTGTATTTTGGTTCATAAGGTTCAAAAAAAAAAAAAATTACAATAAATGATAATCCGGGAAATGAATCAATATATGTAACATTGTAACAACTTGTTTTATTCATGTCTCCACAATGAAATAATAAAGAACAAAAAAGTAAAACTATTCTTTCGTATATCAAAGTATTTACTTTATTTAGACTCCTAGAGCCTTGAGCCGGAACTAACAGGTTATTTTTAGTGCTGTTCCTAACCTTACAAGAGTAAAAAGTTAAAGAAGGAACCAAAATCTAATCTAACTCTACCGACTGGTAATTATATTAGTCCAGGTTAGCCAAATATAATTTTCCTTTTTAAAAGATTTCTTAGCTATTCGTAAATTAATCTCTTCCATGTAGTACAGAGCTCTCCTTAGAGAGAGACTTGGCTACTACAGATTACTCCTTGCTGACTAAATTAGATTTTATACCCTTTTTAGTGTTCCGTACGGAACTCTCATAAGATCACTTCGGTGTCTGCCTGTCCGTCTGTCACGCCCGATTTTCTCCGAAACTATTTGACGTAGAAAGTTGAAATTTAGTACTAATATAGAAATTGATGGCCTCATCAGAGCCATGTAGTTTTGGAATTTAAATTTTGATTTAGGGAGTTAGTTTTGGGGAGTGAAATCGGAAGCGAAAAAAAAAATTTTTTTACTAGGTCATCGAGTGAGGTGTCAAATGAAAGTTTGCAAAAATATATATAATATCTTACATGCGCACACTTGTCTTTGTATTATTTTGAAAATATCGCGAAAAATCGCTGTTCCCCCCTGTATCTCGAAAAGCACTGATCCAAAAATTTTGAAAAAATTCTGGAATATTCTCCACGGGGTGTAGATTGAACGAAAATTATCAAAAAATTCAAGGTCATCAGTTTTCAGTAAAGATCGGAAACAAATTTTGTTGAAAACTAATTTGGGGTGTGTTTTGTGAAGTTACTGATCATTTTATACCTCAGTAATAAACATTTTTATTTCAGAAGCAATCAACGTACGGAACCCTAATTGCGCAAGATCAACTTGCACTTGACCGGTTTTTATTTGAAATTGAAGAGGGAACCAAAATCTATTCTAACTCTACCGGCTAGTGAGTTATGATAGCCCAGATTCGCCAAATATAATTTTCGTTTTTAAAAGATTTGTTAGCTGTACATAAGCTAATCTCTTCTATTTAGTACAGAGTTTAATTTAAACAGAGACTTGGCTACAACAGATTACTCCCTACTGGCTAAATGAGATTTCATACCCTTTTTTAAAGTTTTTACTCTTGTAGGGTTAAGAACAAAATATATTTTTCGTTTAAGGGCCGACAGCATCTAGTTACTATATTCTCTTTCATTGGGTGCCATGCACTATGCCACAGAACGGCACTTATCCATTCCAGTCCTCATCGCTTTTCACAATGCAGCGGCTAGTATTACCTAACTCCTTACTTCCGATGCTTATCCACGAATGTTATTTTCGACCTTACCCGCGTCGTCCATCTTTGCTCTTTCTCTTAATATAAGCCCTTATTTCGTCTATTGGTAATATTTATAACTTCCCTTTTCACACTCTCTTCAGAAGTAGTCCGGCGAAGCATCCATTGTTCAAAGGCTTTTTAATTCAGCTTATCATCCTAGCGTTAAGCAACTAGGTTTCAACTCCATATAACAAAACTGGCCACATATAGCACCTCGTAGCTGGTTGTGTAGCAGATTTCCATAAGGGAGGCGATTATTGTGTTTATTGGCGACTAATTGTGCATAGCCCATTCTCCCCGTCGCACATTGGGACTAAAACCCGAAAAGGTGGCCAAAATATTCGAATTATATGAAAATGTGACATAGAAAATGTAAATAACAAAATGGCGGCTCCAATAAGGCGGATAAAATTAATAAAAATTTTCATATTTTCTCACTCTTCGAGGTTGTTGATGAAGAATCTGAAATTAAAAATGTGAAAAACAAAATGGCGGATCCGACATGCGGACAAAAATGATAATTTTTGTCATATTTTCATGAAATTTCGACTATAGGGCTTTTCAATGTCGCTGATAAGGATCTGAAATTAAAAATGTGAAAAACAAAATGTTTCAGTTAACTAGTGTTAAATGAAAATTAACACCGATTTGAGTATTATGTATTATAAAGATAGATATAACATTATTCATACTTTTTTACATAAAAATTTATTTTAAAAAAATGTGCAAGTGCGGGCAGCTGATTTTGCTTCTATATTATTAAAAAATAGTTAGAAAACACGATAAAATTGGTTTGACAGTGGAAAGTCGTGGGACTTTTAACTTATGTATATTTTAATTTTGATGTTTGAAACAAGTGATATTTTAAACGTTACAATAATTAAATGATAATCAAATTTTATTCTAATCAATTTATATCGTTTAAATGTACTCACTTTTATTCGGAGAATCCATTTCACGAAATTAAATTAACTTGAAATACAAAACATTTGAGCGCACTTGAATCTGTCTAACTCAAACAGAACAAGCTCAGAATCTGGCCTGCTCGACGCTCTAACAGTAATAGGTGCCAAGAGCCACGTGTGCACACTTGATCATTATAATCGGTTGTTTCGAATAGCGTAGGTACCAACCCATATACCTAAAGCCTAAAAAGTCTCTCAATAGAACATTTATTTTAGGGACTTATGGCCACCTTTTCGGCATTCGGTCCCAATGTGGCGTCGCTTTTCCCACACAGTCCGTCGACAATTTAAATTTTGAGACTCTCTCAATAATTTCTCCGTAGATATTGAGAAGAGTATTACCGTGTTGTCTACTATAAAACTAATAAAAATAAATGCACTGATATAAAGAAAGAATAGCCTTTTTTAACTTATTGCTCTATAAATAACATGTGTTTTTATAGAATACAGTTATATATATATATATATATATATATATATATATATATATATATATATATATATATATATATTATGCCTACTAATAGTCATACTATTTTCTCTATAAGCAACAAATTTACGAAGACAATATGGTTGATTAAAAAGCCTGATAATGAATGAATGAAATATTTAGCGTATGAAATTATTGATCCTGGATAATAGACGAATACCATTCATAAAATTCATAAAGATATCTGCTTCTCCTGGAACAGGTAATAGGACCGTCCCGTCTCTGCAAGAAAAGAAACACGCTAAGAACGTCTCAATACAATTTGATATTACTCACGGCACTTCATGCACGTTACACCAACTCGGCTGGGAGATATTGCTATATCCCCTATAATTCCCAGAACTCGCTCTGAATAATTTCAACTTATTTGGAACCCTAAAAGAGGAAATTAACATTACAGCACTAACGATGAAGTAAAGCGGGGTGTTCTATGATGGTTTAAGAGTGCTGACAAATCCTTCTATGTCGAAGTTTTCAAGTCTATAAATGTAGCAGGGGAATATCTAGACAAATAAATACAGACATATTATTTTATAAGCTCAAAAATCCTGGTTTAAACTCAGGGCCCCTGAATGATATAAAAGACATAATATACTAGAAACATTTCTTTGAATCGTTTGGTTTCCTTGAATAAACATGACATTATACTTAAGATTTATATATAAAATCCGCTGAACTTGTAGCATTGCACGAAACTTTAATAAATTTTTCGTCAACTTTGTCTGAAGGCATGTCTACCGTCTCTGTACTTACCAACCTGTGACGTTATGGTTCATGTATACTTACCTGAAAAGAAAAGAAATAAATTTCAATTGAATAATTTATAAGTATACATTAACAATAATAAAATAAGGTAAAGAGGTAAGCAAGAACTTCAATGAACCTTACGATTATGGCACGCTTTTTGGTGCACTAAACTAAGAGAGATGAAAATAGCATATCACGAATTTGATTAAAAATGCGCAAACTTATGAAGTTATTAAAATATACATCTTTAGTATTCGATGCCAAAATTAAAGAAGCAGAAAAATTTTGAAATCAATTCTCTGTCTGTCTACCTTCCTGTGCGTCATAGACATTTTGGTCGGAGATGTTTCATGCATTGAGCTAAAATTTTAACACTTAGAGAGCTAACGAAGATAAACAAACTATTTTCTATTGTTTAAAAACCCGTCATATGGAGTTTCTATATGAATATATACTGAAAAATATTCCTTCTATTTTGATTGGAGTTTAAAATAAATTTAAGCTTTATAACCATGTGTATGTCAGCAGTTCATAATCTGGTAGTTTCTAATTAATGGAATATTTATGTTTTAAATGCAAGGGATGGAAGGAGACTTTAATAGTTCCCATACGCAAAAAGAAAATGAATTCGAATGTGAAAATAAATGGCGTCCTCAGCACTTAAAGTATGGAATACACAAAAATAGTAGAAGGAAGGTTTAGAAAATTTGCGGAACATAAAATAGGCGAAGAACAGGCAGCATTTAGAGAAGGGAGACGAACAGCGGATAATATCCTCGTAATAATAAACCTGATAGAAAAAAAGAACGAGGCTAACGAACAATTGTTTATTGCGTTCGTAGACTTGAAAGCAGCGTTCGACACGGTGGAGAGGTCAGTAATATGGAGAATATTAGATGAGATAGGATTCCCAAGGAAAATGATTAGAATAGTTAAAAGCATTTACAATACAATCTACGGCAAGGTAATACTGAATGGGAAAAGATCTGGAAAATTTGAGAAGAGAAAAGAAATAAAACAAGGAGACAGTCTTAGCCCACTATTATTTATATTAGTAATAGACAAAATATTGAAAAATAAAAGAAAAGGAACAACAAGACTCCAGACAACCATAGGATAGAGGTAGATGCTGCCGATCCAACTCGATGGAATGTTATACGTAGATGATATAGTGCTGATCGCGGATATAAAGGGAAAAATGAAGACACTGATCGACATTTGGAGGGAAGAGATAGAAAAAATGAAGATGGAGGTTAATGCAGGAAAAACTAAATATATGATAATAAATTAGAGAACACCAAAGGATGCGGAGGGGATAAAATGCAAGGGACAACAAATAGAACGAATAACAACATATGGATACCTAGGAGTTTTGATATCAGATGATGGGAAAATAGATCTAGAGATAGCAAACAGAGTAAGGAAAACCATAAAAATATACTATGCTCTGAATAATACAATATTTGGAAAAAAAAGAGATCGAAAGAAAAGTAAAACTACAGATATACAATAAACTAGTAGTACCAACGCTATTTTACGGATGTGAGTCCTGGGTGAGTGTAGACAAACACGAGAGTGCAGTGACAGCAGCAGAGATGAAACAACTGAAAAAATAGCCGGAAGGACAAGGATGGATATAATAAGAAATGGGGACATCATGCAGAAACTAAATCAAGAAGACATAGAAGGGAACAAAAACAATAGAATATTGAACTGGTTTGGACACGTAATAAGAATGGACAACAACAGATTGGCGAAAAAAGCAATGGAAGCAAGGTCGGGAGGGAGGAAGAGGAGAGGGAGACAGAGAAAGACACGGATACAACAAGTGGAGGAGATAGGAAGGCAAAAGGGAAAACACTAAATGAAATGAAGATGCTGGCGGGTGACCGAAAAAACTGGAAGAGATGGGCGGAAGAATGCACAAGGAAAGTCCGACGGCTTAATGGGCAAAAGGAATAGAGGAAGAAAAAGAAGAAATGTGTGGTGTGCAACATTCATTACCAGAGTTTAAGGCAAAGAAATTTTTGAGTTGTCTGATTAATACGAGGGTGACTGACGTCACACAAAAAAGTAGTTGATTGCCAAATTACTGTCACTATTATAAGTACTTTAACGAAGTTTTAAACGAATTTTCCTTCATATCTTAATAGAAAACATTCTTCTACTTCGCGCCTCTTAGGATCACTAGAAAATAAACAGGGGCTGCGAATGTTAAACAAAATGATTTTTATTGCCATCACCTTTTTTTTTTAAATATAGAAAATTTGTCTCCATTCCAACAAAAAATAAGCTACAGAGATATTACGATAAAGTTACGCAACATGATACTTTGCATTCAGACTGCAATGTAGAGATGCAGCATATTGTAATAAAACAAAGTTTTTAGATTTTACTAGAAGTTAGTGGCTCCGTTGTATGGTTGCTAACGTATCAAGCGTAATAGCTCTATGAGTATGTTGGGAATGTGGAATCTTTGGCACAATGACACTACTCAGTATATATCACCGCTACACCAAACACTTTATTTTTGCACTCGACGCGCATTTCGCTAACCATATTTGCTTCATCAGAAGGTTGCGATGATTGACTCAGTAGTAGTCAATTATCGCTCCTTATGACGCTAACATGGTTAGCTAAACGCTCGTCGAGTGCAAAAATAAAGTGTTTTGTGTAGTGGTAATATATACTGAGTAGCCCTATGAGTTACACAAAAAATGGCTCTGTAGTTTAGTAAGTTTAACGCAAAAATGTTTGGTTAATTTTTTCACACCTCTCTCCAAAAATTCAAAAAAGTCAAAATCGTTCGTTCAGCTTTTTAAATGTTTGTATTTATAATTCAAAATTGTGAAATGAAACGAGCAGCTTAAATCAATATAAACAAGTACAGAATTTTTATGTAAATACATTATATATTCTTTCAAAAGATATGCTGCTGTTTACAAATATGATCGATCGTCGATTTTATCAAAGAAACTCAAACAATCTTTCCATGCAAAGTAAAATATTTAAAAGACGAGAGGATATATTGTACATTACTTTTTTGTGCATTCATTTGGAAAATGAACCCTATGAAATCAATTTTTTTAAACCGCAAAAGGTCTTTCCCGCAGTAATGTGGAAAACTGTTTTTTCGTATGAGTCCAACATACCATAGTTCTAGTTATCCAAGCATAGCTTTACAAAAGCAAGCTAGGTATTTAGGTCGTCTTTTTTAAAAATTATGAGAAATATTTTTTACTGTTGATACTAATACAGAGGAACACCAAAAAAGCTTCTGGCGCTGAGAGAATACCTGCCATAGTACTCAAAAAATGCACGAGAGAACTAACACCAGTTTTCTGTAGACTCTTTAACTTATCCTACAGAAACGAAATATTTTCTTCCTGCTGAAAATACGGTACACTTCAGCCAATACCCCAAAAAGGCAAGAAGGCCTTGCCAAACAACTATTGACTAGTCGCGCGGCTTTCAATAATATCGAAACTCATCAGCATCTTCTAAAATATCTTAAGGGATTGACTATTATTAGCGACCACCAATATTGCTTTCATGAACAGAGATCAACAGAAGATCTTCTAGCTTTTGGAATATCGGAATTCAACACTCGTATCTCGAGGGGTTGGAATTAATGTATCCAATGCATTTACCATGTTTGGAATGATGGATTGTTGGCTAAGCTACGGTCTTATGATATGCTTGAAAAGTTCTATTTATGGGTCTCATATTTCCCTAAAGAGCGTCTTTACGAGTGGCGGCCGACCTTCACTATCAATGCCCCAATACTGTCTCCTACTCTCTTTCTCATTTACATTAACGATCTGCTAGAGAGGACCAGGAATCCTAGATACAGCTTTGTATATGACGGTATGCTTATTTCTTTATTCACTTTAAATACTCGGGCGTCGGCTGCTCATGCAAGTATCCGCAGACAGCAAAAGTCGTAACAAAGACCTGGAAGAAATCCTAACTTAGGGTGATAGCAACCAAGTAGAATTTAACGCTACAAAAACCCAGGCAGCAGTTTTTTCTAAAAAAGTTAACGTTGCAGAACCCGACATAATTACACTCTGTTCTTCTAGCATCGTCAATCAATTTGCTGGGCATTAATTTGACAGCAAGTATATTATGGCATGAATGTAAACATAGCCAACAGGGCTTCTCAACAGGTGGGAATATTATTTCGAACCAGAAAGGTTTACACTCCACAACAACTGTTAAATCTGTACAAAATTTGATAAACGAGGGAATATTGCTCCCATATTTAAGGCTCTGCTCCCAAATATACCTGTATTTGCTGAATTCTATTTAGAAACAACTGTTCCCTTGATTGGAGATCCAGAACACCTGATTCTTTGAAACATCGAAGAACAGTTGGGGACTTGAGTGTATTCTACAAGTACGAGTATTTTCGTGGAAAGTGTTCGATGGATGTGACCCGCTTAATTCCTCCCAAAACGGTGCATCCTAGAAATAAACGTCACGCTAATACTTCACGTCCGTATGAAGTTCAGCTTGTCACTCCTCGTGCAACGTTTTTGAAGCAGTCTTTTATATAGAGAACCCCATCTCCTTGGAAAGATTTGCCTAGGACTAATTAATATTTCTAATTATTTTCATTATTAACGTGAAAAGAAATTGAAAGGGTCATTGAATCTTTTCAGTAGTATCATGAAAACTTTTCCTGGTTTTTATGATGATATTTAATATAAAACAATTTCTCTACAATAAAACATATACGGGCTGAATCGAATAAAGTAGGTGAGCAAAACGGTGATTGCATGTATGTCATAATACCCTTATATTTTAGTGTACACAAATACTGTGTACAAAGGTTTAAGATCTGATTACAGGATAACCTTAAAAGTATTGAGTTGAATATAGGGCAAGTTTTAGAAATACAAATGTTTAACTTGGCGGAAATGGAACTTATGGGACAGCAGGTAAATTGTTTTATTTACTTTTCCTACTAACAGGAAGTATTATATTCGTGAAATAATAATCGTCTGATATTCTTCTTTTTGTCAGGTCTTAGGGTTTTTAGATGACAAAAATCATATTTTTTTAACTTCCAACTTCATAATAAATAATGTTAAATATAACAAAATAATAATCTAGCCAGACATCACAAAAAAGCTTTATTTTTATTTATATAAACACACTAGAGATTTTTTTCTGTGGCATACTTAACAATTCTTTACCTGTAACATCTACATTTGAATTTTATTCTTTCATGTACGTTGGCAGAGAGCTTGTCTGATGTGATTTTAAAAGAGAAAATTGTAGTTTTTAGTCAATAAATACTTTTTTTGATTATATAAATAAGGCAACTTTCTATTTTTTATTAATATTTGACCACAAAGTAGATTCTATTCTTTAGTGTGCCATAATCAAATTAAGTGTTTATTTAGAACTGGATGTTTGCAAGGAAAATATAGTAAATCAATAAACGACCCTATTAAGTTTTTGTGGATAGGTATTACGAAAAACGTATTTTTATTTTACCTGCTTTGTATACCGCCCTCACTTGCACCTGCATTCATACTGGATCTATTTTTACCTATATATTTACTACCTGGCAACCCGGTTTGGAGCTCTTTAAGTGTTTGATAATATAGGCCTAATGACCACAGGTCCCCATTATGATTCCAAAGATACTTTTTATTATTTTTATTTTTAGTTTTACTTATACCTTACAACGTAACGGTTCTGTTTTAATTATGTGGCGTCCGTGGGAAAATTGCAATAGTGGCTATCGCAAGAGAAAAAATTTATCACTTGACGCTAAACAAATAGTGAAAAATGTTTGCGACAGCTTGGTAAAAAGAAATTTGGATAAACAAAGTGCTTTGCAAGAAACTAGCGAAGTAACAAAAACTCCAATTTCTACGATTAAGGGTATTGTAGGAAAACTATCACTCAGAAACAGGAAAAAATGGAAAGATTTTCAAATGCATCATGTAGACGATTATGAAAAAGAGGTCATCAGGAGAAAAATATATTCTATGTATGAAGAGCAGTTGATGCCGACACTAGACAAAATAAAATTAAGACTGGTGCAGGACGGGACCAATATACATTGTGGCCGATCAACCCTTCACAGAATTCTCTTAAAAATGGGACTCAAGTTCCGAAAAACCAACAAAAGGCAAGTAATGATGGAGTCACAAAGATTACGATTCTTGTGACATACTTATTTACAAGAAATTAAAAAGTATTGATTAGAGAATTGGCCAATAATTTACCTTGCCGAAACATGGTTCGATACCCATGACACTGTACAAAAAGGGTGGGTTGACAGCAGTACAAAATGTCAGAGTAACGCGCTTTCAAATAAAGGTAAACAAATAACCATTTTGCATCCTGGATCTGAAAAGAGCTGGGTTTCAAATTGTCTACTATTATCTGCAAAAAACATAAAAGATTCTAGTTTAGACTATCACGAAGAAACGACCTCAGAATTTTTAGAAAATTGGTTTCAAAATATCCTTTTGCCAAATGTTCCCGAACAGAGTGTTATTGTTATGGACAATGCAACTTACCATATTCGCCTACTAAATAAGGTTCCTAATGCAGCCAACACCAAATCGGAAATATAAGAGTATATGTTAGAAAATGACATTTATTTTGACTTTAGTTATAAAGAAAGTGATCTTTTGGAAGTTTTGAAAGACTATAAATTGAAAAAAAAAATGTTTGTGATGGTATGGCAGAGAAAATGGGACACACTGTTTTGCGGCTTCCTCCATGTTATTGTGTGTTTAATCCAATTAAACATACGAGGCTGGTTTGAAAAGTCCGTGCAAAGTCCGAGAGATGGCACCACCGGCGCGTATCGAGGTCATGTTTAGTTAGTAGCATCTTTTGAATGAAAGCACACCAAGTTTCAGCCATATTGGTCTATTTCTTTGTGTTTGGCATTCGTGTGAATCAAGGAAGTCGAGTGATTTTCAAGAAATGGACGAAAAAGAATTTCGTGTGGTGATTAAACATTACTTTATGAAAGGCAAAACGCCTCAGGAGACTAAAGAGAAGCTTGATAAACATTATGGTGACTCTGCACCTTCGATTAGAACAGTTTATAAGTGGTTTCAAAATTTTCGGACTAGCCATATGGGCACAAGTGACGCTGAACGTTCTGGACGGCCTGTGGAGGTTACGACTCCAGAAGTCATTGATCAAATCCATGATATGGTGATGGATGACAGAAAAGTTAAGGTGCGTGAGATTGCTAGTGCTGTGGGCATTTCGACTGAACGGGTACATAATATTTTGCATAAACATTTGGACATGAGAAAGCTATCCGCAAAATGGGTGCCGCGATTGCTCACGCTTGACCAAAAACGGAATCGTGTGAAGTGTTGCAAGGATGGTTTGCAGCTGTTCCAGAAGAATCCGGAGGACTTTAAGCGTCGTTTCGTCACTGTGGATGAAACATGGATAAATTACTATACTCCTGAGCCCAAAAAAACAATCTAAACAATGGGTTACCAAGGGGGAATCTGCACCAAAAAAGGCGAAGACCGTTCCTTCGGCCGGAAAGGTTATGGCGACTGTCTTTTGGGATTCGCAAGGGATAATCCGCATCGACTATCTGGAAAAGGGTAAAACTATTACAGGTGAATATTATTCATCGTTATTGGACCGTTTGAAAACCGAGATGCAAGAAAAACGTCCGCGATTGGCCCACAAGAAAGTCCTTTTCCATCACGACAACGCACCAGCACACACCTCAGCAGTTGTGGTCGCAAAATTAATGGAAATAGGATTCCAACTCGTTTCACATCCCCCCTATTCTCCAGACTTGGCACCCTCGGACTACTATTTGTTCCCCAATTTGAAAAAATGGCTGGCGGGACAAAGATTTTATTCAAACGAGGAGGTGATTGCAGACACTAATGGATATTTTGCAGACTTGGACAAATCCTATTATTCGGAAGGGATCAACAAACTAGAACATCGTTGGACGAAGTGTATAAGCCTAAAAGGAGACTGTGTCGAAAAATAAAAAAGGTTTACCCCAAACACATAAGTAGTTTTTATTTTTGCACGGACTTTTCAAACCAGCCTCGTATTTGGCGTCAAGTTAAATCAAAAATAAGAGCACAAAATGTTTCTCCTACTTTAAGCGTGTCAGTGATTGAATTAGTAAAAAAAGTTATAAATGATATACCTTGTGAAAGCTGGAAAAATTCCATTCAACACATTGTGAAAGTTGAAGAGTCATATATTTATGTAAATAACATAAAACCACTGATAATTACCTCAGCTGATTACAGTGATAGTGAAACCGAATTAGGCTTAAGTTAAAATATATTTTTTTTTATACATATGTCCCCTCTTGTAAACCCCATTCATTCAAACTGTATATTTGTACTTCTTATCCATTTGTTTTTACATGCATCTATAAATAAACATCTCCAAAAACCCTTATAATTTTATTTATTGGCATTAATGAATAAAATTCTTAAGTTCATCTCTGCAACCTATCATAAACAAAAGGTCAGAATTTTTATATTGCCCACTTAAAACGGCAAAAATTAGGATCTTATATTTTGGGACAGGCTATACAGGGTAAATTATTTTATCAATTTTTTTTATATTTATATTTATCAGCATTTCGCTAGTTTAAAATAACTCGATGTAGGATTTGTGATAGTATAGTAAATAATGTAATGAGAAAATATTTTCATGTTATCAACATACGCTGAAAAGTTCTTCCTTAGTATAATTATTTTCTTAGTTCATTATTTATATGCATACCCAAAAATATCCGCATTTTAAATTATTTTCTGAGTAATACATTTGTTACACCAATAGCCAATTAAAGTTAACCGAAGCAAAGTAAAAAACGAACAAAAGTTATTGATTAAATGTCAAAGAAGTTAAAATGAAAATAAATGGCCTGGTGTTAAATGAAAAGTTTTAAATTGAATATTTGTGGGAATTGATAGATAAAGGAAAATAAGATTACTTTTTTATTTTACGTAATTCTTCATCACATTGAAATTATTTTATAAAAAGTGCCCGTTTTTCTCTGGAGGGTGACATATCAATTTTAAATTTAATAAAAAGAAAATTGAATGGTAATGTGTTACTGTCACTACAAAATAATAAATTTATCGTGTAAGGTTTTTCTTATGAAGTTTAAACGCATCGTATATAGCTTTATTTTTGGATTCATATTATGAGCAAAATATAAATAATTAAAAATAATAAGTAAAGCAATTTACCCAGTGCTTTACTTGGAAACATTATAATGAAGTTACATAATTTTTTTAGAAAATATGCATATCGAGTTTTCCAAATTCTACATCTAAAAAAAAAATATTTTTCTTTAACAAGAAACTATGCACCTGCTCGTATTACTCCGGCCATAAAAACTTATGGCAGACATGTGGAAAATTTTTGGTTTTGCAATTTCCCACCGCCCTTGCGCCGCTATTACTTCCCCACCGTAGTAGCACGCCGAGCCGCTCAAGTTCATCCGTCATAGCTATACCACAAAAATCACACGACTGGTCCTCTCCTTCCTCTCAGACCGTACGGATTCTAGTCGACCATATCATTTCCAAATTCAAGCCCATTAGAGCCGGGGTCCACAAAGGCTTCTTCCTCTCCTCCTATTATTTAACATCTTCACCGCCGACATTCCTAATTCAGACCACACCTTCCTTATCATGTACGCCGATGACACCGCCACCATCAAGTTGACCAGGATCATAACCAGCCGCCTCCAATGCCATCCCAACGCGCTAGTTTTCTGGTTCGAACTTTGAAGAATCCAGATCAACTCAGCGGAGACCCAAGTATCAAGTAGCTGGTGGCAATGGTCAAAAAGTATCAAGTAGCTGAGCCTCCACTACGACAAGCGGCTAGTATGACCTCCGCCAAGAAAGTCAACCAACTCCTCGGCAAGCTCTACCCTCTTCTCAAGTTCGGAATATTGTCAATTCGCAACAAGTTGACAATTTACAAGATTCGAGCCAGATTGACCTACTCCAGCCCAACATGGAGCAAATGTAACGTTCCCGCAGATCTCTCCTCCAAACCGTCCAAAACAAGGCCCTCCGTAAAATTGCCAAAGCTCCATGGTTTATTCCGTAACAACCAGCTTCACCGAGACCTCCAGATGCAAACGATCCGGATATTCATGTGCAAGGTTCAGCACAAATTGCTGGACAAAGCCATGCACTACATCAACCTCACAGTCAGGACCGCCTACCGCCCCTTCCAAGCCACGCCCGACGGCGAGTTCCAAAGCCCCCGGACCTCCTACCATTGGATTAGCATAAGTTAGCCTTAATTAATTTTGGGTTTAAACCTAAGTTTATGATCATGAAATATCTTAAGTTCTCCCAATGTTCATGAAATACCGTAAGTTTAAATATCTTATTATCTCAAACATTTCTATAAACTCCTTACCTAGGCTAAGTTAGTTAGCTAACATGTATATAGCTTAAGATGCAATATGTATATTATGTTTCTATAACCAAAGCATTGCAATAATAGTAATAGCGTAAAGCTACCTGGTTAGTCAATAAATAGTAACTAGTAACTGAAACGAGCAGTACCAGTCGATCGTCCGAATTGCCAAACAGACAAGCTGCCTAAGAGGCCAGCCGATGCCGCCAAGCAGCTAACTACCTGATCCATCGTTGCTAGATTGTATCTTTTTTTTGGTATTTTTTTATTAGAGGTATCCGCTTGTAGACAAGATACCGACCACCTAAGCGGGAGAGAAAGATAGTTCCTTTCTCTCTCACACACCTGTAAATAAGATAAACTGTCTGCAAACACTATTTGATCAGCCGCCCGTCTCTGCCAGACCCGCACCTGGGGGTATATTGCTAACCCATAAAATCAGTATCCGCTTTTCAGCGAATTAACATTATATCAGTAGATAGGGTGGACTCTCTGCGGAGTTGTTTTGATCAGCAGCCCGTCTTTATCTGACGCACATCTAGAGGTATACTGTCGACCCGTGCGGCCAGGGTGCTTCTCCTTGCGGTGTAAACACTGACCCAGACGTACCGACAGACAGGCTCAGACCGACATACCTACACTTTACAAGCGTATTGAGGACCAAACCTAATTAGCCTCTCATGCGTACTAAACACCTACTGCATAAAAGCGACAACGGCGTTGGGTAGGGGAAGATGCAAAATCAATTTGCTCACAGTCCAGACAGGCTCTTCATAGAGCCACGAACTACTATCACCACTGCCTATTGTCTAAATCGCACGCTGCTAACGGCTTGCTTCTCACCGCTTTGAAATCAACTGCTACTCGCCGGAATCATCTGATCCGTCGTCATCCGACCAGTATACTTAGAAGGGCCCGATAACGTTTACCACAGGACCGAGTGTTACTGAAAACACCTAGCGTCGCGAGACCGACCAGGATAAGACATTTCAGTGCGACTGGTATTATTGCTGGGAAATATCTGGACCTGTTTGAAGAGATTCCGGTGCAACTGGGATTGTTGCTCGGAAATGTATGACGCTGTTTCAAAAAGAGTACTGACCGAGGTAGGGGTTTCTAGTCTCCTGTTCTTTTTCTTCTGTATATCCAATCCAATCTACAGCTTTGCAGATGATCCTACGCTTATTTTTTTTTTAGATTTACTTGGAACGCTAGAAGATTTGTACTCATGCAAATATCCGTAGAGAGTCATGGAACTTAACAAAGATCTGGAAGAAATCATGAGGTGGCAATAACCAAGGAAAAATAAACGGTACAAAACCTAAGCGGCAATTGTTTCAGAAAAAAGTTAACGTTGCGGAATACGACATAGTTATGTTGGGGTACTTGATTCCGCTAGCATCGTCACTCAACTTGCTGGGCATTAACTGGAAATAAATGTATCTGGGCATGAACATGTTGCATTAATAGCCAAGAGAACTTCTCAAAACCTAGTAACATTATTTCGAACTAGAAAGCTTTACACTCCACAATAACTCTTAATTATATAAAAGCTCAGATTCGACCAATAATGGAATACTGCTCCCATATTTGGGGATTTATTCCCAAAGGTACCCTGCATTTAGTGGATTTCATTTGGAAGAGAGCTGGTCGCCTGATTGAAGATCCAGAACTTACCATCAACCTTGATTCCATGGCATGTCGAAGAACGATTGGTGACTTGAGTCCATTCTAAAGTGAATATGAGGAATACACGCCACGTTAATACATTCTATTTGTATGAGGTTCAGCATGTCACTCCTCGTGCAATCATTTTCAAGCCGTCTTTTTTATGGGTAACCTCATCCCTTTGGAGTGATTTTCTCAGGAATAGGTTTTCCACATACAACATACAGCAATACAGAACCAACATGAATTACTTTTTCGGCACACACGATACTCCTCTAGCGCATTAGGGATTTCCCTGCAGCACTTGTGGTATGCTAATAAAAAAAAACAAAATATTCCACTTTTCACTACAGGATAATCGAACCTTAAAGTCGACCCTTATCATCAACGGATCCAAGGAGGATTAATGCGAAACTCTAGGCTTCTAATTCGTGCGTAATTCGAAACTATGTAAGAGTTTATATTTAGAATAAATTGAGAAAGTTCGAGGAAAGGAATTTAGGAGAATATATAATACCTAAATATAGGTTATGTAAAGGTCTTGGGCGGATTTTGATAATTCGTAAAAATTATGTCTTCGCGAAAATTTTGTCTTTTCTCTATGGGTTTAGAAGTCTATTTTTTAGTTTCGGACTTGAAGAAAACTTTCAATTGATAAGTTGCGCGCGTTTAATTGCACCTAATAGAGCATTATTTCTGGAGTAATTGGCGGATGCATCCTATTACTATGCGCGATTTTTAACTATATAGACCTCCAAAACTCCAAAAACACCATTCGTTGCTATAATTAAATCGTACATATGAAGGCGTTTTCATTACTTTAAGGATGCCTGGTGGACGCGCAAGCTTGAAAAAAAGTTGCACCACTAGTTGTAGTTATTCATGTCGAGTTTGGTTAATGTCCGAAGACCTTTAGAATGTTTTTGACAGCTGTATTTTTGACAGTTGCCCATAGGAAGGGAGGATATTTTTTTAATTATCTACCTAGATATGAAGAAAATACAGGGTTAAAAAAAATAATGTTCTAATAATTACAGTCTATACTAATATATCTGCTACAGTCGAGTTATTTCGTTCCAACCTAGAAAATTCCTTTGTTTTCTTCTCAAAAAAAAACGACGACACTACAACGGCTTCAACTCACCATTTGAGTCAAGTTCTCGGCCCTTGAGCCCTTTCTTCAAATGTTTGTCTAAAAAGAAGTAACAAGACCTTAAATTAGAGCTTGAATCCACAACTTTCGGTAATGCCTCGAACTCAGCTAGTCCTATGGACTCCTCAAGTGTCGTGCAAAAACAAGTTTTTCGTTCGTAATAAGTTCGGATCCTTTTCTCTAGTACCCTGTCACCAGGTATGAATCATTCTTTGGTAAACTTCTCCATTATTTCTACTTTGGTGTAAGAAATTTTAGGATAAATAATT
>CM032449.1:52368675-52370745 GCA_019049505.1 Pachyrhynchus sulphureomaculatus | reverse complement strand
GGCATATTTTTATACTTAAACGACTTAAAATTTTAATACCATTCTGACCTATAACGGAGGCATTTGCACCAGAGTCAAATAAAGCCGAGAAATGGGCACCTAATAGATTTATCTTTATATGCGGTCTATTATCTAAATATTTATGCACGAATAAAGGAGACATGTGACCATTTGGAGAAGCAGGAGTTTTAACTTGAGAAGGAGAATTCTTATTAGACTTAAAAAAAAAATCTGAAACTTTTTGTAACTATTTAGTCCAATCTGATCTATTGGAATATTTCTTTACTTAAGATCCTCGTTAGAATCTTTCTTTTATCCGCGACCGGACGTTCTGAGAAAGTACGACGGATTTTCAGTTCATAGTCTAATTCATATTCCAGCAGGTGATTGACTTTAAAATTGAATGCTTCCATGATAAATGTATACAATTTAAAAGAATTGTTTAAAAGGTCGTGAAAATATTTCTCCTGTGCTCCCAATAGTCAAAATAAAAAATATGTAAAGGCACTTAAAATATGTAAACTTCTTTACCAAACATTTAAAAAATCTTCAACAATTTCAAAAAAAATTTCTAAGTATCGCCTTGTATTAAAACTCTTTTATTAAATATGTTAAGAATTTCCCAACAAAAAAATCTCCAAATACCGTTTCGTGTCAGCAAGGTATTTTTAATATTCATGCAAAATATAGGTGAGAAAAAACGTACCGTTTTTTCTTCGGCTATCCGCAAAATAAACAGTGCAAAATTAAAGTCGACCAACACATCTGCTAATCTGAACTATAAAGTTAGCTTTTAAGAAAAAAGTAGGGATCTCTTATCTTAGAGTCGATTAACAAAATTCAAATATCTATACCACCATCAGATAAATTGAAATAAATAATTTTACAAATTTCCTGCTTTTGTCTTACTGCTATAGTGTAGTTTCGTTTAATAAATATTATGAGATAAAAATATCTGCAAAGTTAGAGCTTTTATTTTGTTCGAAAGCTAGTACACTGAACCCTTTAAAAAATAAAATTCCAAAAGCCCCGCGTTGACAGCGCTATTTTGTAACATTTGAACTTGCCCGCACGTTGTGGTGTCATTTTGTAACCTGCTAAACTGTCCTCAGTTTGAGGCATCTTTTTTTGTACCCTGTGAGAAGTTGTTTGTCCCACGCTTGAGCGCAATTTTGTACCGTTTGAATATTGGATGCCCCAAGCTTGAGCACAATTTCCTTGCAGCCCCGCTTTAATTTCTGATAATGAATCGAGTGAATCCTGATTTTAAAAGAACTAAAGAAATTAAACACACACTAACTCAGTTTTCCTTGGTAGAGAGATATGGGTAAGAGATAATTTTTGTACGTCTTTTTGAAATTTTTTTCTATTTTTTAAAAGGCTTCAGTTGTACAAGTTTTTTGGGCACCATTCATTTTAAAATAGAAAGGATCTAACTTCAGTTAAAAAAATGAAAAAATACTGAAGGGTTTTATGGGTATTACTAAAAAGAATTAGTCTAGTACAACTTATCCCGAAAAGAAAAATAGGTATTCAGTGAGACACTAGCTTTAATCAACAAAAAGAAAATTTATTCATGTTTTTAAAAATAAAAAGTTCTAACCTTTGCAGTTCTACAAAAAAATTCTAGCCTAACTAGTAGTTATTACATTTAAATTCTGAACTATGACTACCCCCGAAGACGAAAAATAGTGCTTTTCACTTCACTTTTTAGTCAGTTTAAATTGCTGTTAAGGCACTACTCAGGGATAGGTCTATTGAAGGATGTTTTGGTAACTTACTGTTCTTATTCCGGCTTCGATGGAATACGACCGATTTCACATTTTTCTAGTAAACACTTAGAGAGCCCACTACGGCTTTTCGTTAAGAAACTGGTGCTTTACTTAGCTCGCATGATGGTTGTTATGAGCCTTTACTGTAGCTCAGTCGAAGGAAGCCTACTTGGCGGCTCCGATGAAAATTAGCCTGGCTGCGGCTTGATGGTACTCCGCCTACTCGGCGGCTGGATGGAAATTCCTCGGCGACGGCTAGATGGAAATTAGCCAAGCTAGTCGTTTCTCGGACCCTTAA
>CM032449.1:52353675-52366175 GCA_019049505.1 Pachyrhynchus sulphureomaculatus | reverse complement strand
GTCGATGTCCGAGCGTTCAAAGTGAATGAAGAGATAAGTGTACTGTCATCTGCAAAGCTGTAGATTGGATTCTCGGTCTTTTCCAGCAGATCGTTAATATAAATGAGGAAGAGAGTAGGAGACAGTATGGAACCTTGGGGCACACCGGCGTTGATAGTGAAGGTGTTAGAAAGAAATCCGTCAACCGCCACTCGTAAAGAACGCTCTCTGAGGAAACATGAGAGCCACAAACAGAACTTTTCAGACATACCATAAGAACGTAGCTTAGCCAACAGCCCATCGTGCCAAACACGGTCAAATGCCTTGGATATGTCAAGAGCAGCCGCTCGAGATTCTCCAAAGTGTTCAATTGCGTTGTTCCAAACATGTGTTACATAAGTCAGAAGATCTCCTGTTGATCTATTTTTACGAAAGCCATATTGGTGATCATTAATAATGTTGAATCCTTCAAGATATTTTAGAAGATGCTGATTGATAGCCTTTTCCATGACTTTCGATATTATTGAGAGTAGTGCGATTGGTCGGTAGTTATTTGGCAAGGTCTTCTTGCCTTTTTTAGGTATCGGCTGAACTGTGGCACATTTCCAGCAGGAAGGAAATATTCCCTTTCTGTAGGATAGGTTGAAAAGTCTACAGAAAACTGGTGTTAGTTCCCTCGCACAGTTCTTGAGAACTATGGCAGGTATTCCGTCAGCGCCTGAAGCCTTTTTGGTGTCTAGCTTCATCAAAATACGTTTTATGATACGCTGTCTGAAGACAATATCGGGCATCCTTGACTGCACTATGGGAATAGTAGGTGGTGGTATGGTGGATTTGGTGAAATTTTGACTAACTGCCTTGGCGACCGACCAAAGGGACCTGGAATTGCCGGGACAAGCGAGAAGTTTGTTTCTAATCCGTTGATTGTGTACCTCCTTGGTTTCGTCGATAATTTCTTTGCATCTGTTCCTGGTACGAACAAAGATGTTACGATTTATGGTGTTAGGATCTTCACGCCACTGTCGGTATGCAAGATGTTTAGAAGCAACAGCTTCTTTGCATTTTAGGTCAAACCAAGGCTTGCCGTTGGAAGGGCATTTCTTCGAAAAAGGGATGTAAGCATCCATACCGGCCAAAAATAACATCGGAAACCTCCCTGGCGCAGTCAGATGGGTCGTCGGATCGAAAACAAACGTCCAACCAAGGGAAAGTTCGAAAATATTCCATGAGATCTTCCCATTTAGCAGATTTGTAGTGCCAAATCTTGCGCGGTTTGGGCGCCTCTCTGTCACTGATTGGTAGAATACTCGATGTCGAAAGCAGTTTATGGTCGGAAGAACCTAACGGTGGATTTACGCTGACCGTGTAAATCTCCGGATTGGTGGTTAAAAACAGATCAAGAAGACTGGCGAACTCTCCGTCTCGATCAGGGATCCGTGTTGGTTCATCAATAAGCTGAGTCAAGCCACAACTGATTGAAAATGATTCGGCTTCACTACCTTGTTCGTCGGTAGTATTTGAATATTTAAGCCAGTTGATGTTGTGGACATTAAAGTCGCCCAGGATGGCAATTTCGGCATTTGGATAGATATATATATATATATATATATATATATATATATATATATATATATATATATATATATATATATATTATTTATATATATTTATATATATATATATATATATATATATATATATATATATATATATATATATATATTTATATATATTTATATATATATATATATATATATATATATATATATATATATATATATATATATATATATATATATATATCTTTTACTGCAGAATCCATTTAGGGCATTAAACACAATTTTCTCTTTCAACTTTCAAATCGATTTTTCAATCTAGATATATTGTACCACGAGGTAAACAAACACACCAGGGATAATTGGCATTGGAAAAAAATTATGGACAGAACGGAGAGCCAATTTTTTTATGGATTAAAAAACAATATTCTTGTAGCAAAGAGGAATATGTTGTAGTAGAAAGAAATTCCATCGATCTTTTGGCAAAACTTTTAGAGAGCTAGAAGATAGGACTGTAATATCTGTTGGATAGCATCTATTTTTGTCCAGCAACCTAGCAGAGAAATAGGAAATGCTAGATTTTATAAACGCTGTTAAAATAAACACAATTGAAGTGTAACTACACTAGACAATAGATTAAAGACATTAGGATAAAATAAAACGTATATTTATTTTTACATATTTACGTATTAGACTTTTAAGCCAGTATAGTACCAAGTAATATTAAAATATGAAACTGTGATAGAATTAAAAGATAGAACTTCAAATAAGGCTGGCAAAGAAATAGGAAAAACAAAAGAATATCCTAAAGACTAACTATGCAGTAGCCAGGAAGATTTGGAAACCTCTTGATAAGGAAAACTGAGCCGGAATGGAAACTGCTGGTAAAAATTATGGAAGTCAAAAGACTGGCAGTAAAACCCTGTAAAGAAAAAAAACATTGTCCCAAGTATAAAAAAAGGTATAGGGCTTTTCAAGTTGATCAGATCATCAACTTGAAAATCCCGAGAACTGGCTTTTCAAGTTAATTTTACCTTATCGATATTGCAGCCTGTAGCCTGAAGTATTTGAAAGGAATGCAGTACAACTTGGTGTCGGCCTGGTTTCTGTAAAAAAAACGGTATTTTTTACAGTGAATTCCATAGTGGGTTGAAAAGAAAACAGGAACTTACCTACAAAAGAGTTTTCTAACCGACAAATTACAGAGAAAGATGCGATTGTGGTATGTAGAATCTGAAAAAACAGGTGCGTAGAATTAAGGTAAACACTCTCGAACGAAAACCATTCTCGCTCTTTAGCTGATCTGCCGACCGAAAACCGTCGCTCGTGCCAATGTTTACGAAGGATTTTCTTTGAAAATTGACTGAAAAAAAATTGGAAAAACCCATTGAAAATCAAGCAAAAATAGAAAACTTGAAAAGGTAAAACATTTATGACAAAACAGATGCATTGACTTTATAGTGGACTACAAAAAGGAAATATTATACCCTATTACGTACTATTACTCAACTCAAGATAAAAACAAATCCAGTCCTACTGAGTAGAAGCATTTTTATGAAAACCTAATGAAATTGAGGATATTATTATTTAACTTTTATTACATACTAGTAATAACCCGGTAGTGTAATATAAAAAAAGAGAAATTTTAAAAAATAAACCGTACAAAATCTAATGTTGTAAATCCATACATCGAAAATAGCACTCTCAGAAACGATCATTCTAAATAAACTCTAACAGAAGAGTAAAGTATAAAGGTGCCGTAGACCCAAATATTAGCTACAGTGATTATTGCATAATTAATATTCAGGTGTATATATCCGACTACCCCAAGATGCTACTCGAGAATGTGTAAATCACAGGTAGTTGTTGGAGTCATGATTAAGCACAAAATCGGGACTAAGTGGCAGATTATAGAGATACAAATATTAGGAGAAAGAGAGAGATATACAGAGGAAGAGAGAAAAAGAATTAGGAAACCTAACCAATTCAATTTCAAATCTCTTTATTCTTGAAAATAGTTATATTGTACTAATGTTTTACAAATGTGTTCTTAGTTTACATTGAATGTTGAACATACAATCATCTATTCTAGTCCTTTCGGCGGTTGTTATTGGCCATGAAGTAAACTCTAGTACCGTATGTTTTTTGTTTTTATTCCATTATTTCCATTACTTTCATTTCTGTATTATTTTGTGTACTTGATGTATTTTATTACATTAATGCCTATTGTTTGTTTTTATTTGCTTTTTTGTTTTTGCTGAAAACAATTATAGAAAAAAAAACTCATCTTGAGAATTGAGCATTAAGAAAATCCAACTATTTACGTTACAATTTCGTTAAGGCCGAAAATAATAATTATTAGTTTATAGTATACCTTCCAATATGTTTTTATCAATCTGCTTTAAATTCTTTAAATTTTAAAAACACGTACTCTCTACGTGTTTAAGTCTAAAGAAAACTTCTTCTAATATCTTTGATTATTTTAACAGCTGCACTAAGGTAGTGTTCGTAGTTTGATAACTTCCTTAAAACTAACAAAGTTTAAAGCAAGCGAAGTAATATGTGAACTGCATCCTTACGTTTATGTCGAGAAATTTTTCAGCTTTAACACTAAAAACAGTTTAAAATTGTTTACACAATCGGGTACGTGTTTACAACTAGCAATTTTTTCAAGATGTTAAATTTGTGTATGTTGGCCTCTTATATAACAGCAATAGCTTTGCATTTCTCTAAATAAGCTGTTACACGTCATTGATTACGACCTTAAGTAATTAAAATTTGATACTACGTGCTACAAAATTATTAAAAAAAAAAAGAGTCAATTGATATTATATGTCCTTAATTCGGTACGAGAGTAATGCATGAGCGGAAAAACAGAATTCACATTGGTTCTAATTAATTACACGATTAATTCGAACAAGTTCACCATAAAATACGTAAAATTGGTTCGAGGGGTGATAAGCTGAACCTCATACTCCACTCTGGCAGGAATTCGGAAGGTTACGTCCATAGAGAAGTTTCTATGAAATTATCTAACTAGAATAAAACTCAAGTCTTGAATTGTTTTTCGTTTTGTCAAATTAAGCTTGAAGGGGAGTTCTAAGTCTCCAATCAGGCAAACAATTCCCTTCTGAATACGATACAGTATATGTCAGGAGGCACACAATCAACGAATTAGAAACAAACCTTGTTTGCCCCAACAATAGATAATTCCATTGCAACGACAACTGTTGAGAAAGCGAACTTATTGGCTGAACTCTTTGCTTCACATTCTACTGTCGATTTCCAAGGAAAAACACCACCTACTATTCCCATATTGCAGTCAAGGATGCCCGATGTTGCCTTCAGACAGCGTATTATAAAGCGTATTTTAATGAAGCTAGACACCAAAAAGGCTTCTGGCGCTGATGGAATACCTGCCATAGTTCTCAAAAACTGTGCGAATGAACTAACACCAGTTGTCTGTAGACTTTTCAATCTAGCCTACAGAAAGGGAATATTTCCTTCCTGCTGGAAATGTGCTACAGTTCAGCCGATAACTAAAAAAGGCAAGAAGACCTTGCCAAATAACTACCGACCAGTAGCACTGCTTTCAATAATATCGAAAATCATGGAAAAGGTTATCATTCAGCATCTTCTGAACTATCTTGAACGATTCAACATTATTCGCGGTCACCAATATGTCTTTCGTAAACATGGATCAACAGGAGATCTTCTGATTTATGTAACACTTATTTAGAACAACGCAATTGAACATTTTGGAGAATCTCGAGCGGTTGCTCTTGACATATCCTAGATATTCGACCGTGTTGGGCACGATGGACTGTTGGCTAAGTTACGCTCTTGTGGTATGTCTGAAAAGTTCTGTTTGTGGCTCTCATGTTTCCTCAGATAGCTTTCCTTACGAGTAGTGGGAGATGGATTTCTTTCTAACACCTTCACTATCAACGCCGGTGTGCCCCAAGGCTCCACACTGTCTCCTACTCTCTTTCTCGTTTACATTAACTATCTACTGAAAAAGACCGGGAATCCAATCTACAGCTTTGCAGATTACAGTACGCTTATCTCTTCATTCACTTTGAACGCTAGGACATCGGCTATTCAGGCGAATATCCGCAGACAGCAGGAAGTATTTTTACTTAACAAAGACCTGGAAGAAATTTTATCTTGGGGTGACAGTAACCAAGTGGAATTTAACGCTACAGAAACCCAGGCGGCAGTGTTTTCTAAAAAAGTTAACGTTGCTGAACCCGACATAGTTATGTCGGGGCACTCCATTCCCGTAGCATCGTCACTTAATTTGTTGGGCGTTATTTTGAGAGCAAATATGTCCTGGCATAGCAAGGAGAGCTTCTCAAAAGTTGGGAATATTATTTCGAACCAGAAAGCTTTACACTCCACAACAACTGTTAATTCTTTACAAAGCTCAAATTCGACCAAACTATGGAATACTGCTCCCATGTTTGGGGCTCTGCTCCCAAACATACAATGCATTTGTTGGATTCTGTTCAGAGAAGAGCTGTTCGACTGCTTGGAGACCCGGAACTGACCGGCGGCCTTGATTCGGTGGAACATCGAAGAACGGTTGGTGACTTGAGTCTATTCTACAATTATTTTCATGGAAAGTGTTCGAAGGATGTAGCCCGCTTAATTTCTCCTAGAGTGGTGTATGTTAGAAATACACGTTGCGCTGGTGCTTCACATCCGTATGAGGTTCAGCTTGTTACTCCGCGTACAACGTTTTTCAAGCAGTCTATATGGAGAACATCATCCCTTTGGAATGACCTGCCTAAAGCTGTGTTTCCCACCGAATACAATTTACAGCGATTCAAGAACAACGCGAATCGATTTTCCGCACACGTGCCCCTCCTGGAGCGCTTTAGGGACTTCCTTGCAGCACGTGTGCTAGACCTATAAAAAAAAAAACAATTAAGGATGGAATTGAATGAACTCAGGTTAATAGTCGTCTATTAACTAATTGTTTAGTAATTCACAAGTGACTAGACCGAAAACAAGAACTAATATATTCAGAAAATATAATTTGCAATGCAATACGCTGCAGCCTGAGCGATAAGTTGTAATCTATACATTTGTATGGAGATAGCCTAGAGGCGACACACGTCTACCGTAACTTTTAAAGGGTAGTATAGTAATCAGATTTTTGATGTTATTTGAATTTAGCAAAAGTTACATAAAAATAGAATGTAAATATTTAGAGACATTAATTAACGCGGTAAAAATTTGTGGTTTTTGTTACCGTAATAACTCACATAATTGCTCACTACATGATAACGAGCCCATATGGCAGCCGATTTCGTGGTAATTTTTCCAAATTAGTATATACTTATTTCGAAGTTTCTGTTTGTAGTTTCAACTACTTTCGGTTACACTATATACCTGCAGCTGGCTTACCCAGACCTACCATGCTTTACTGATCTTTATCAACAAAATTTAAAATAAATTTATTTTCAAATATATTAACTCTAATGCCCCGTTTTAGGTGAAAGGGCAGCATTCATCATTCATTATGAGGGTCATTCTAAAAGTTCTTGGCCTGACTCAGATATGGTGCCAACATGACTATACCTATTTTATTTGCTAAATGTTATCTACTAGATGGCGAGCTGTGAAGTTTTAGACACGTGTGTTTAGTTATCTTCTTGTAGCGCTACTTCTGTAATGCCTGCAAATATATTTTAGAACTATAATTAATTAAAGAAACCTAAACTTTTTAAAATTGGTCTAAACAAGTTTGTTTTGAATTTTTTTCTATGCGTGTAACTTCCTCAAAAGTTTATTTCTAAAAAAAAAGTAACTATAAGACTTTTGAGTACGAAACAAATCTAAATTTTTACGAAATCTTTTTTACTCTTCCAGTAACATAATATTGCTAAGAATGTTTGTTTTTAACAGTTAGTGCTTAGTAATTGAGCAAAGAACCTTATGAATAATTATACTACATAATTATGTGGAGGTCTGTAACACAACCTTTTTTTTAATGTTTTTAGCTTTAAATTTTATTCCGTTATCATTACTCCATGGTAGAATTCTCTTCACTTCTTTAATATTATAATTCAAATACACAATGTGCATGTGCGTGTGTGTGTGCGCATGTTTGTGTATATAAACATTATCTAGAAACGGTAAATAGTGGCAAGGTCTAGGAAGAATGAATGATGAGACTAGTAGAATTTTCAAAAGAATCGCAATCCTTAACTTTATATCCACATATTATAGCCTCAACTTTCTTTTTAAATACTTTATTTATTAAATAGAAGTCGTTATTTGCCCCTTATGTATATCTTAATTTTTGAGAATGGATTAAGTGGATATTAATACTGAGTGGACCACAAATTAGATATAAGCTGGCCCGTTTTGTTTGGCGAGATATGGAGATCGAAGTCATTTTTGTACGTCTTTTGAAAATAGTCTCTGTAGTTGTTTAAAGCTTGATTGTACTGTTTTGGACACATTCATTTTAGACTAAAAAGAATCTAAGTTCAGCTAAAAGAATGAAAAAATACTGAAGAATTATTTGGTTGTTGATATTAAAATTGAATTGGGTACAACCTTTACGTCCTAAAAGATATAGCGGGAAATTTAGTGAAACGCTACATTTAAATAAAGAAGTATATTAACAAAATAAAAATTCTTACTTTTATTACTCTCTTAAAATTACTTCGACTAAATAAATAACCTTTTATACTAGAAGAGTGTACACATTTGCAGAGACTCTCTTTAAAACACACGATATAAAAGTTTGTAAAATCGGCTTCGGGATTACACCTGTTACGTGGTCGTTGGAAACACACGTTGTAGACAGGAAGTGAGATATTTAAACTGGCGTATTGCTTAGCTTCTACTCGTGGGTTTTCCATAAACTCCTTGGCCTCTTCTGGTGAGATTTTCATAAAAATATTGCCTCACTTACTACCATCCCATTCTCATTTGGGTAACCAATCACTTTTTGACCCGATATGCCTTAAGATGAGTAGAATATTTTTAGAACGGAAAAAACGCCTCAGACTTGAAGTTAGAAACGGCACCCACTCGGTGATAAAAAAAGCGCCTCACTACATGATGGGGGACAGTGCCCCTACGGCATCACGGAAGAAAAGGCCGTTACTACATCACGGGGGAAAAAGCCATTACTGCATCACTGAGGAAAAAAAACCCTTAGAAATTCGAAATGGCCGTTTATATATCTTTGCCCCTTCTTGGTTCACTTCCGGAACGCAAAATCATACGCATTCAATGCAAACTAAATAAGTTAGGTCGGCAACGCGCGTTACACTACTGGTTGAGTTACACTACTCAATCAAATATAAAAAACGTAATAAAATATAAATTCTCTGCTTAACTTAAACTGATTATTATTACAGGAATTATAAAAAGAAAAACAATGTTGTAACATGATCTTAAAATTAGGAAAAAATGAATGTTACAATATTAAACAAGAACGAACATTTGACATGTAGCATAAGTAAATTAAAACCGACACTCATACTGCCTCATGTTATGTGATATCGAATACCGATTTCTCTTTAATGCTACATACTTCTCGGTAGACAATCGACAACTATATTTATGCCGAAACTAAGCAATGAAAAACTAATATTATTATAATCCAGTTCTCATATTACTAGTTCCGCTTGTTCTCAACTTTATTAGTTTTAAAGAAGTTATCAAACTACGAGCATTACCTTATTGTAACTGCTCAAGTAATCAAAGACATTAGAAGAAGTTTCTTTAAACTTGGGCACGTAGAAAATACGTGTTTCTAAGAGTTTAAGGATTTTCGACAGATTGATAAAGACATATTGAGAAGTTTACTACAAACCAATTACCGTTATTTTTGTAACTTTTATAAAAGTTTTTTTAAATGTCTAAGATTTCTAATTTTTTTATCTTCCTAGTTAATTCAATATTCGAAATACTACTGCAGTTTACCTCCGATCTGGTATTTAGTTACAGCTCCAGCGGACCTTGTAGATAATTAGTTAATTCTCGTCAATCTCAGTAGAATCTCTGAATATTCAGGTTTACCCCAGAGATTAATCAGTATTACGAATATTAGGTTTAATAGAATATAAATATATATATATATATATATATATATATATATTATATATATATTATATATATATATATATATATATATATATATATATATATATATATATATATATATATATATATATATATATATATATATATATATATATATATATGGTATGAAATCCCTCTCATCTAGTAACACTTATTGTATTTATTCTTTTTTGACACTTACACTTTCGACATGTACATTTACCACCAGACTAAATTCCACCACGTGTAGATAAATGACCCAAGAATGGTCTATAGAATTCGACTCTAAACGTAATCGCTACAAGTTGATTGAACCTCAAAGTCGACTCTTATCAAGTATCGATCTAAATAAATCGAATAATATTGTGAAACTCTTCCTAATTTCTACGTAATTCAAAACTATGTAAGAGTTTTCGTTTGGAACAAATTGATGAAGTTGACGGAAGGGAGAGATTTAAGGGAATATATAACACCTAAATATAGGATATATACTAGGCTGGTTTGAAAAGTCCGTGCAAAGTCCAAGAGATGGCACCACCGGCACGTATCGAGGTCATATTTAGTTAGTAGCATCTCTTGAATGAACGCACACCAAGTTTCAGCCATATTGGTCCATTTCTTTGTGTTTGGCATTCGTGTGAATCAAGGAAGTCGAGTGATTTTCAAGAAATGGACGAAAAAGAATTTCGTTGTGGTGATTAAACATTACTTTATGAAAGGCAAAACGCCTTAGGAGACTAAAGAGAAGCTTAATAAACATTATGGTGACTCTGCACCTTCGATTAGAACAGTTTATAAGTGGTTTCAAAATTTTCGGACTGGCCATATGGGCACAAGTGACGCTGAACGTTCTGGACGGCCTGTGGAGGTTACGACTCCAGAAATCATTGATCAAATCCATGATATGGTGATGGATGACAGAAGAGTTAAGGTGTGTGAGATTGCTAGTGCTATGGGCATCTCGACTGAACGGGTACATAATATTTTGCATAAACATTTGGACATGAGAAAGCTATCCGCAAGATGGGTGCCGCGATTGCTCACGCTTGACCAGAAACGGAATCGTGTGAAGTGTTGCAAGGATGGTTTGCAGCTGTTCCAGAAGAATCCGGAGGACTTTAAGCATCGTTTCGTCACTGTGGATGAAACATGGATACATTACTATACTCCTGAGACCAAACAACAATCTAAACAATGGGTTACCAAGGGGGAATCTGCACCAAAAAAGGCGAAGACCGTTCCTTCGGCCGGAAAGGTTATGGCGACTGTCTTTTGGGATTCACAAGGGATAATCCTCATCGACTATCTGGAAAAGGGTAAAACTATTAGAGGTGAATATTATTCATCGTTATTGGACCGTTTGAAAAACCGAGCTGCAAGAAAAACGCCCACGATTGGCCCACAAGAAAGTCCTTTTCCATCACGACAACGCACCAGCACACACCTCAGCAGTTGTGGGTCGCAAAATTAATGGAAATAGGATTCCAACTCGTTTCACATCCCCCTATTCTCCAGACTTGGCTCCCTCGGACTACTATTTGTTCCCCAATTTGAAGAATGGCTGGCGGGACAAAGATTTTATTCAAAGGAAGAGGTGATTGCAGACACTAATGGATATTTTGCAGACTTGGACAAATCCTATTATTCGGAAGGGATTAACAAACTAGAACATCGTTGGACGAAGTGTATAAGCCTAAAAGGAGACTATGTCGAAAAATAAAAAGGTTTACCCCAAAACATAAGTAGTTTTTATTTTTGCACGGACTTTTCAAACCAGCCTCGTAAGGCGCTGAAGTTTTAGAAGTATATATGTAATGGGGAGCTTAGAATTCTTAAAAATTTTATAATTCATAAAAGGACATATCTCTCCAAGGAAGTTCTCCGTTTTATATAAGTTTAGAACTATTAGCTTCTTTGTGGTCTTCGGGCTTTACCGAAGCTTTTTCATGAGAATTTTCAAGCGTTAAATCGCTGTAGCATCATTTTCCTTGGATTCAATCTTTTTGTGTCAGCTTCTTTTTGCCTAAACCTATCTGTGAAGACGGCAGGAGAGTGTGAGTTCCAATCATATAAAATACTGCCTAGTGTGTTTCTTTTTATTATTTCGGCAAAAATTATTTGAATATTTTAGCTGATCTTGCTTAGTGTAGAGATAGTAAATGCTAGTTCCAGTAAAAGGTATTAAATTGAACAAAATTGGTGTCGTATCAAACTAGTCAATAAAATAAAGGAGTAGTAGTTAAAATTAAGATCATAATTTATTGGTCAAACAAAGAACATAGGAAATGTCCCTACTTTGTGAAAAGAAAAGTTAATGGCTTGGTAATTATAAATATCGGTTTAACTGTATGTATTAAGTTATTTCCCAAACAAATGATATAGAACTTTATTATATACTTAGATTTTATTATTTTTACTATTGAATTTATTATCCAAAAGAGAATGTTATGCATTTCATTCGAGATGGTTTCAGTTTCAACATCTCTTTATTGTTCGAAGTTTAGTTTACTGCACTTATTTATGATTAGACCCTAGGGCACACTATGGTGAAAATACTTAATTTTTATCCAAATTAATTTTTTGGCGGCAATTTTCAGGGTATATCAGTATTTTTTTTTAATATCTTCGTTCTTGATTTCTTTGTCGATGTCGACATATATTGAAAAAATAATAAAAATCATGGTAAATAATAAAAAAGCCACCCCGACAGATCAATAGAAAAATCAAAAATGAAGATTATAAAAAAAAATTATTGAGACTCCTTGAAAATTGCGTGACTGAGGTTCATTTTTTTGCCTAAAAAGGTGTTTTTTTTGGACAATAAAGTCATATATATTGATAAATTAGTAATAATCATGCTAAATAATAATAATCGGT